>OU026149.1:71600308-72030237 GCA_907269125.1 Eristalis pertinax
ACCCGCCACCGATTAAATGTCTTAAACTGTTACCTTGAATTAATTTTTAAACTTTTTCCATCTAAAACCGTCCGTCAAGGACTAAATTGATTTTTCCACACCAGCAAACCGCTCGCATATAGGTACTTCACCTTTCTGTTTTCTTTTTCCATCCCACCTACCTCCCCGCTCATCTCATAATGATGAGTGCGTGTATATGTATCCATTAAGGTGTGTTCACATGTGTGTTCATCATCCCTCGGCTCCTCACTCGACTTATTGACAAACTAACTTAGGACATTTTTTTTTCTCTCTACGTAGCAACATGGGTGTGTGTTGTGCTGATGCTTGTGGTATGACGGCCTTACATTACATTTAGGCCTCCTCTCGACTGCTCAACTTCGGCCAGCCCAAGTTTGTTGTGTGGCAATCGCGCGGGGGGTTGGGGGGTGGAGGTGGCTTTCCCATTTTCTGTGGCAACCTAATGCGTCTCATTTAGTGAATTGGTTCAAAGTTAATTGCGCTCTATTAATTCCCAGTCCAAATTAATTCGTTAACTTTTTTAGCTGTGGTTATACCTGGCCGCTCTGTGATTGCATCAATTCCGGTGATTTCAAGTGTCCCTCGGGGAGATACGTTGGCAGATTCAGTGCAGCCTATTTTCAGCATTCTGTTGTGATGGGTGTGTAGATGGGCTGGGGCTTGTGTTTATGCTTTAATCGGATTATTTTTGGGATCATCACGTCTTAAATAAAATTTTATGCAACGTCTTATGGCTTGTATCCCTTAACTGGCGTTTTTCTTGACTAAATAAGGTGTAGGTTTATGGCATCCATAACAAGCCATGTCTTACATAAATGGGAGAAACTACTCTCCCCTTCCGACATGTGAATCCCTTTATGTATATGTACGTCAAAGTACAGATAAAATCAATAATGGATTACTCGAATGGTCCATCTATCTTATGACAGATGTCGGATACAAGATACACATTTCCTTCCTCCAGAATCTTGGGCGAATTCTCTGGCGAAAGTAGACAACAAAATTATTTAATTGATGACGGGGAACGATTACGAATGCGTCTGAGTTTGAGTGCCTGCCGACAGAGACGAATTGAGGACCCCTCCGCATCGAACATAATGAGATACAAATTTGCTTAAATGTATGTACATACTGCAGTGAAAGCCCTTGAATCCTCATCTCCTCCCTCACGCCATGTGTATGGGTATGTATCTTATGTATCTGTTTCGGAATTCGGATTCTGCGAACACCTGTCTGAATCTCTGCAAACGTAATTACATTTCTGTAAGGCCCATTTACTCATTGCGTTGATGAAAGAATCTATTTGGATGCCTTTGATTTGGTTTTGTTTCATGGTTTCATGGTTTCATCATATCCATTACTCAATCGACATTATGTCATCATCGTGTTCGTATTTCATTCTTTTCTTTTTTTTCTTCTATTTTTTGCTGGTTCATTTTCGCAACCGGCTTTCGTGGTTTGTCGTCGTTGTCGTCGGTGAACTTTCAACCAGCAGAGGATATCGTCATACGGCAAGCCAAGTAAGGGGTAAAAGTCCTCCAGTATTGGCAGCAGCAGCAGATGAAGATACCGCATGGAAGAGGGTCGCTTCTTCCATCGGTCTTTCGTTCCAGTGAGCTTTTTTTTGCGAAACTGCTGCAGTGAAATTATTTTTCCATCCACTTACTGGAAAGTCCATCTGCAATTGTATGGCAAGGACTCTCAGAAAGTTTGGAACAACAGTTCAGTGCGCACAATCGGCAAAGGGGAACGCACGCGGCGGAGAAGCGCCTCGGGAATGATGAGAATTTGTGCAATATTTTGTCCTGGTAATATTGGCAACGGTTTGGCCCTATCCCCTGAATTCTTATTTATCCGCATTTGAGCCATTTCAAATGGTTCCTTGTTGTTGTTGTTGTTGGATTCTTATTGGGCTTGCCTTGCTTATGATTATGATTTTACACTAGAGATGATTCCCTAAGCAGTGGATGGTGGTAAGCCACCACCACCTCGCCATATCCCCAAATGTGGGTACAATGTATGCAATATATAGAATTTGATATCAAATGAACTTATGACCATATGGAGAGGGATGGGTAGGGGGATGTATGGGGGATTACTTGTGAAGGAAAAATTTAATTTGAATATTATCTCAGGTTGATGTGGGATTTCTGGGCAGGAGTACCTTCATGGGTGCAGAGAGGGATTTATGAAACCTTTATCGGTGCTGATCCGGCAGAGAGAAGGCTCTTTATTCGTATTAAGAGGTGAATCGGCGTTTAATGACAAAAAGGCTCTAAGTTTGATACTTTAAATTCATCTTCAACTGCTTCTCTGACTACAGATGGGGGCATCATCAAGATCCATTTCCTACCGCAGCGAATATAGTCCAGAATGCTTCATAACAGCAATCTGATTTTGACGTCGTGAACTTATTGTGCATTACTTTTGTCTTGCTCGCCAAGAAAGATTAGAATCTCTGCTTCCTTATCCTCCCTTAGTACAACATTCATCGGATGTTCTAATTTGGCAAATTCCCCTTCATCTGCCGCTGCAAATGAGGCTTATTTTGATTCATTCAATCCTTCGGGGGATTTTTACTTGTATCCTTGCAGACCACAGTCATTGTGTGCGATTTCTGTGTTGTCTTTTGTTATGGCTTACATCGAGATAGATCTTCAAGTTGTCTCATCATTTGGACCGAAACCAAGGTCCCTTCGTTCTCACAAAAAGGGGGGGTGTGGCGCAGCAGGAAGGAAACAAAATAAAAGGCCAGAAAAATTCGAAAAAAGATAAAATAAAAGTTTTCCGTCTCTTCCCCCCTCACCACCATCTTTAGATAGACGCTATTAAGGTTTTCTGTTTGGCAAAAAGTTTTTCCCCTCTCCCAAGAACACGACGAAAACCCTCAAAATACATTTCGAAACATCCCAGCCGACATCCCACTACTTATTGCCGAAAAAAAAGGAAAGAAGGAAAATCAATATATTTTTTTCCTTGTACTTGCACTCACCACCCGGCCCGAGGTGGGTAGCATAAGATGATTTTCTTTGGGGCATCCTCTTGAGTATCTGTACGAGGATACACACAGCCCAGAAACGCTGGATTATTGCTCCCAGTGTTGCTTTTTATTTCCTCATTTCATTAATTTTGCAGAGCGATACGGACGTTTCGCTTGAAGACAAACAATGCCTACACATGTCTTCTCCGGCATTAAGAGATACATTCCGGTGGATGGTATAACACTCTGGGGCTTGAGGAGAAATCTCCAAAGCCCACAAGAAGAAATTACAGTCACATTTAAGCACCCATTCCCGGTTTGATGGATGCACCATGTACATCTTAAACGCTCATTTCGATGTACACCTTGAACTGTAAGTGATCTAAAGCAGCCTCTCCAAGTGTCCTCTCACACCAGTGGACAGTTTGGTGTGAACCAAGCAAAAGTCAACTACCCACCACTCACACTGCAGCCTCATCGTTGGGGAGTGTTCTGCTATTCATTTCGTCCGTCATGAGATTAACTCGATAAGGACTCATCGATTCGCCATTCATCCTCCCAAGTGAATGCGGTCTTCTTCAGCGAGCCGATGCGAAATTGCCTCAGTGTGCATTATATCGCTTTGGCTAGCGCAAACTCGAGGGGCACTTGTCATAACCATGTCAAGTGACTTTATTGTTGTTATATCATTATAATAATAAAAAAAGAGAATCTCCCACTGAAATTGAAACGAACACTTTTGGACTAGCCTTAAGCCATGAGGGGACTTTGGCGAGCACTTGGTTTCCTTGTAGGATTGTGATAGTAGTTTGGTTGGTGGCTTTCAGCGGATTGTAAACTGAAGTTTTTTCCGGACGCCGCGCCGGAGGGAAATCTCAACAAAATCCTCTCAAGCGCTGAAGGAGTCATCTTTGACGAGTGTTGAGTGGTCGGCTACTGGCTCAAACGAGTCATGAACTCTGTCGCTCTTGTTTAACTCTTCTATCAGAAGCCGGGCGACGAGTTGTTCTTCGTTTTGAAACGAGATTGCATTCAATTACTCTTCTCCCGGTCTTTAGCGGCGCATTTTGATCCTTTTTCGACAAGAGAATGTCTGAAGTGTTAAAGTCGCTTTCGAAAGCCCTCTACACCTACACCTCTTCATTCAAATTCAGGTTTTTTTTACTTGGCGCCGCTCCTTTAAAGATATAGATTAAGTGCCATGGGGCAGTGGAATAGGCTCACGAAATCGCCGACTGCGTCCGTTCGAGGACCCTATCAAATGTCTGCAAGAGCATGTACACCCATCCATATGTCTGTTCATTACCCCGGGGACCATTTAGTGCGTTAAAGAGCATAACAATTTCAATAAAGCCCTAAGTACACACACGCATTAGTCGTAGGAAGACCTTTGAACTACGGTAGGGCTCCTCTAACCTCTAACCGGCACCGAGGGACGTCACATTGGGCTCATAAAAGTTACCTGTACTAAATCGTAGCCACGCTCGTTTGGGAATGCGAATATCTTTGGGCTAGTTACCGTGAATTAGGTGTGAACATGGTCTGTTGACTCACAAAGTGTCATTTTACGACTTGACGCTCTTGACGTCTTCTCCGCCCAGGCCGTGCGAAATCTTTCACTGCCTCTGCTTTGACTAATTGGAAAGCTTCCCTTTAGTTCAAACATTTTCGGTAATTTTGTTGTCTGTCCTCATTTTTTTTTTTTTTTTGGTCAATCACTCAGTCTTCTGCCTCCACCCAAAAATCGTGTCCATGTTGCTCGCAAAACGAACAAGGCGTCACCTCATTAAATTTATATTGTATTTCTCCTTGTCTCCTTCGCCCAGTGCTAAGCCCTCATCGCCACCTCTAGCTTCTATCCCCCTTCTGGCTTCCACAAAACCACACACACACTCATTCTCCTCTCTGTCTCCCTCTCACTCTCTGTCTGTCTGTTTGTATTAATTCCATATTCTTTCCATGCTGTGTGGTGTTCTTTTATTACCGCGGCCCTGCCTGCACGACTTTGGTGTGGCCTGCCCTGCTTACGTAGTACAGACGCGCCACAAAATCCAATCCAATCCAGAAACAGAAACATCGCCGCCGCACCACACGCTGCCTGACATTATGTGCGCCTGGCGAAAGTAGAGCATTTATTGTACAACAACCATATTTTCCCGTTGTTCGCATTCGCCCCGGCACGTCACGTCGCGTCGCTCCTTTAATATTTTTATTTTTTCTATATGCAAGCGATAAAGTAATAAACATTTGAGAGAACGCACAACAACAAAACACAACCGATTGACAAGTTTCAGTGTTTCACAATGTTGCGCCACGCCGTCAAAGCGATGAGCACAGAGCGGGCGCTCGCTACATCATTATGTTTTGCGGCATTATGTTCTGGGATTTGTTTAGCACGAGCGCCGCCGGCGTTGGCAGTGTCGCGGGCACACATTTGGTGCGGTTTATCCGTCGGGTTTTGTGGTGTTCGAGAGCAAACAGGCAGTGGCGTGACGAACTTTTGTGAATGATGAGGAACTGGGATCGCAGCGTCTGCAGGCAGCTCTGCTCATGCACGGAAGTGGAATGTCGTTGGTTTTGTTCAGTCGTTGATGGGTGAGGCGGGGGTAGAGAGCGAGCAATCACATCACTCCCAATCTCATTAAGGCGACCATTAATTTGAATGCGCTGATGCATAACGAATAAATTGAATTAAATCGTTGTCAGGTACACACACATGGCAGCGAAGTTACTCCGATCTCTGGGCTCCTGGTGCATTGTCTAGGGCAGGTTCCTAGATGGTCCAAAAGCGGTGTCGGGCCACACTTGGTCTTTGAAGGCGGTGACGAAAAACGTTGTTTCAACCAGCCTCAAGTTGAATAGGACAACAGAAATTTTGTTGTTCGGGTTCTTGTGATTCGTTCGTTATGAACCGTTCTCACTTTCAACCCCATTTCTTGCACACATCCACACAAACTATCGCTGCCAAGCGACGCAACACTTGCTGTTTGCTGCCTGCTGGCTGCTACCTGCTATGCCACCGATACACCACACACTCAAGAAGCGTCGTCATCAGCTGACGACCGGCTACGCCGCGCCGCGACGCCAACGGCGACGGCTACGACCACTACGACGACGGTGGTGGTAATGATAGTGGTGGTTGGTCGAAGGTAAGAAAAAACGTTTCGCAGGCGGTGCCGTATGCCGCTGCGGCAACATTGGGTTTCTCAGACACAAGTTTCGCGCGTAAAATCCACCCGGATAGACCAGGAGAGCAGAAGCGAGCAGCAGTGAAATGTATCTCATCGCAAGCGAATGGAAGAGATACATACCACGCTATGCCATGCCAACCGGTTTGTCTCTTGTGTGGTGGTTGGTGGTTGGCTAACATTGTGTCTCGCTCTCACATCGGCTGTGCGGAAGCGATTGCGATACACACACATGCACGCCCCCGCCACGGGCAACACCCATCAGTGCCGTCGGACGGCAACGGCGACTCACTCACATGCACGTACGACGACGGAGGTCGAAGCCGTAGATTACCGAGACGTCGCGTCATGTGAGTCACTAAAGCACCAGGCGAGCAGCGCAATTAGTTGGGCTATTGCCACTAACGTAGCCGCTTTTTGGGCGTCATGCAGCTGGTCACAGCCACGAACACACTCGAGTGTTGGGGGAAATGCGACTGTTTTTCTCACCAGCGACCAAAGTCGTCATGTGAGTCACTAAACCACCAAGCAACCAGAACGCTTCGCAGCTGAATCGAGAGAAATGTATCTACTGCAGAAGTTCCGCACATACAGGCACACACACACAGTATCGCACCACCCTTCGATGGCATCGAGTTTGGGCGCTTTTACACACGCTAAATTCGTCGCCGATTTTTCCCTGTTGTCGGCAAGGGAAGTGCGACGTGCTAGGAGTAGACCGTGTTGCTAGAGGATTGGTTGGGATTTAGCGTATTCCCTTTTATCATTCTTAGTTTTTCGAATTGCTTCATTCTTGTCTTCACAGTGTTAAGTAATGGAAGCATGGAATACCTATGCACGTATGTGCGAAAGAGATGCCTCGTGTTTGAGAACAAATTTAGTCTACTTTCTACTGTCCGTATTGGTATGGTTGGGGCCGTACTTTTGACTGGTTGAAGCGGCATGGTTGAGAGCACAAAAGAAGCGTCTTTGTGTGCTGAATCCAACGCAACAAACCGCATCCAAATCAAGCTAACCGTCTCCGAGATATGGCCGATAAACGTCGCTGTCGCCTCCATTTGCTTGTTTTTGATAGAGGTGGAGGAGTGTTTGAATGGAGTTCCGAATTCCTCTTGATACCGCGACGGAGGCGAATAATGGGTATGTCACAGGAGTGTCGTCGAAGCGACATACGCGGCTCGCGACCGACGGCTGGCCGTGTGTGTTGTTTGCCAGCCAACATGTGTGCCGTTGCGGCTAGTTGAGAAAGAGCGCAACACCACTTTCGTTTTCTTGTTCCTACCTTTGGCTAGCCATTGATCAGGAGGCCTGAACTCACAGCAGGCAGGCCTTGCTCTGGCGTGAACTGTGAAATAGTTAGACGACGAGTTCCAGAGTTCACCGCGAAAACGAACAAAGAGCGGGGGGACTCGCACGGCGCACCAATCGTGTGGGTGTTTGGGTCTCTCTCTCTAAGGTGAATAGCAGTGTCCTTGTATGAAAAACGGTTGTCTCTACCAGGCAACCATGAAAAGCAACAGGTGACGTCAGCTGTAATGTCTGAAATGGCACCACACATGACACAATACCAGACGCGGTAAGCGGTTCATTCGGTCTTGCCCGTGCATGAGAGCGAACAGCAAGAGGCAAAAGCGAACAGACCAAAGAGAGACAGAAGTCGGTTGAATGTGTTGGCGAAGCCATCCCACCAGAGAACTTCGACGACGGCTGACGAATGAATTCGTCGTACCGATGTGTCGTGTCGCTCACTTGGTTGTTGTTTGTGGAATTTTTGTTTTTTTCCTCGAACTTGAACGTGGCAGTGTTGTCGTGTGACGGATTGAAGGAAAGGAGTTTCGTATGAAAAGTATGATAGCGATTCAGTGCGGTTCGCCTACGTGGGCGTTTCGATACGAAACGTATTCAATTTACGTAGCATTTCGCACCAAAAGCGGCCAGCAGTACCATTCGAGGACATCAGCCACACCGTGACACTGTCGTGGCCTCTTTGTCTGCCACACTGAACTTGGAACGTGCATTCCTTGTCTCGCTCGTGGCGTAGAGTAATTTCAAAAATCCAAAGCACTTGGGTAGGAATTCGCTTTATGCCTATCTGGCTTCTCTGCTCGCCTGATACCAAGCATACACTTTGAAGACGACTGACGACGAATTTGTTAAAAAAAACCAGCCGCAACGACGTCCAGCGGTGAGAAACAACGATTGTGTGTCTCGCGTCATGTCTCCCGTGCTCGGCGTCGTCGATATTGTGTCGCAATTTTGCCTCACAGTTGTTGTGCAACGCTCTCGCCAGCGGAATTCGTATGAGAAAGGTTGCTGGAACCGGGCATCGTTTGTCACGCAGTTTGTCCAATTTGCCAGGGAATGAGAACGAGAAGCTCTTCTCCGATCAGAATGGTTTTTATCGCTTGGCTTCGCGCATCGTTCTGTGTCAGTGCGGGTGGGTGTGGTGTAAAGTCGAGCTTAGATCAAGAGCAATGGCGTGCGAAAGGGAAAGTAAGAGCGTTTATGGAATTCGCCTGCCGAAGTCGTTTCGTTCTGCCGCAAGGGCATGGCAGAGCAGCAGCACTTCTTAAGTCTTGTGCCACGACGTCGTTGTTTCCTAGCCGCATTCACCACCACTACAGCAGCTGTACAGAGAGCAGTCCGTAGTCTGTAGCATGGAAAAGAATCCACCCACAAGTTGACTTCTGATAGGCTTTAAAAGTGCACCCCCTCCCACGGCGGCGGCAGGACTAGGGGTTGCCTTCGCCCATAAACTTTCCCAAAAGCGTGTTGCCTTCATCAACCTCCCAACCACCATGAACCAACCATCCATCTATCCAACATTCGGGTGTAATCCCATTCAGCCAGTAAGCCAGCTGATGATAGAGGAGAGAGCACTTGTAACGATTCGACTCGTTGGCCGTTCACTCTGAACAGAGGCGCGCGTCGCGACACACAAAACGAACAGCGTCGTGTGGGTAAATAGCGACGCGACGACAGAGCCCAAGGTCGGATCCACCACGCCCTAGATACGCCTCAAATTCATCGTTTCTACCAGGCGAGCAGCAGCAGGAGGACGTCTCTGCAGAGGATTAAATTTCGTTTGCCCTCGCTTATACGACAGCCTGCGAGTGTGTGAGTGCGCGCATCAGCGGATGAGGAGGTTTTCCGTGTGACTATCACACCTCTTATTTGCTTTGTAACTGCAGCTGTGCGGCGACACACAGTGGCACTCTTTGATAACCACCCCACTTTTGATGATTAATTCTCTTGGCTGACGCTGGCTGGTTGCTGGTGAAGTGTACTCGCCCGCCTGGCAGCGGCTGCCTTTTGATTTGGTGCGGCGGCGGTGGTAACTATTCAGGAGGTTGTCATTTACTCCTTTAAGGTGTAGCTAGTGGTGGGTGTGTGTGGGATTCAAGGAATTCTTGTGTTCTCTGCGACAGTCGACACTCGACACACGTCTCGGCGAGGGCTGCAGCAACGGTTAAAGAAAAATGTGTAAGGAGGGGGAGAGAGAAAAATGACTTCGGTTGAAGGCGGTTTTTGCTGAGAGCGTTTCGTTTTTGGGAAATACTGCAAGAAAGAGAGAGAGAGGGCGAGTTGCTGGTGGTGTGGTACGGCCGTACGGGTACCTGGCTGTGGTTGCTTTGAAACATGTTCCTTGTGTCTCAATTAGGGAGGGTAATTCAAACCGATCCGATCGTTAAGTGTGCTGTCGGCAGAGAAGACCTAACCGAATCCCTTCCTCCTCCAATCGCGCACGAAACACAGGAATCCCCGGCATGTTCAAATCGAACGCATATTTGTAGCATAGTCCGCATTTTCCCACATATTTGCCATTCCTGTCGCTGTCTAGTTGCACTGAGCGCCTGTTATCGACCAAATAATTCGAATGTCATGTACGACGTAGCTAGCGTTGTGCCGCCGGAGCCGGCAGGCGTTTTTGACGTGATGCCATTGTGTGGGGTGGGGCCGTGGGGGTAGCCGGCAGCTAGTGAAGTGGATGACTGACTATTCTCTCCTGGTTCATTTCTGTCGACCAGACCGCTGTGAAAACACGCCCCTATGTACTTTGTTAATTACTCTGCCAAACAAAATCTTCAACCAATGTCCTTTCCCTTCGAAGATTCCTTTTCAAACACCACCCACAAAAAATATGAAGAAGAAAACCCTGCGAGAGGGATTATTAATATTTATGCAAATGATTATCAAATCGTAACAGGACCACAGCCTGCAACAGGAAGGACCACCGGATTTGGATAAAAGAACGAGAATTCATTCACAGCCCACAGGGGTTGGTTTGGTACGCGTTTAACTGCGGCACTTGTTCTGTGCTCGGAGAAAGTCAAGTGGGTGGGGGCGGGAGAGAAGAAGAGAGGTTTGCTGTCCACTTCTAATGCTGCCTACATGTGTGATGGCCGATGATGGTTGCTTGGTATGCTCACATGCTGGGAAAGAGCAAGATGTGTTGTTTTGTGCGATTTTTTTTTTCGTGTGCGTGTGCTTCTCGTAGTGGCTGATGGAATAGGGTGTCTTTTGTGGCAGTCTGGTCGGTGTTTCTCAGCGCCTGGTACAGTGAATTGGTGTTTTGTGGAAAAAGTTATAAAACTATAATTATAATGACAGGGGACAAAAGATTTGTTTGTTTCCGTAATTTGTTCTATTTTCTGTGGAAATTGAACAATTTTTAAGAGGGATGGGTTCGAGATACGTAATCTCATGAGAAACAAGTGCCTTCATAGTGTTCCTGGGATGAGATGAGCGAGACTGGATTGGTTGGTGTACGCGAATGAGTTGATGAATGAAGGAGTCCGAAAAACACAATGGTTGGTGTATTTGATATACGTATGGTCGATAGTGCAGTGCTAGAGACGGGAATTTGTCTTCACTAAAAATGGAAAATAAGCTTGGGCTGAAGAGGCTGAGATGTACTAAATTTGCCTTGCTTGTGAAAACTTCTCACTAGAGGGCTACCTGTAAGCTGGGCAATGGTTGGGGGCACTTTTTAATCCTATTTTGTTATGCTTTGTAGGATGCGAGGTGAATTTGCTTCTGAGTCCGATGAGCTGCCAGTTGTTTCGGTGGCATTAGTGAGCTTTTTTTCTGTCCAGATTCAAATCAGTTGACCCAAGAGGCAATATTTGATTCTCAGCCTTTAGTAGCGACATCATTCGAGGAGGGTTAACTGAGATTGAAGTGAGAAGAGGTCGGTTTAGCGATTGAGTAGATAAAAGGGCAGTATGGATGCCCATCTTCAATGTTTTCTACTTACGTTTTTCAAATCCAATCCCATGACCATTCGCCTGTGACAACAAAGTTAAAGACCAAAATGTTGTATTTCAATACAGTTATTATTACATTATTTATTTTTCTGTTTTTATTTTTATTTAATTAGATTTTTTTTATAATTATAAGAAATTCTTAAAGAAGAATATTTAATAATTTAATAATAATTGTAATAATAATGATTATTTGTTTTCACTTATTTATGTATAATTTCATTCGACGCTTGCATTATTTTTTTTTTTCTCAATTTTCATTTTAAATTGTCCGTTTTTTTTTTTTGAATGACATTCATTCGTTCACCGGCCGTGACAAGTCGTTCACATTAACGTTCACCATCTTACCCGATACTTTTTTTTCTGCTATTTTTTTTTTATCAAATTTTATTCATCTTTTAATATATATTCACGTTCAACTAGATTTTTTTTTCGTTTCAATTATTATTTCTGCGAAATCATATCCTCTACTATTTTTATCTATTTATAGTGTTTTTTTGTTTTTTTTTTTCATTTTGCTTTTTTTGCTATATATTTTCTATTTTAACTTGTTTCCATTCTCTGAGAGGTCAAAAACAATATGAATAGAAAAAGAAAGGTTTAACGAATGTCCTTCTTCGGTGTTGTTTGGTGGTGGTGGTGGTGGCTACTCTCAAACAATTTTTGTTGTTTTTTTTTCTTCTTTGTTTTACCTTGCCTTAAATAAACTTCTAATAAAAAAATTATTCTACTTTTTCTTTAATTTTTCTTCTTTTGATATGGATAGAGTTGTTTACTTTCTATATATATATATATATGTACACATGTTTTGCTTTTTTTTTGTATGAATATATCACGGTTTTATATAATTCTTTTTTTTACGTTCTTTCTTTATCTTTTAAACTTAATCAAAGACAATAACCAAGATGGAGTGTTGTTGTAGCTACTAATCATAGAAATTATGTCTTGTGTATATGTGTGTGTCGAGTTTGGAAACAGAAGTGATAAATATAATATATATTCACTGTTTACATATATATAATTCTAATCAAAATGTCTGGAAGTATAAAAAGAGATTTTATTTTTTGTATCTTGCCTTGCCTTTGTATATATTCTTTACTTGAATTGAGGTTGTTTTTTTTATATATATATATTTTTTAAGAAATGGAAGGAAATATTTTGAATAATTTCGTGTTGTTGTTTTTGTTTTTTCTTTTTTCATTTTGGTTTCGCTTTGCTTTCTATCCCTATTTACAAATATATGTACTTTTTATTGATAAAATTTTGATTTTGCATACACATTTGACTTAATTGAATTTACGTATTGTTTTTATTTTCTTTCGTTCCTTTCGTTAATAATTCATTATTATTTATATATATATATATATATATCTATATTTATATAATATATAATTTTATTTCTACTTAAACTGGGAAAAAAATTCCTTTCAGAAATCATAAGACAACAAAATTTCGTGAGTGACTCCCTTCTCTCTCTGTTGTGTGTGTGTGTGCTGTGTTTGTTTGTCTGGCTAGTGGCTCATAGAGGAGGTATGTGTGGTGTGTGATGATGATGATTGTGTGCTTAAATTGTGATTATTTAATTTAGCACCGTTCGTCTTAAATGAATCGAATAAATGCTATTTTACATTAAAAAAAAACACTACACCTAAGTACTCGTATGTATATAATTTCTTATTTTGGACGAAGTTTCTAACGAAATATGATTAAATATTATATCTACTTAATATCGGTAAATATTTATTCGTTTGATCATGAATGTGGTCTGTGTGTCTGTGTTGGCTTGTGTCGGTTCTTCTTCTTCTTCTCTTTTTGTTTTCAAAAAGATTAACGCACTTACAGCATAATATTATTTATATCTACATCTATACCCTATTTTTTTTTTAATTTATATTTTAGTTTGCTTCAATGAAGTTAAATTTAATAATGCAAGGATAACGGTTCCTCTTTCGTGTGTGTAGGTAATATTTTATATATTCAGCATGAGTGAATGAAATGTAAATGCAAAAGCCAACCAAGAAGTGGAGAAAAACAAAATATGATGTAGAACCCAATCCAAAAATAAAAGAAAGCAACAAAATGAGTAAAAATCAAAAGAAAACATCACATTTATATGGTATTGGTATTACCTCCGTATGTGGTGTGTGTGATTTATTTTTCATTAGCGAATAAAAACAGGAAAAAAAAATAAAATACAATTTAAATTCTTAAACTAACGAATTAAATGAAAAAAAATAAAATAAAATAAAATATATTTTAATATAATAGTAACTTAAAAGTTAAACAGGAAATCAAGTTAAACAGAAATGTACGTAATAAACGAGGAAAGATACATTCTCGCAAAAGAAAACGTTGTATGTTTGCTTTACATTAAATTGAACAGGCATTTGCGTGTTTGCCTCTGGAGAATGCCCTAAACTATGTATATGATCTTCAGAAGTTGCTGCTAACACTTCGTATCTATGCTTAAATATTTATTCTAAGTATTTTTTTTTATTTTCCCTTTTTGTTTTTTGTTTAATTCAATAACTATTTACATTATGAGCTTACATAACAACTTATATAACAATGAAGAAAATGTGTGTATAAATGTATTGTTTTCTTTATCGATATGCGGGGGAGGGGGGGATACTATTTAATTTATTTATTTCATTTTCGTTTTTTCCTTTTCTCTTCGAAATATTACCGATATGCTATCGATGTCGTAAGTATTTGCTGGTTTAAATTTATTTACATCTGTATATGAACATCGTCCTATTAAACCTTCTTCATGTGTCTATAAGTTTATTCTCTATTTTATCGCTTCTTTTGTGTGTGGTTTTTTTCTTTTTTTGGTTGAAACATGTATTCTTTTTTAATTTTTACTTGTTTTCTTCTATTTCATTTTGATGAGATCAAAGGAAGTTATAATATAAATTAAATATGAAAAAAAAAATATATATTTATATATGTATTTACACAACGAGAAAAAAAGAAAACAGTGATCGAAAGTGAGAGACAGAGAGAGAGAGAGAGAGAGAGAAAGGGGGGAAACATATAAAATTATAATATGCATATATATATGTATGTATGTAAAAACAGAGTTACATCTATTTACAGGAATACGATTAAGATTAAAACTTATGCGGACAGTCTTATAAACCTTAAATCTGAGACGAAGATAACGTTACTTGTATCAATGTATATACACCATTCCTAATAGCGACAAACTAAAGTGTAGATTTCTTATGTTTAACATAAAACTTAATCACAATATTTTCTTAAATAACTCCTCTAACTGTTCTAATTCTTTTATTTTTTATTTGATATTTTTTTTCTTACTTTAACTCTTTTCCATTCATGGTTCTTTTCATGTTATTTTTTTTTTTTTTTTTATTTATTTTCTTATTGATTGCACAATTTTGGGGCTGGGAAGGGGGTGTGTGTGTGTGTGAATTTCTAGTAATTCCATACGCCAGGTGTGTCGTCCTCGTCGTCCCGGTGGATGGGTTGCTTTCTCACGTCGGTGTCGTGGTCATCCTGATGGCTATCATTGCTGTCACAGTCTTCTTCTTGTTTGATTCGGACCTCGGGTTCCATGAATCGCTGATCGATATCCGCGGGTTGGTCATCGCAATCGGAAGACTGGGTGCGATGATGGGCTGAATGTTCGTCTTCGTTGCCATCGGAAGCACCGTCATCGTCATCGTCTGCGACGTTCCCCGACGACTTTCGACTGTAGTCGGCGGCCTGCTGTTGCATTACGCAAACACCGTTGATTATGACTTCGTTGTCGTTTACGCCGCCGGGAAGCGGTGGCATTAGGCCAGTCTTACCGTCACCCTGCCATTCGGGATTCACCCATTGGGGGGCAGCAGGCTTGCGACGCGATGTACGCGACTGCATGCCAGCTCTGGAGATTGACGAACGGGGGGTTTCACTTAGCTCAGACTTTTCATCGCTTCCGTTGATGGACTCGTTGTCCGACAAATGACTGTCACCCTCGCCATCGTCTTCGAAGTCGTCATCGCGTTCGCGCTTCAGCGACAGATCTAGACCACTCATCTGTTCCTTAAAGGCATTGTTGAGGGCCTGCAGATCCGGTTCACCTCCGCCGGGTAGGAGGCCACGACCGATGAGTGCTGCGAGATTGGGATTGGCGGCGAAGTACGGTGGGTAGGGAATAGGTGCGTTACTGAGGCCCATGCGCTCTTTTTGCAATTCCATCAGTCTTTGATTAAGGAGTATGCGGAATTGGACGGGATCGAAGGGCGTTGCGTTGGTATTCTCGCGACTGGGCACTGGTTCCGTCGGCTGGCCGTGTGGGACCTGTTGCTTGAGGCGCATTCGGTGATTGTGGAACCAATTGGTGATTGTACGCGTTGCTAGACCGAGTTCGTTGGCTAGGAATTCGATGGTACCCACGTTTGGATACGGATCCAGAGCGAATGCCAGACGGAGTGCTTCCTTTTGCTCCTCTGAGAAGAGAACTCTCTGCTTTTTGTTTGGCGGCGCACCCACAGACCCTACTGAACCCGGACCGGGACTGCTGGTGTAAAAGTCGGCGGTGTCGTTGCTACTGGTGTCTGAGCTGTTGTCTTGCTGGTTGGGCCCGGTGGAGCGACGTCGCTTGCTGGCCTCTCGGCGCTCGTTCTTAAGTACCTGCAATCGCTCGACGTTGTTGGCGTCCGACAGCCACAGCTGCATCCGGATGAATGGTTCGCGGCCCTTTATGCTGAGCATATGCCACGGCTTAGGTTTCGAGAGCAGCTCAGACACGGAACCCTGCGATAGGCCCAGAACTGCTTCTCCGAAAATTTTCTGACCAATGTTGTTCGCTAGCAGGGCTTCCTTGATCTTGGTTGTGATGACCTGTGTGTCGAGGTCTTGCGTTAGAGCCGCCATCTCGTAAACAGTTGGCGACATATGCTGGTGCATGCTGGTGCGCATGGCATTGGCTTGGTGTGGCGAGTGGATTGGCATCATCATAGGCTTCTTTTCGTTGGCAGCTGCGGCGGCGGCTTGTTGCAGGCTTATGGCGTGCTGTGGCGGAAGTCCTGGTGTGGTGAGCAACATACCTTGATGCTGGGCGTTCTGCATATGACCGGCGGCAGCGGCGACTGCCATTGCTGATGCAGCCTGCATTTGCTGCATGATGTGCTGCGCCTGTGGTTCTTGCATCTTCAGCTCGTTCATCATCTTCTGCATTGGAATGCTGTTCATCTTGTTCGCAAGCCCCTGCGGTATTTGCGGGCTGCCGCTGTAGCTTCCGGTGCGCATGAGCTTCTCGGGAGCGATCTTGTACTGGCTGGCGACAAGCTTGTGCACGGCGTTCTCGTCCTCCAGAAACATCTTCATGCGAATGAAGGGCTCACGGCCTTTCTGGGTCAGCATGTGCCAGGGCTTAGGTCTAGCGAGCAAGTCCGACACGGAGCCTTGCGACAAGCCCAGCACAGATTCGCCGAACAGCCGTTGGCTGATGGAGTACTGCGACAAGGCTTCTTTCACCCGCCGGACGATATCTTCCGTGTTCAGGTTGTTGAACATGTCGAACTGCTGTTGAGTGATGGGTGGGAGGACAGCTTTCGTCGGTCGCTGTGGCTGGGTGTGATGTGGTGTCACCGGAGGCTGGGTGATCAACGAGTTGGTGATCGACGCCATGCGCTGCAATGGGCTGGCTGCGGTGGAAAAGTCGTCTGTGGGTGTCATCGCCGGCTGCAGAATCGAATTGCTGAGGGGACTGGGAGCAGCCGAGTTTGTGTTTGCGTTGCAATTGGAATTCGGCACAGGCGTGGACTCCTGCTTATTGCGAACTAGACTGAATGCACTTGAGTGGCGCAATGCCGCTTCTTCGTTGGCTTCTTTGGTTTGATTCGACTCGCAATTCTCCATGGAGTTTCGTTGGCCATTCACCTTCATTTCATTTTCCTTCGGGACGGACAGATCCTGGGCTCCGTTTAGGACGTGCTGCTGCAACGCCATCAAGCTTGAGAACGTTGGGAAATTTGGTATGTTCCCACTGCTGTTCTGTTGCAATTTCGCCATCTCGCGGTGGTAAGCCTCCAGGGTGATGCGAATATTATCGTCAGGCGGTATTGCGGTATTGGTGGGCGGAAGGCCACCAGCCCCACTGAAAAAGTGTGGAAATAGAAAACTACATTAATTCTAGCATGTCTGTGTCGGAAATCGTTGAAACTCGAATAGTACCTTGGAAATGCGTCACGTGGGGTGCGGGTCATGAGCTTCGCCAACTCCTCCTGATATATCCG
This sequence comes from Eristalis pertinax, assembly GCA_907269125.1. NCBI lineage: Eukaryota > Metazoa > Arthropoda > Insecta > Diptera > Syrphidae > Eristalis > Eristalis pertinax. The sequence goes on from OU026149.1 coordinate 71,618,010, forward strand.
CGCCACCTTGTCTTGCGACATGTCTTCGGGCTTCACGCTTCGCCGATGAACGTCCTGCCGTTGTTGCTGCTGCTGTTGTTGTTGCTGTACCGGTGACTCCTTGTAAAATGGAGAAGTGCACGAGGCATGGGGCGACTTGGAGTCCTCATTGCTGTGCGAGTCCTCGACGGAGGAGGACTGCTGGTGCTGTTGCTGCTGCTGACGCTGAGCTTCATGTTGTATTTGCTGTTGCAATTGTGCACCCGGTCCCTGAGGGGTCTTCATAAGGCTGGAAGCTTCATTTAAGATATGCGCTATACGATCGTCCGACATTGAGTCCTCGTTGCGACCATATTGGGGTATGCCCGAATCTGTGGATAGACAGAAAGAAGAAAGGAAACCAATCAGTCCGGTGAATTATATATCATCATGATCATAAATATCGAATTAACAAACACGTCGATAAAAGGAACCGCAACCCCACAAGAGACGATCGTGGTTGTCTTAATGATCGCGCGAATTGACCGACCAAAACAACAACCGCCACTCTTGCACCTAAGACAAGACGCGCCCGATTAAAGCCGACGTTTTACGGCCACTCTGCGCTTTTTTTTTACGACACCAGCCAAGCCCTGAATACCGCCGCCACCGTCAGAGCCGTCAGGTGCAAGAAATTGGCTGGATGCGCCACTGCCATCGGTAATATTGGATTTATTGATAGGAATGACTAACGATTGCTCATGGCTGCTGATATGACCTTCAGAAATTAAGTAATAAACTCGCAATTAAGTCTCGTGATGGATGGATGTAGGATTGCTATCAAGCAATCTTCCCCGGCCCAGCGGCGGGACGCTATAAAAGCCGATGTTCAGAATACGGATGCTGGACTTTAAGGGCATCTCTCTGGACGCAAGAAGAAGGGGTGAGGTGCTTACTATTAAGCCCTCGTTGAAAATTGCCCCAAAAATACCCAGCCAGCTACCGAGTGATAAATTTAATTTTGAATAATAATTGCCCGTGTTCGTCTTTGTACATGCAATGACCTCCGACTCCCTTTTGTGCCACGTCGAATTTTTTGTTTGCTGAATTTTTGAATATTTTTTTTTTTGAAGACAAAAAAAAAGAGTAGGATTAATACATCAAAGGGATAAATTCAGCGGTGATTCGATTTGAATTTTCTGCTTGCGTTGGCACGCATTTTTACATTCATATTTGAGTGGGCTTTTATTAATTTGAATGTTTTCTACCGACGATACACCGTATTTAATTGATTGATACCCACTAAAGGCTGTGCACGGCGACACACAAACACACACACACCAAAATGCACGCCTAAAAACCAACAAACGCGTTGTTTGATCCTTGGAATGCAAGGAGCATGAACTGATATATTAAAGCTGCACTGGGCATGGGTCCGGGCTCATCGGTTCGTCGGCGGGAGTGTGCATTCGTACAAGTGGTTGACGTAGCGGTGGTGGGTGTATGGAAAAATTCAGTCGACCGCAGAACGACAGCAAAAACAAAAACCAGAAAGAATGGGGAGTACCACCAGGGCAGCCAAAGGAAAGCAAAAAAAAACGAACGGAAAAACAGGAAAATAATTCCTGCAAATAGCTATACAATTGCATGGATAATCGATTCCCAAAGGACTAAACACTCTCTTTCATCATCAACATCATCGTTGTCGTCGTCATTGTCATCGAGAGGCAGGTCCTCCACTTCACATCATCAATGGCAATAATGCCTGGTGAATGGGTTCTCGTTTCCCGCTCCAAAACACATGCGGTTGAATGAATATCGAAGGATTGCAAAAGGATTTATGAACGACGACGACGACGACGATGGGGACGACGATGACGGTGATGACGACGATGACGACGGAATGATTCTCACAGGAAACGGAAGCAAAGGGCATCAGCGAACAGAAAAAAAAGCCATTCAACCAATTGTAATCCAAATTCGAATCCAATTGATCCTTGCGGTGGCAAAGAGAAAGGAGACACAGAACTGCAATTTTTCACCATCATCTAGTTTCATCGTTGTGTATCTTAACCCTTGAATAGGCAGACACAAACGACTCCTACACCTGTGCGCACGGATGATCTGCTGGTTTGCTACAGAATTGCTTTGAATTGAGTCCAACTGGGGGGCAGGAGGGTTTGAATGTCGTGTTGTAACCAAGGACACTCTACATACTTGTTATCACAATCAGCCGGTCACTTGTTTCAATTCCCATCGAGTCCCTGTCGTCGTTGCCACTGCCGCACACAAGACGTGGGACATCTTTTATTTAACCCAAATAATTATCGCAATACCGACTTTGTTCGTGGAGAAGAAAAAAAAACCTAACGCCCTCCGGACACACGAGGAGATACTTTTGTATATTTTTCTATTAAGCGACTGTGGAAGCTTCTTGGGTGGGTGAACGTTCATCTGCGTGTGTGGGGACGTGTGTATGTGGGGCTTAGCCATCATTGTTGCCTGAAACATTGACACGAGATAAGGCGAAGGTGGACACTGTGGGCAATTGTCGTCGTCATCGCCATCGTGCACGTCGCTGTGGACGATGTCTGAGGCTGACCCTTCGAGTGTGCGGACTGCTGGATTAAAAAGGAGATTTTATTATTTTCAATCATCGTTTTGCAGGATGAAAGTCCTTTGTGTGAGCTCGGATTATTGAAAGACAATTTTTGTCCTCTGTGTCTGCCGATCAGAGTGCCATTGTATTTCCAGTCCACACGCACATGTATCCTGTAGCTGAACAACGGTACAGATATGAGTTTATGTCGTTTTGTCCGACGGGGGCATTTAATGAAAAGAAATTAATCATAGCGACGTCATAATGACAGTGTTACGATGAGTTCCCATGCCTTGGCCTGACTTTCAATTAGCCCTCACTATCCTGCCATGTCACCACTCCGCCCCACTCTTCGTACAACATAGCAGCACATGTGTTTAAGGAACACATTTTTCCTAGTTGAAAAAAAAAACTTTTGCGACTCACGTTTCTTTGCTGCTTCTAATTAGATTGCAATTAAGTCAAGACGAAGCGAATCCCATACGTTCACCCATTACACACTCCACGGCCAAATATGCCAAGGAGCAAAAGAATGAGAAAAAAAATACGAAACAAGAAGGAAAAAAATCCTTGGAAACATCAAAAGTCCTTGCAATTACACCGTTTGAATACGAATTACAATACGTACTCGTATCAAGTAGATCCCAGCAACGTACTTAATTGGAAAATTGCATTCGCGTAAAGGGCTCTCATACTGAGGCGCAAAGCCCACTCACTTCCTCCCCATTCATGGTGTACACTCTTGCACCTCTCATTCGACTCATTCGACTCATTCCATTCTCTATTCTACAGCGCGATGGGGATCGACCTTATGCTCCTCTCTCGACGGGGTGAAAGATTGAATAAATGAATTAACAAATCGAATTTTGATTCACAAAACCAAACCAGAACCAAAGACCAAAGATACTCTCGTGCTTATGCCTGGAACGCTTCAACATCAGCATTCAGCGGTTGAACATTTAACTGTGGTCGTCGTTTTGTGTGCTCTATAACCCATGATATGTGTGTAAGTATGGGGGGGGGGGGGAGGGGGATATCAAAGTATCTATGCAGTATGCTCGCGCGATAATTGCTACACATTTGACACGCAGTATGAAAAACAAAGACGAAGAACAAGTTGAAGGAGCAGCTCACCATGCGGGACGTCTCCATCGCAATCGTAGTTACACGATTATTCGTTGCTGTCGTTTGCATTTCGCATTTTTCGTTTTAAACGACACACACATTTGCCACGTAAATTCCACGCACACAGCCCCCGTCATCATCATCAGCAGTCACCAGCGCCAGCACCACCACACCGACACAATATACGTTACATTCCGGTTTGGAATTTGCACGCATCGTTTGTGATCTCTTCTAGCATAAATCGAGTAAATTGACACTTTTGCTAATAACAATCATAACCCTAGAATGGGTGGTTGCTCAGCGGCGGTGATGGATACGCGCCTTGACTGTCTACTGTTGTCAGCCCGGCCCGGTTGGCTGTCTTCGAATGCATACAACATAGAGGCTCATGCGTCGGTCTTCGTTTCGGTATGGAATATAGGCATTTTTTTGATTTTTGATAGGCATTTTAATTAAGATTACCATTATTGTGTGAGTGTGTGGAAATCGATTTGCGTACCTTTAACACACATTCACTAGATGGGTACGACTTACGTAACATCTCGAGAAAGTCTACCAGTCCCCCCCCCCCTCACCAACAGACACTACGGCCGAAGAGAGAGAGGGGGAACTCGATATGAGTCTACTGCCTGACCACTGGTATTCTTCTACAGTGTCGATGGCTTGATTCGGCATACAAGTGGAAAGGGTCCTTGAACCGAAGAAGTGGTAGGGTGACACCAACGAAACGGGGGGTTGGTCCTTGAGTGGGTCGACAGAATTCAACTCCAAGACCTTCGGACCTTTGTTGTCTGATCCCTTGTGAGATTATGCCATAGTCCAGCATCGAATACAAAATTTTTCGCCCAAAATTCATAAAGTGGTAAGGCGGGGGAGGTGGCTGATGGTGAACGGCTCCAAAAGAGCCATCAACACCCGTGTACATATAGCAAAACTAATAATTTGCCTTCGAGTGACCATCCCTTTGCTCGAAAGGGTAGTTAATTGCTCAATAATGAAAGGCTTGACCTTAAACCCTTCGCCTTCTTAGTTTGGAACCGGAAAATGGGTGCATTAATGTACACAACATTCGCCGCCTTGGATTGTGGGGAGGTCTTCTTGTTTTTTTTTTTTGGTTTTTTTGCCTAAAATCAAATTTGACACATGTGCCTGTTGGTGCTAATGTTTTAAAGTCACTCTCTCCCTCTCTCCTTCACTCTCTCTTTTTCTGTGGGTCTGATGAAAAATTGCAAATTAAATTAATTACACCAACCGTGCAGTTACACAAAACTGCAGAGCAGAAAAGAGAATCAGAGACGAAAAAAAAAGAAGACTGAAGAATGAAAAAAAAATTACACACACACAGGGAAGAAGGAGAACTAAAAAGGAAACTTTTTAATTGTATATACACGAAAGGGTTCAAATATAGAACCGACTTTTAGTACCCCCAGATCCCGGGGATATGGTCGTACCTCCTCAGCCCCCTTCCACCCGCCTTCACCAATCATCAGTGGTGACTGGTGGGTACCTCTTGGCTTCCTTTTTTTTTCCTGCCATTTTTGTGCAACTTTTCTGTTGTTATTGTAGTTGCTGCTGTTTTCCTTCTCTCTATGTGTGTGTGTGTTTTTTTGTGCTTGGCAAATTGTTAATTGTTATTTTTGTGTGTTTTCTACTAGTGGAAACAATCAATGAGAGTATAAAGTTGTATTTTTTTGTGTATTTTCCTCTGCAGAGTTCACCGTACAGAGACCCTTGTTTGATGGTGTACGCGAGTGTGCGCCGCGCCGCACAGAAATCAATTTTTCAAGGGGAAAAACAAATTATTACCTTTATTTTTGTGTCCCGCACAATTTTTTTTATTTATTTATTTACTTTTTTTTTTTTGTTGTTTTTGCTCAGATTGCTTGTTTCTTTTTGTGACCGTTTTGTGTAGTTCTTCAACAAAGTTGTGTAATGGAATCCTTTGAGGAATGTTCAGGGCCCCAAGTTTTTTAGTGGTTTCCACAACTTTCTTTTCTTTTTTTTTCATTTTATTTATACACTCACTAGCGTATAATTATTTGTTTCGATGAGGAGCGAGACAAGCGAAATGGGATGGGGAGTGAATGCGGTGATTTATTGGGTTGTCGAGATGATGACCCTGGGGACGCGAATCTATTTTCAAATATTTCGATAAATTCTTTAAGAATCTTGCCGTGTGAAAAGCAAAAATTCCGACACCGAAAAAAAGGAAAAAGCTGTTTCATTTTCCGTCCTCCGTCAGCCATCTGCATCTCTCACTCCCTCAGCGCGGTATTGGGTCAGTCGCGGAGGTGCTACCTCAGTTGAATGAATGGATACTCGTTTGTTGTTGATGGAGAGGAGAATCGGGATGCGATCTCTTGTTGTTTTGATAGCAATTACTTGTGACAACAATTTTGGAGGGTCCGCATGTGAGTGTCTCAAAGTGGAAAGCGAAAGTGCCATCACACAACAGTGAGGCGACGCGTCAAACGCGATTAAGTGACGGGCGCTGCTACTCCGTTCCCCTCTCTGACAGTGGTGAGGACGTCATTTTTGGGCCGCAGCCAAAGTGAACACAATCGCCACACACAAACACGCTCGCAAGCTCAACATAAATAACATAATTTCTGTTTAATTATTGTCGCCATTCCATTTCGATTTGATCGCTGTTGGCTAAGCCGTGTAGAGGCGGTATTGATTCACATTCACTGGGATGTCCTGTGCGTCAGTTTTTTTCGTTTTTGATTATTAATTGAGTTAATTAAAGTCTTCGTCTGGTGGCGAGGCGACAAGGTGAGGTGAGGTGAGGCTCCTTCGCCTTCGTCTTTGTTTGGTTTTGGTTTTGTAAATCTAAATCGATCTTGTCGAAATCAGAAAAGTTTCTTGTTCGCCACACGAAGGGTTGCGACCAAGGCGAACCGAAAATAGAGCTGCATGCCAACCTATCAGGCATCAGCAAGCCAGCAGCAACAAATCGAAAAATGACAGAATGAACAAATGAATGGTTGTGCAAAGGGTCTCTGGCTCTGTGTGTCTACAAATTGGCAGGTTTGGCATTTTCTTTTATTTTGGCTTTTAGTGTTCCTCTCTTCATTTTTTTTTGCAAAATTTTTAATTACCAACACAGAGAGTGGAGGGAAATTTCGCCCCGTGGGCAGAGAGGTAAGAATGCAGTTACAGCATTGAACTATCCCAGAGGAGGGTTGGTTTGGTGGTGCTTGTTAGTCCCATACATAAGATTCCAATCAGCGCAGTGGTAGCGTGCCACTCTTGTTTCTTCCATGGATGGCGGCGCGGCAGTTCCTAGGGCGGCATGTTGCTGCCAAAACAAAATGTGTACCCCCACCATCTGGCGCTGGCAGGGTGCACTTTGATTGCCCTCTATCAGCAATTTGCTGACCCCGCTCGATTTTTGGTCGATTGCCAGCAGAGAATTAAATTTATTTTGGCGCCAATTAAACAAAATGAAAAATCTATAAATATTTGTTAAGTGAGTGAGGCGAGTGAAGCGAGTGAAGCAGTGAAGGAGCGAGCGTACAGCGTGAAGCCAGTGAGAGTATGTGTGTTATGACCCTTGCGTCGTTGTCGGTGCCTTGACACTTCCGACCCGGGGGTTGCTTGCTTGTTGGTATGTAGTTGCTATGTCTTCGTTTTGTCGTCATCGTCGCAGTGCATTCGCAAGTCTAGCGGAACGTTCCTTCATGAGTAATCGCCATAAATTAATTGTCAACTTTGGTAGCAATTATTACAATTGCACTATACCCTGTGGAGGACCATGTATGTAGAGAGCTCCAACTAGAGTGAGCAAGTTTGATTTTGCATTCGAGATTTATGGAGAGGCCAGGCCGCCTAGTGAAGAAGGAAGGACTGTTCCTTCTCATGTGTGCGGGTAAGCGGGTAAGCGGGTGAGTGAGTGAATTGTGTGTTTGTTTATTTCCGGCGAGCTGGAGTGCATGCAATTCGGAAAGTTTTTAAAGCCACAGGGGATCACAGGATCTCCAGGTGGATAAAGTGGAATTGGAAGTGGATGAACTTACCTTTTTTCGGTATCAGCGACTTGAGTAACATCACAGCGTTATCATCACATCCCCAGGCGTGCATTTTGCGGTAGCTGTCACGGCCCTTCTCAGTCAGTTTATCCCACGGCTTTGGCTTGGACAGAAGCTCAGAGACGGTGCCCTGGCTGAGGCCGAGGATGTATTTGGCGAAAAGCCTCTGTCCGATGTTGTGGACGGAAAGCAGTTCGCGTACGCGTCTTGATATGTGCAGTGTGTCGAGACTCTGATTGGCATACTTGTCCATGTTGTAGCGAAGCATTTCCTGGAGTTTGGCCTCCATGGGGTCACCCTTGGGAATGAGGGATTCGCCCAGTCGGCCGGCCATGGATGCGCCCGGTGGCAGCTGGATATCTTCAGCGAAACGGAAGTGACCACGATCTTGGAATTGGAATGGCAGGCCGGGCAGGAATGCTGGCGGTAGATGTGCTAGTGAGCCCAGCGAGTTGTTATTGTCCTCCTTGGCGGATTTCATGGCTCCGCCTCCGTTCAAATGTTCATCGTTGGAACGCTGGTCGTGCAGATTAGGTGTACTCGCCGTGGACGATGAGTCGTGGTGGCTGTTGGCTTTTTCGTACTCCTGATGCTGGTGTTGCTGTTGTTGTTGTTGTTGCTGATGATGTTGTAGAGCGGTGGCATGTTGTTGTTGCTGATGTTGATGCTGAAGCTGATGCTGGTGTTGGTGTTGGTGTTGCAGGTGTTGTTGATGTTGCTGGTGATGATGGAGGTGTTGCTGATGGAGCTGTTGCGTGGACTGCTGCAGGTGAGCGCCGGTGGTTGTGGTAGTCGACGTCGTCAACGAAGAGTGGGTATCTGTTCGAAGAGAAGGGGTTGGGTTGGATGAGAAGGTTGAATTAACTAGCTGACTCAAGAGGGTGGCGGTCGATGGTCCAGTTGCGGCCATTGAGAGTGGTGGAGGCGATCGGCACGAAAGAATTGATGGGAAATTTTGAAAGATCGATGTTGGCGTTTTAGATGTTGGATTTGTCGTTGGTATTATCGATGGCGGTGGGTGTGCTATCGAAACGGCGGCGGCTGTTGCTGGTGATGCCTGTTGTGTGGGTGGCAACGGAGCCGGCGGTGCGAGGGGCAAGTGATGTGGCGGTGGTGGCAACTTGAGCTCAGCGGACAAATCAAAACCACGTCGCCAATATGAATTAACCAGCTCACCGCCCAGCAATGATCCGAATTGATCGACGCTTTGAAAGTTGGACGAAGGTGTGTGCTCGTCTGTGGGTAATGAGGGTGGAGTTGACTCTGACAGAGATCGCAGCTCCTGCTGTTGCTGCTGATGTTGTTGACTTAAGTCGTTTGGTTCAGAACTAAGGGGCTCGTTCCCAGCAGTGTCCTTAACGGTGTCTGCTGATATCGTATCACTGGAAATTCCTGTGAAACGCACGAATGTTTGTTTTGTTTTTTTGTTCTTTCTGTTCTTCATGCATTTTAAGAGGGTATTGGGGGGTATGGAAATAGTTCGAGTATGAGCCGATTCTAAAACGCCAAATGAATGATTTCTTTTTTTTTTTTTTGCTGTTCATTTCCCTTTTTGAATTTAGAAAATTTTTGCAAGCAAACAAGCAGTAAAGAAATGAAATTGCGATAACGCCAGCGCGGCACTTGAATAGTGACATTCTCATGTGACTCCATCGATGGGCCGCATGATAACGGGCTCCGATTTATATGAGGTCGGTAATAAATGCAGGCGCCACTTTAGGAAATGCCGCGCCGCGTTCAATAAATGAAAAGTAAATTCTTGATCTGCTTTGCTGTACATAGTACATAGCATATGAATGAGCATGATGTTTGTGAGGGGATAGGGGGGGTTATTTGGTTTGACTTTGATTTGCTCACCTTCGGATTTCAGGGCCTCAGAGGAGGCATGTGCGGCAGCTGCCAATGCCTTTGTTCTCTCGAGCAAAAGTTCCTGGAACTGTTTGGGGTCGTTGGCTGCAGCCGCAACAGCAGCGGCAGCAACTGCAACTGACTGACTTGTGATGTCGATACCAAGAGGTGTTCTATTGGGTGGAGAAGAAAGAGGAAGAAAAAAAAAGTAAACAAATGTTAAAAAATTGATTTCCGATCAACATTTGATTGAGGAAAGTGAAAGCGATGGTTTTACTCACTGATTTTCCTTTTTGATGTGAACTTCATCTGGATGAACGACCGCCGCCAATGGTGGAGGTTCTGTTGTAGAGGCTGTTGACTCCTCATCCCCTCGATACAGATCCGGACTTAATTTTGGCGCAGGTGGGACATCGCTCATTAGCTGATGCTTCTGCTCGAGACGTGCCTCTAGTCTCAGAATGTGTTGACGCTTCGCTTCTACATTATCTTCAAGTCTTTGTATTTGTACAATGTGGGTTTCTTGGAGGGCTTGCAGTCGGTTTACCTCGTCGATAAGTGCTTTAATCTGAAATAACAATAAAAATAACAATCAATTTTTATAGGAATACAATTATACAGTTCTCCCCACCCCCCACTCGCCCGAAACCCCATTCGAATATGTAATTGTGATTTGTCATGTCAGGGCTGAACTAATGAGTTTATTGTGCAATCATGTACAAATTACAAGGATGACATCAAGATTTGCATGAAACACACATGATAAACACGAATGTCCCCGCAGAGTTGACAACCATGACAGACACATGACAGTGCCATCGATATATTAAATACACGATATTTGCTAATTTTTATTGCAACCGAAACGATAAAACTAATGCGGCGTCGTCCCCATCCTCAAAGAGGTTCACCACCCTCGCCATCACCGCCAATCAAGCCGTGCGTGTGCGTGCTGGTAGGCAAATGTTTATGATTCGATCCTGCGTGTGCATAACTCAATGCCAAACGACATATGGCAATAATTTCCAATCAGAATGATATATGAAAAAAACACAGCCTGCGAGCTGGCATTTCTGGGGAGAATAGGCGCTCTCTCTCTCACTCTCTGTCATCGTGTCCCGTGGAAAGTTGTTTAGATACTTAACAAATGAGACACCCACCCGCCATCCGCCATCCGCTATCCGGCCGTCAAGAGACAACCAGTTGTGTCGCATGGAAGGGATTCATCATTATTTCATTAGAGACGAGCGTCGTCGTCGTCGTCGCACCAAGAATATACACATGCCGTGTTTTGTTTAACCGAATTCCTCAATGTGTATGCTTTGCATCACGTAAGGACGAATCCTTTTTTTGTGGGGGTAGTAGGAGACAATTATCCCCCCCTACAAGCGAACGCATGCACATACACACCAACACACACACATACGGTGTGCAGAATTTCTATCGACTTTAATTAATTGAATAAATTTTCAGAATTTGTCTTCGACGACAACGACAAAAGCAACGGTAACGAAGAAGGGTTGCCCGCTTTTATTATAGATGGTTAAATAAAAGTACACACAATCGCTCCTTCCCCGAAGTCAGCAGCGACTTACCCTCCTCCATAACTCCTTAAATCGGATCACATGTGGATGAAGTGTGGGGGGGGGGGGGGGACGGAAGGATTGTTGAAAAATATTCACAACGACAGCGGAGAAGACAACGCAACGGCAACGACGACGACGGGGGAATTTGTTTATAATATTAACTGTGGGTGGCGATGACGGTGGGTGGTGATGTTTTAAAACATCACTTGTCTACTTTGCCCCTCTACCTCTCTCAGCCCCTCGTCATCTCTCACGGGGGAAGAGCCTGGCGATTAAGGAAGTTCGAAGTCAACTTCGTAAAGGCAATGTCAATAATGAAACGATCCAAATACCGCCACCCCCACCTCACACATCCTGCCTCGGCTGTGCTGAGCTATAAGGTATGTGGACTTTATCTCACAAGAAAGAGAGACAGGAGAGGCAAAGTTTGTCTTGACTTTCGCATATTCTTAAGGGAGGCATCGTCTATTTTTACTAACATACACGCATAACAATCCCTGTCGAATTTACGAATCTTCCAATTATCATATTTCCCCCCTCCTTCTATTCATTGCGGGGGGGTTCCTCTTTCAAGACAATTCCTATAACTGAGGTTTATATATCCTTCAATCCACCGGTCGGTCGTGGCTGCGTCGGCATCGACGGCATCGACGGCGGCGGCAACAGTGGGTGGGAAACATTCCTACAAGTACTTTACTACACCATAGGGGTGCGTAATTTTATTAAAAAAATATGTTATGTTATTTTGATGTTGATCCAGTGTTGGGGGGTAATATAATGTCGTCGTTGTCGTCGTCTTCTTCGTCTACGTCTCTTGTCTTGCTTGTTATTATATCATCGCTGAAGCAAATAATAAATTTTCAAACCGCAATCGTGTGCCGGTGTTTCTGTGCCTGTGTGTGTGTGTTCGTATGTACGGATTTAGGTACCCATAGGTAGATAAACTGGAGTGAGAAACGTTGTCAATTATAAATTTTATTTATTTTTTTCACTCAACACTCAGCCCAACCAACCAAACAGATGATGATTCGATGCTGAATTCTGTACGGGTTCTCAGTTCAGTTCTTCCATCCTGTCGGGGTGTAATTCGATTCCAGGCACAGACATCTCGCTTTGATTTATCACTTTAATATTGGCAAACCCACCATCGCCCAACCACCCATCAATTGCTGCCACCACCACACCCATGGGCCAATCTAAAAACTCGAATCTTCAAACTCGCAAGTGGTGGAGGAACGCGAACGTCAGTGTGAGTGAACGAACGAACAAGCGAGTTACCCCGTTGCCATCGGTGCTATTGCTGTTGCTGCTGACGGAGATCTCGTATTAATTAATGAATCGAATCAAAATTTCAAAACGATGGCAGATTTTCCCTTATTTCTTTATCTCTCCATACACCCCACCACCATTCAACACCACCACCACCGCCACCTACATTTGGCAGATAAACAAAAATTCAGCTCTTGCGTGTGTTTGTGTTCAAGTCTTGGCAATGAATCCTTTCATTTTCATTTGTATGGTGAATGGTGAATGGTATGCGGCCGGGGGTGCTATGGGTGGTATGTGGGTTGGTTGTCATATTATAATCGAAGACACACATTTACAGTTGAATTCGTACCGACTTCCAACCCCTTCGCTTCACATGCAAATTGTGTAGAAATGTAGCGCGCAGAATTTTGAATTATTGAGCAAATACACGGATTTCAGTTGAAAGGTAATTCATTGATTTCCATTGTTTGTACATATTTCTCTCCTTACTACAATATACTACGACTATAGCCCATGCCATGGGGCTGATGGTGACGAGATACAGCGACTCTGGTGGGTTGTTGCTATAAATCATTGTCCTGGTGGTTGTGCCGTGCCGCCTTACAAAGAAATCCCTCAAAAATCCTTTCGATGTGGTAGGTGTTTCTGTGTATCCTTTGGATTTCCTTTTAATTATGAACTCCATCACACACCCGCACAACGAAACAGAAGAAAGGTGTTCGTATATATTCTGTGTATCTTAAAGATACCTATCTATCTGATGGTCAAATGAATGACAGAACTTGACTCCTACTATACAACTATTGTCCTTCGTCTTGTGTTTTTGTTATGGATTTTTGATTAATTATTTGCTATGAATCTGACAGCAAAAATTCACTTCAGATGGTGTGGGGGCGGGGTTGGCCAAAAACGTGAAAACCTCCCATAGAACTGCTGAGTGGGCCGAATCGTTTCGGCAAGGGGGCCTCGGTCGAATTGAATAAGTTGCGGTGTGAGAGAAAAAAAAGGTTCTGCCGAGAAGGATATTAGATTAGAGCTAATGTCCTTCTGCTAATACACAGATATGGAATCAAAAATCAATGACATTGCCCGCTGCTGCTGTTGCTTCTGCCGCCGCCGTCGTTCACCGCAGCATCCTCTCTCACCATTGTCCTCATCACCGTCGTCGTGTCGCTGCTGTAGCCCATCGTGCTCTTGTTGTCGTTGTCGTCCTTCCGACATAGTGGGTAGTAGATTTGTATATACTTTTGAAAATATTCGCTAGAATGAATTTTAATTCCTTTTACTTGCTAGCTGTTGTGAGTTGAACGAGCTTGAGGTAGCTGTAGTAGGCCAGGGTATACCTCGGATACGAGGTTAGGTGATTGGAATTGTGAGTACTGGCTTGTGTTCGAAGGGTGAGTGGAAAAAAGGATATTTGTTTCAATGCGCCTTTAGCTGATTACTACTTATTGTGTGTGAGTGTACACAACGAGAGAAGACGATTCTGGCGGACCAGGAAAACCAGCGGGAGTAACAGCAGAAGACCCCTTTCGGTCTTTTGATTGTTGCTTGGTGGTATGGTTGGTTGGGTGGGAGTTCGGGTGCGTAGACCAGACATATGAAAGGAGTCATTCTATTGCCGCGCCGTCTGAATGAGAGTGGTTATGATGATGACGATGACGACGATGATGATGATGATGACGACGGTGAAACAGTTCAAATCCAAGACAAAAAATATATATTTTTGGGGTTGATTTTTATATTGTATTGGTTTTCTGCTGGCAATTTTGTTAATTACAAAACGAGTGCGTTTGATTTACTCTCTCACATACACGCGCACGCAGACAGTTAGACCTTCGATTACATATGCTCCTCCGCCGCTTGCCATCCCCGGTTATGTGGAACTCTCGAATTTTTCAAATACAAAGGCAAATACAATAATTTTCGTAATAATTCATAATCCTTTGGTTTCGGTCGTCGGCGGTAGCGGAGAGTTTTTTGCTCACTCATCTGTGGGGGGGATATTATGAATGCGAATTCTATCAGCAATTCCAAATAAATCAATGGTCTGGTTCTTCATTTCGAAAAGGACCAAATGGAAGCCATTCATGCGAGTGATGCTATTTTTTTTTCCGAACGTCTGGCAGCTTTTGTCAAATGTTGCACAACATGCTTGGCAACATTAAATCCTCAGAGCTGGCTGATCTGCTTTTGTCATCAATTCGATTTTTGTTTTGTTTCTTTAAACGTTTCAAGGGTACCTTTGGGAGGTCTCTTGTATCTCCGGATCCAAAACACTGAGCTGTGTATGCAATGACTGTGTGTTTGGTCCCTTGAGAGCAATCATACAGTAGGTATGCGCATTGTTGCATTGAACAAAAAAAAATGTATAAAACCCTTGGATTTCGTCCTTCTTTTATACTTCCTCCTGCACCGTTGTTTCTCTCTCAACTAGCACTTATTATTTTATTTGCCATGCGATTGTTTTTCGCCTCAATTGTGAAATCTTGGGGGGGAAAAAAATAACAAGAAATACGAAAAAGGACAGAAAGGAGCAAAAAAATCAATTCTCTTCCTGCATGCACTTGCATATGTCACCACACTTAATGCCAGTTCTATACATAGCCTGATGCTGGTGCTTGTGCCAGTTCAGGATGCTTGGCGTATATCTATGTTGTTTTGTTTGAACTTCAATTGCATTATTATTCCCGTATCTAGTATGCGCTTCCTCGTATACTAGAGACTTGTACCATTCTATGTGTGCATGTACATATCCATGCATATATATGGATGTGTGTACTGTGTATCTCTGTTTGAGTAAACAATGAAAGAAGCTTTACCCCGAAGCAAGAGTCTCAATTTATTCATGTCGGAAGGAGAGCTGCACAATACAATAATATTTGTTGTACAAAAATATACATACACATCTCTTTTTCCTTCTTCTCTTTCTCCCTCTCTCTCTCTCTATTTCTCTATCCACCCGGTTACCACCCTCAAAGTCTAACTCTATCTCTCAGATTCTCTTTTTGCATAAAGCGGACGGTAGAAAAGCACCGAGTTATTCTAAACGCTAAATAGTTTGAGCAAAAGTTTTTCATTTTCATCCATCTCCGTTCCGTCGTTTTGTGCTGTTCCTCCATCCTGAGGTCCTGTGCTACCGCACAGCCCCCCCTTCCTCACTCTCTGGGCACATACATACTCTGCAACAACCCCACCATGCCATCGTATCGTCACAGATCAAAAATATTTATAAAATTCATAAATTTTTAGATATCCTTGCATGTATAATCTCAATCCAGATGCTGGGAGGAAAGGATACACTAATGACTGTATGCATTCCGCCCGCCTTCCAGTGTGACTTTTCATTGAATTTCGTCTTCTGAAATCCAGGAAAACGCGGGGCGGGGGTGGGTATAGTTGGCCTCGAGAACAAGAAAAACTTATTCGATTGCCATGAGAGTTGAGACGACGGTCTTCTCGGAGGACAAGGAGCAAAACGGAAGTCTGTGTTTGGATACCCTTTCGGGTGCAAAATATTTCGTATCCAAATATGAAGTGGATTCAGTTGGTAATTAATCAAAACTCTAGAAGACCCATGAATTGGAATATGGAGGAAGGACAAATTAGAAAATTTAATCGTTCCCTTTTCCGCTCATTCCTACATAAGCCGTCATAAAGTTGATTTCCCTCCCAACACCCATCAAATGAGATATTGATTGAAGCACAGCAGCTCCAGTGCAACGACATCTCCCCATCCTTGCGTCCGTCGCCATCATCATCATCATTATCAAGTTTAATAGACCGAAGCTAAAAACGATAATAAGACGAAACCCGCTTACGACGGCGACTTCGGGGGAATTGACTCGATTTTTTTTTCTAATTTTTTTTTCCTGTTTCCTTCTATCGCTCAAGTGTGGCGTGAAAACGGAAATTGGAAAACACGCCAAGGAATTATCCACAATAATGACAAATTAATTTGATGTCCTATAAAGCGGGGCCGCTCGAAGGACGACTGGAAGCAAGTCTGCGAATCAAAGTATGCTTCCATCAATTAATTAGTCGCGCCGCATAAGAAATTACTCCTCGTGGGGGTAGGATAGAGAAGAAAAAAATTCAATTATCATAATCTTCCCCACGATTGGCGTGGACCATGGGTCTTAAGTCTTAAGAGATCTCGCTTAGTGCTTGAGATAATTTCAAATTGATTGCAAATCCCACTTTGATGTGAAGATTCTAATCAATTAAGATACAGACGTGGATCCATAAGTCAGACATCTTTTTTTCTCTCCGTCTATTTGCTCACTTAGTTTGTCCACGAGAGTCTAGACAGTAAATAATCTCAGAGAGAGGCACCCATGATAAGCTTTTCAGTTGTGTTTGCATATTCGCACAAGTACCAAGGAATCAGCTCCCTTGCCGGCCATTCGGATTGTGATCTCGGTTTAACCCGGAACAGAAGGAGAAACGGAAGAAAGAAAAAAAAAAACAGTCACAAACATCATCTAAAATATGTATTTTATCTGCCCCCACACCGGAGGTGCTGCTGCTGGTGGACCAACTCTAGAAACAATGGCATCAAAGTCGCTTTCGCGTTAGCAATTGGCCGAGTTGAATTTATTGGACCGCAGACAAAAACAAAACCCACGTAGGTAAGGAGCTGCAAGGATTGTAATCCGTTTGCTTTGAGTATCTATCATATACTCGTATTTGGGAACAAAAAATAAAAAAATATGGGTTTTGGTTAAAACCGGAATCGAATGTGAATTTATGATTTCCAGGGCGCGCAGCGGTTGCTTGCTTTTGTTGTCGCAATTCATAAAGGACTGTGGCAAAGGCAATCTACTAACCAGACAGTCTGGAGGACAGGCACTCCTGCTCTAAGCTCAATTATATATCCCCCGCTGAATATATGTGGGGTTTATTGTATTGGACCGCCTTTTTTTGTTTGAATTATCCGACCGTTATAAAATTTTCTGAACTGTTACACTTCGGTATCCCTTCGAGACACTGAGAGTGAGCGAGCGTCCTTATCATCACCGACTAGAAGACAACGTATGAAAAGGACACCCATAATATTATTGAGAGTTATCCACACTGTCCGACCAGGATGGGGTTGAATACGTGTTTCGTGAATTTCACCACGGCAACATTGAATAGCCTGAATTTGCAGTGAAACACGCAAAACGAAGAGAAAAAAAAGCCTCCACGCTCCCCATCAAATATATTTAAAATGGAAGTGGATTCTTTATTTGAAGATATCCATCATTCCACAGCTCAGAAGGAACACACAAAAAAAAAAAAAGAAGAAGAAAGGAACAAAAGTCGAATGTACCACTCTTTCGGGGGATCTAGGCGGAGGACAACGATACCGGTAAGAAAGAGCAAATAAATCCTCCACAAACGAGTAAAGGGGCAAATAATGTAGGAGTGATGGGAATGATTCTTCAACGAATTGATGAGAACAACGATGCTGATGCCTCTCAGTGAATGTCTGTCTGTCTGTCTTGTTTGGGGCAGTTCATATTCACACAAAAAAAAAAAAAAGAAGGAACAAAACCGAAAAAAACACGTTAAGACCAACTGGGAAACAGGAAGAAGGAGGATAATAGCGGAGACAAACAAAAATACATGATTTTTCAATAATCCTAATGATGATGACTCCATAGGTACTCCACCGACCGACTGTACCACCGGCACGGCACTGGCAGTGGGCAAAAAGGACATAAATACAGATTTACGAGATGAGTGAATACCTGTGTTGTTGTCGGGCTAATGTTACTTTTGCTCAGTATGAATCTGTGTAAAGTGCTGATATTTTGAGGCAAATGACTGCTCTTAATGGCATTTAAAAGAATCCAACGATAATAGGGGTGAATTCGAATTGAAAATTCAACAAAAGCTGTCTCTTAAAGCTTCAAGTTGAAGGGAAAAACTCGCACTGATTTAAACACTGAAAAATACTGTCATCGATCACACGATCAATTTGAAATGCTCCTGTGCACCACTTACCAATGATGTCGCCATAGTATTTTTTTTTAGAATTGAACCACTGATCTCATTTAAATTGCCTAAACCTTTAGAAGCTATTCAGATACTGTTTATCTTATCCCTAGCAAATTTCACAAGATCACAGCGATACCATCTAAAGTGTCAGGCGACAATCTAACTATTATCTTATTTGCTTGCAAATCAAAACCAACCAACAAAAATAAGAATAAGTCACATAATTTATCCAAAAAGTCTCTCACATCAAGAGATTCCATGATTCGAATAGTAAAGTTGAAAAACAATAAATTCATAAAAGTATCTTTTTATATTTGTACCCATGTACCCCACATAAGCCGTAGTCATCGTAAATTAATTGGATATTTGCTCGCATTGTATATAGTTTAGCCGTGGAAAAAAAAACGTGCGGGACGACGACTATCAGACTATCAAATAATCCATATTTAGAAATGTGTTTGATAATTCTTAATTCATCTTGATTACACGAGATGATGACAATGATGATGACTTCTCGAACGCAGAGCACCAGTGCGATAAACATGTCACACTGTAAATATTACGAATATTTATTTTTTTATTTCGGTCTTAATAATAATCATTTCTTTTTTGTTTCTGTGTTGTTCACGAACACACACACAAGCATACAAAGATCAACCGAGTGTCGTCAAATCTTCCAGATGAGACACACTGAAGGAGGTGAGTGTAACTAAGAGATGAACAGACAAAATAAAAAAAAGAAACACAGAGATTTCATTGATTTATAGCTATAACCTAAATTTACAATCAGGATAAACATAGACCTCTGTATCGCTGTATTGCTGATAAAATTTATTGAGTTGGTTAATTCTTTTGAAATGTTTTGTTTAAATATTGCGTTCAGAGCGCGCTGGTTGGTTTGCTCTAGAGCTTTATCGCGTTCTTCAGATATCTACTCGTATGTGTCATATTTATTAAATCTGTCTGTCTTCCCTCTGATCTCTCTGTGCTGTCCTCTGAGTCAGATTCAGATCTTGACTACAAAAATAGAGTAAACTTCCCCAAAACAGATTACCTTCTCTCGAACAGTGGCAGTTTTTTTTTTTTTTTGTTTATAATATTTATTGCTCTTCTCACTTCTCCCTCTCTCTCTCTCACTCTATCTCTCTCTGTACCTAATCACCTGTATCTAAGAGATGATATACATTCATATGCATGTAAATATACATACAAATTAGGAGAGGGTGGTCTGACAGACTGTCAGATAGTTGCGCTGCAACTGACATGTATGGGTTTGATCAGTATTTCTTTTTTTTTTGTTTTAAATGAAACCCGCATTCAGATTAATTTAGTAACCATCAAGCAAACCTCTCGTAGTCTGTAAATTGTGAATACAAAGGAAAAGATATGGAAAAATTCATCAAGTCATTGTTTCCGGTACATTTACTTAAAAAACAATAAATATGAAGTGGTCATCATCTTATCTTAACGGAGAGAGAAATACCAACTACGATGGCTATACATATGCTGGGTAGTATCTAAAAATGAAAACAAAAAAAAACAACAAAAAATATATATACGAAACGACCGACCGACACAAGTATCGCTGCTGTGTGTTGTAGCGCGCCCTCATGCGGGTGTCTCTCATAGTATAGCTTGCTATGACATGACAACTTGTACAACTTGATGAAAATTAAATATTGAAAAATAATTGGCACAGCATCAGAGCGAAGCAGCAGCAACGGCAGAAGAGGAAGAGGAGTCAAGCACGGCACTCAGGCAAATTCTGTTCACATGAATGCACATCGATGGGAAAACTGCTTAAATCGAATTTGTAACGTGCCACCTCTATGGAGCTGAGGAGAGGACCGGGTGACTTTTGGGAGTTAATTGAATCATTGCCAACTTCTCAGGAGACACACACGTTGCCGATCTGGATGAGGATTGATTTATCAATCGATTCCCTTCTAATTTATAAGCCAATTAGTCGAAACGGCTTTCGAATCATATCTGCTCGGGTATGCAGAGTTGACATTCTGCATGGATTGTTGGGAGCATTCAATCATCACCACCATGCGTCGTGTCGGTGTCGGAGAGACGAGACTTAATCAAGCTGAACATCATTGCACACCAAATGGTAACTCAATTACAGGGTTGAACGGAAATTTACGATAGATTGAGCCCAGAATGTTTTGGGGAAAATTCAAGAAAATTTACATCTCAAGAAAAAGAAAATGGAAAGTGGGCAAATAAATTAGAATCTGCACAAGTGATTTATGATTTGTTTGCCCATTAATTCAACCATCTCAGTGCACATTGCACACAGTGGTACCGCCATCAGACGTGAACCGTGAGTTGTTAGCCATCGTCCGCCCTTACTCTACAATCAATTATTGTTAATTGAATTGTAATGTAGTGAACTGTACAACATATAGTGGATTTTGCTGCAACAGATAAAGTATCTCAGTGCCTTTTGTCATGTTCAGAGCGCGCAAATCAAAAGGCCAATTATTCAATTCAACAAAAAATATATATAAGTATTCAACTTATTTATGACCGACAATCCATTTCCTTTCAATTTCAATTCAAATCAGTTGTTGTTTGTCGTTTTGTGGCGAATCAATCTACTACCTACGCCAGTGAGCGCCAATTCGCCTCCGCACCATAAACCGAACCGAAACAAACCAAACCGAAGACCATCATGATGCCCGAGTAAGCATCATCACTAGCGTCCACTTCGATGATCGACTATAATACTATACTGGTAGTTTAAATTCTGTATTATTTTTCTTTATTTATTTAGTAGGTATCTACCATACACTGATAGATGTGACTACTTGTAGATGATTGCATGCACAGCGGGTTGTCGGCGATGGTGACGGCGGCGGCGATGTCAGTGGATAAGTCGAAAGCTTGTGATTTCATTCGAGTTTGATTTTTTTAAATTGATTGCTTCCTTATTTTGGGTTGATTTGTTAATTTCACTATATGTTCGCATACGTGCGACTCAGTGTGTGGTGTGTGTTTGTGTGAGAATGAGAGAGAGAATTTAGACCGAACGAGTCAGAGTAGTTTCGGATAAACTCATCGAAGTGTTTGACAGATAATTTGCGGAAAAAAAAATATATGAAAGAACAGCAGGGGGAAACCATCACAAAGCCGCAGCTATTTGTGCCTTTGTGAACCCATCATTAGACAATAATGAATAGACTGTGGCTGTCATAGTTGAATGATTAGACTGTGACCCCTCAGATATGTGGAACATGTTGCAAGTGCCCTCCCGCATGAAAAGTAACAAGCAAGAACTCTTTGCCGCCGCTGCACGCACAGTGCCAGAACAGAAGCAGTTCAGATGAGCATGGGAATCGCTAGATACATTCGCCTTGTCTGCATAAACAAATGCTGCAGTTCGCCGCAGCAACTAGAATCGAATCGGTGCACATGTGTGTGTCGTGTCGTTTTTATAGTCATTTAGGAAGCAAAAAAAAAAAAAAAACAATAAGAACAAACAAACTATGACTGAATGAGTGCGGCAGCGATGGTGGTGGGAACCAATGTTCTCCTCATTCTCGCGACATGTCTGAAAGTTTAAACAATCGATTGAGATAAATCAATTGTGTTTGGTTAATGACGACGAGATGGTGGGGAGCAAGAGCTCTGTGCATAAGTGGGGGGAGGGGACCATTCGAGACATCGGGAACGTCGAGTGCCGTATTCCTGTCGCCTTAATCCTTCGAAATCCGAAATTGCTTGTAGAGACACTCATTTCGTCGGGAAAGGGGGTTCGCTGCTCCCCGACAACGACAATGAATACAACACGGATGATGAAGCACGGCGCTGCCTGTGCCCACAGATGTGAAAGGGAGGTAGCGGAGGGGCGGTGGCGACAATGTACAATAATTAAGTTTAAAAAGTTTCTCTCTCTCTCTCTCTCTCTTTGTCTCTTGGCGGGCGTTTTCGGCAGGCGGTTTGCAGCTTTTTGGCGACAAGACGATGAGAATTAAATGTACCAAATGATTGGTTAATTCGATTGGAATGGAATTATTTAATTCGATTGTGTCGCCCACCCCCGCTCTCCGTACCTCCCTCCACCACCACCCGAACTGTACAGAATGGAATGAGATGAGAGAACAGAAGGTGTACATAATAAATTCTGAATAAAATCTTACCAGCTGATAGCGACCCTCGAATTCCATTCCACTCAACACAAAACAAACTCTAATCGAATACTAAAGATGCGGCAATACATTAGTTTGTCAATAGACAGATTACTTCCTAATTTTCTTCGTTTTTTTTTTTTTTTTTGTTTAATCTTAATTCTTTCAATTTATTTTTTGTGTTGTTTTCGGTTTTCGGATTTCGGATTTCGGATTTTATTATCATCGGCATGTGCCAAGAGAGAGCACAGATGACAGAAATCGAAATATATTCTAATCAAACGAAAATATTTCCACGCATAGCAATCATCGATTTGGTAAAGTCCAAAAAATATAAAATTGATAGAAGATAGATTCCTCTTCCATTCAGTCTCGGATTTGAGTGTTTTATTTCCTATTCTAGGCCGAGTCCAATTAAGGCGAATCTAAAATAAGCACAAACGGGGACCGCAACAGAGACAACGTTCGGTGGCAGCGCCGTCAAAAAGATGCTGAGATCCCGTAGCCACAAGATTAAAACAACACACGGAGTAGTATCTTCTCAGTTCTCTCTCGGTTAGAATATTAAAATATACATACGTTTATTCTTTTTTTTTTTCTTCGTCAGCTTAGAAATTATCAATTATCTGTTCATATTTATAATGGATCGATGGATAGATGTGTGTGAACGTTGTCGATCATCTGTCGAACGTCGTATACAAACTTCTGGTCTATCCACTGGCCACACATGATAGCTTGAAGGGTTTTTCATTTCGATTCGATGCTAATAAGTTGTCTTAGACACAAGTCGTCTCGCGGCAGAATTGATGGATGCATGCCAAACGTAGATCGTACGTGTATCGGGCGGCAGCGACAACAAAACGCTACCGCCGAAATGACTGATTAGAATCGAACCAAAAGAGATACAGTGGGACGCGCAATGGACGGCGGATGGACGTGTGTATAATTTGTGTTACATTCGAACGAATTTGGAAATAGCGTGCGATGATAATTTTAAATATTTTAACACGGTTCATAGAGTTTTTCGATTAGTTCGATTATTTCTTGTTTTTTTTTTTTTTTTTGGTTTTGTGTTTCCTCCTCTCTATGCGCTCTCGTGTGGCGGGGTGAAATTTGAGTTCAGCCGCTGTGCTAGGCCGATGCGGAAGGTGGAAAGGGATGAGCGAGCGGCACAATAATTATGGTTTTCGAATCTTGATTGCTTCCGATCACGTAAGATTTTCCTATAATATCAATTTGGGGGTCTAGTGCAGTCAATTTGTAATCTTTCTCTCTCTCTCTCTTGGTCTCTCATTCTCGATGGGTTTTTTTTTCTCCGATTGAATGGGGAACGAGGGGATCCCTCACCTATTTTAAGGGTTATCTTGATTATTATACAACCAAGCAGTGGCACTCTTGTTTCTGTAAACGAAGAACGCACACCTAGCAGTGGCAGAGAAAGCAACAAAAAAATATGATAATTCTGAAACGAGAGTGCATATTCTATGCAAGTCAATTGAAATTTCAAAAGATACACGTAACATTTACGAAAAAAAGAAACAAACTTATATGTATGTGAAGGGAGGTTTTTGTGAAAGAAAAAATGCAAGTAGTAAGTGGCATCCACTTTCGCATTCCCATGCATCGGAGAGGAGACGACACAACACGACAACAACTTTGACTATGCGGCTTTGGTGTTGGCGATGGCAATGGCTCTGATGATGGCTGTGATCCAACGGCTGGCAACGTGGGGTAATACTCCTTAAAGGTGGCGGTCGTCGGTGGTGGGTGTGTATGTGTATGTTTGTGTGTGCTGAGTGTTAGACTATAAATGGGATCCCTTTTATGTGGATGATTGCTTATTATGTTGCTAAGATGAAATATAATGCACACATAGAAAAGACTCTAATTTCGGTTTGAACGACTTGCAAATCAATCCAAGCGAAGGCGTAACAAAATACAGTCCTCTCCCCGTGAATTTAATGCAGTCGACTTTATCTTAACTGTAAGCCGCATCGGTTGGCCTCTGGGATTCGTGGAAATCCTTAAGGATTGACTCCTGGTCAGCCACGTTAAATTGTGTTGAGTACTTAGCGCTGTGAGGGTGAATCATCTTTTAAAGAGCCTGGTCCTACTCTCCCCGGAGAACAGTGTTCATCAACGTTTCAAAAATTTTATATTTACTTTGATGATGGCAGAAAAGCGATAGATTGGTGTTGGTTGCGTCCTTTCATGTGTATAAGTAACTCATCATCTTTGCGATGCTGATGATAGAAAAGATCATAATGAGACATGTATGACAAAAAATGCATCAAAATCCATTAAAAGCCATTTTCGTATTATGGTTTCGACAAAAGAGCCAAACGAAAGTCATGGGGAAACAAAAAAAAAGCATGAAAATTACAGGGTGGCAAACCTTTCCAACAACTCCATTGCGGAGTGAGTGAGGCATTGTGCACAATGAGAAAGAGTATGCCGCCACCGTCGCCGTCATCACCCATCTAATGCATTGTGTAATCATCATCTTACCCATCATCATCATCTCATCGTCACAATTTGCAATCAGGGGTTGAAGAAGCGCGTTGAATACTGTGGTGTGTGCACAAATAACAAAATGACAATATTTTGAAACACCACCCCTTGGACCCCATGAGCTCCATTCATAAAGAGCATCAGAGTCATTGAGCCGCAACCCTTAAGGATAATAGATTGGAAAATATATGTATATATGTAGATTTTTTGTTCGGATTCGGTCCTCGATTCTTTCAAATCATTTGCACACTTCAATGGCATGGAGATGATACAAACCGCGTATAAACACAACCCACGGAATAATAGCAACGAACCACTTATGATAATAACCTGTAGACGGAGACTGAGTCGGTCGGTCGCAAAACGAACCAAGGGCGGTGCAGTGCAGCAATTATACTCGAAGCACTCGAAGAATCACCAAAGAGATCTGGTCCTCATAAAACACATTATGTACACAGAAATCAATTAATCAACTGCACAAGATGAGAACAAAACGATATTCAACAGAATGCTCGTACACCACGAAGCGATACGGTGTGCTACAGTGCGTCCACGAGATGCATTGAATGGGACAAATGTGCAGCGCACATGTGAGGCGTTCGATACGGGCGTCTGCGATTCGGCAAGATATATTCGCATTACGAGCCATCTAGACACGATGATTCCTCAGCCATGTCGACCACGCTAGTTCGTCTTCTCGTTTCGGTGTAAAAGTTCCCTAGCCAGCCACTGAGGCGGCTACTCTAAGTCCAAACACACACACACACACACCCTCTTCCCTTCGTCTAATCATCGAAAAGATTTCAGTTTTTTGGGTATTTTTAGAAGGACTTCACTGATGTCTCGATGTTCAAATTCTTTTATGAATTTGTGAGCACTATTAAAGCATTCCAATCGAGTGTGTGATAACAGGCCAGCGATAGGATATGTATGCGGAGTGGATTGTGTGGTATGTTATCGCGAGTTTTGAAACATGTTTGTGTACATGCATCCGTTTTGGCAAAACCCATTCGACCGTCTTTTCCTTCGGTTGAAGAGAATAACAATTAAATTCTTCGAATAATGTGTTTGATAAGGGCTACTGAAAAAAAAAAACCACCAGCCACCAGCCGACAGCGACAACCACGCACCAAAAATTAGTCGAATGAGAAATACAGAAATACCGGCTACTGCACGAGTAATAATAACTCATTTTATCGCGCTGAGCCCGAGTTCTCGATACATCGTTATCGAATTACCATGAATTCCATTCTATATACAGTCGAGTTGAACAGATATAAATATCAACGAAATATAACCAACCAACCAACCGCCAGAGAGACGTAGATACAAGTAATAATTATAATAATGGAACAAATGGAACGGCAATGATAAAGCCTTAGGCCCCCAACCTATGTCGAGTCACTACTCAGTAGCGGCGACGGAGAAGCGAATGGGAACCAATTCATATAAATATATGAGAATTGAAAATAAAAAAAAAGAAAAAAAAATGGTATCTGTATCTGTGAAAAACCGGAAAACCATTCAAATTAGACCGGATGTCACATTGCGCTGCACAGCACCACTCAGCAGCAACCGTTCGAACAATGTTACCAATAATTTTATGCTCTATACAATATATCATGGATACATCTATATGTATCTATAGATGTGACAGGAATTCATTTCACCCACTGGCGGTGGGGGAAGGAAGGGCACTAATGCGAAAAACTATTCGAAACTTAATTTTGCAGAGCATCTCTTTTCTGGCATGAAGAAAATATTTGTCTCGTTTGCAATGTATCGGAACGATACCGCGTCCGTCGTCCACAAAATCATCATCATCGTCATCGTCATCGTCATCAACGAGTATGAGTAGTGGATGCACGGGAAAATCGGCGTACACTGTGTACTCCCGAAATGAAATGGAATTTCTCGTAAAACATTGGGAAAAAATTTTCAATTTTAATTAGGGAGAGAGAACACTGAACGCGCTCTGACAGGGGCTGGTTGGCTGGTTGTCTGGTTCGGGATGGGTTGGATGGCGGCTTAGCATCCTTGTCGGAATCAAGAATCGCGCGCGCAGATTTGATGTGAATTCCTCTGGCCATAGACACCGCCCTGATTATGTGGGGTTCTTGGAATGAATGAACTACGCACTGCCAGGGTTAAAGGGAAATTATTTTATTGTATGACATTAGTCTGTCACGCACACACACACACAGCCACACAAGCACATCCCCCGTCACAGTGACCCGATGATGATGATCATGATCATGATCATGGATCCGTCGTCCCTTAATGCATGTATACGTCCTCCGGCTCTGCCCGGTGATCTACAAATCGCTCGTAGATCCCTGGGATAAGATATGGAACACATGTGCTCCGCAGAGATACTTTATATTTATACAATGAGCCATGCAGGGCATACCACACAGCCGAAGATCCTGAGGGAAGGCGAACCGGCAAACCGGCAAGCCGAACGGCTAGCAGGCAGCACACAGGCAAGCAGGCGCATTGCAAATAATAAATGAGCGCGCATGTTCTTCGGATTAATGTTTTAATACTAAATGAGGGCCAAAAAGTCGTCCGACTGTTGATGCGTTATTGAGATGAGTTGCATGCAGTCATCGGCCCCTCCCACCCCGCCCTTCCCGTACGTCTGTTTGCTAGTCGAGGCGAGGAAGCAGCCGCACAGTCCCGCAATCAAACATGTAATTAAGTATGGAAGAGTGCTGCAGTTGGAATAGTAATAGTTTGTTGGTTTGTGCAGCTTGTTCTTTTTTCTCTTTTTTTGTTTTTTTTTGTTTTTGTGCGTCGTTCTCCATCGTCTCAAGATCAATGGCATTTTTGACATTTTACAAATCAGAAGGTCATATATTTGTGTGGTTCCATCGTTGCACTCGGTGGATACAGATACATTGTATCTGTCTGCGTGCATGCGGAGTTGGAATGTTGATAATGTTGGGGTTATACGCTGTGTGACACAATCAGCTTGAGGTTGGATTTTTGTATGTAGGTGTCGCGCGGAGGGACATGACAGAAAAAAATTACAGAAAATGTCGAAAGTCATTTTAAAATTCACCTCAGACACGTGAAATCATTGAAATCTCGTTAAACAACGCGCAACAATCCACAGCCAGACGTCAAGTAAAGTTAAGCCGCCCAAAAAGTGGTCCACGACTCCTTCGAATCATGCTTCGCATACAAAATTCAACTTTCGCTTGATTGATAATTAGTCTGAGGATAGCGCGTCTTTAAGTGGCAGCGGTGGTGCGCCGGTGGTGGTGGTGGTTTTCTTCGTACCCTCAAGTTAACCTCATTGCCACGCGAAGGAATTTCCATCCAACCCTCAAAACTTTACACAGAAAAAAAAAAATAGAAGCAAAAAAAGACGCACCCAACGAAGCAAATCCCCGTCTCGCCAAAAACTCGCTTTAACATTTTCGCCCACCGCCCCACCCGCACTGTGAGTCGCCGACAAGCATAGCGTTGTCTTGCGAAAGTCCTTTGAACATCCTGCTTAGCTCACCTTCACACTGACTCCCTGTGCTGTGATTTTTCCCTCCTTTCCGCTTTTTTTTTATCTTTCCTCATTGTTTGTCCTATTTAGTCGATTTAAAGATGTTGTTTCTCGCCTCAGAATCATCAGCCCACTGACCCACCCCCACTGGCGGGGGATAAAGCTACCCTACCAGTATCATTTTCAGTACTATTGACATCTTCATTTTTGCGCCTTGAAAGATTGTTTACACTCGGTTTTTTTCTCTTTTTTTTTTGGGGTTTCGATGTTTTTTTCATCGTACCCCGCAGTGTGACGGGGCGCGGGTGGGGTGAGAAAAGGATACACCATCGTAAATGTCATATTTACAACTTGATGCTGCCACTTCTTTTTTTTTTCTTGGCTCGAGAGAAAGCAGCGCAAAAAGGGTGAATTGCTAAGGATAAGAGATGCTTCACGCATTATTGGGCAAACAGACTCAAGACAGAATCCAGTTGAAGTGTTTCCCTGGGTCCGTAATGAGGGTTAACTTGTTTGGGTATGAGATTGATAAAATGTTCTTACACACTAGGGCGGGCGTAAAGTTTTGTGGTACTCACCTCTTTCTCTTTGGCAGCCAATTCATCAGCTAAATTATTATTACAACTATTACCGCTATTACTATTTGTATTCTTATTATTGTTACTAGTACTATTATTGTTATTATTGTTGTTATTATTTCGCGTTGCCTCCGCATTGGCACCACTGGCCTCCGCTGTAAGGCTAAGTGGCGGAGGGCTGTGCGACCGATTTGGCATTTGATCTCTGCTCGCCGATAGTGCTGCTACATCACTGCTCGTGTCTTGATGGAGATTCATTTCGGCTGTCATTGCTGTGATAAGCTTACTAGCATCTGTAATTATTGATCCACCACTGATACCGATGCCGATACAACTGGTTGTTGTCACTGCATTACCGTCACGATGATCGCTTGTCGTCGTCGCTGTACTGGATGCGATTGTTGGTGTGTCCATTATTTGATTATGATTGAAAAGTATTTTCGCTGAGTTAAGGCAGCCGTTCAGGGTGCTACTGTTCTCGGATAAAGGTGGAGATGGTGACGGTGTTGCTGCTAGCAGATTACCGTTTTGATGTAAATGCTGTGCTATGGCAACACTGTTCAATTTATTTGTATTGTTATTATTATTATTGTTGTTGTTGTTGAAACTACTATTATTATTTATCGTCGGTGATAATTTGATATTTGGTATAGGTGTTGTTGTCGGTGTTGTCCTCACCGATGACGGTGACGGTGGCGACGAATGTATCGAAGATGCTGTGGTTGTTGTCGTCGAAGACGTTGATGTTGTTACTGTTGCTGTTGAAACAGTTGACAATTGTTCCTTTAATGTGTTCACTTCTTTCTCAGCCAATGTTGCCCTCTGAAAACAAGAGAAAAAATAACGATCAGATATATATTTTGTTTTTTTTTTTAATTTCTAAATAAATTCCAGACAGCACTAGGAAGGCGAAAAGTATTCCCATTTCGATGTCTGCTGATGGTATCGGCCAGAACTTATAGCCCAATTAACCCCCATTTAAAATAATATCTCATACAAACGTGAAACGGTGAAGGTGGCGATAGTGCCAGTATCGAATGGTGGTAACAATTCTTCACTCGCATGGCTTACCCCCGAAAAAGCAACCAAAATTTTGGTTTTTGTTTTGTTTCCTTTTTTGGGGTATTTGCAAGCCCCAGACAAAAATTCAGCATAAATGTTTTCCGTTCAATTTGAATTGGACTGCTGCCTTGACTGGCCTACCTCCCGTCCGCCGGCACCCGCCGCCCACTCGAATATACATTCGAGTATATGCGAGTAAATTTACCGCTCGAATTTTAATAGTTTGAAAAAGTTTTCCTTGTTTGGGTTCCTGCTTGCAGAAACGGAGAAAGACCAACAACAAAAAAAAAAAAAAAGCAAAGAAAGAGACCAAAAAGACCTCAGCACGGACCCCTTTTTGCTAGCAGGACACACCCTCATTAATTTTACTTTTAAAGTCATTACGGGCTAAATTTACCCAAATTAATACGTTACACTGTTTTGCTCGTCCTGTGACGGTGCCCAGTGCTTGACGGTCTCGACGCTGGATGCAAGTAGTGGATTTATCGATAAGCCAATTTCTGGGGCCAGACCCCTTCGAAAGTATCTAAGTTTGGCAAATTAGTCAGTCGAAGAATCGAAGGACATAAGTCATGGTCGGGTTGAGGTTGAGGTTGTCCTCCCAATGCCGAAGGAATCATATCGAGAGCAGCTTAAGCAGGAATTACGTCGGCAAATTTATCTCGACTCTTTGTCTTTGTTTGCAATCGGGTGTTGGTGTTGTGGATAAACAAGGATATCCCTTGAACACAGTGCAACTTCATTTTTAATGCCCCGTTGTTTGGGTGGGTGGGGTGCTTCGATTCGTTTTTCTGCGGACGTTACCTTGGAGAGCATTTTTTTTTCTTTCTTCTCTTGTCAATGCTTCGTTTTCGTTTTCTTTATCTGTACGCAGAGACTAAAACAGACAGCGACGACGAGGACGATGACAATGAACGGCCAACGCTTTTATGGATACAAGTGCATAGATTCTCACGAGGATTGAATTTCAACAAGTCGTATCATACCGGTGAGTCTCGATGGCTGGAGGTGGTATCAATGCCGACGGATGGACGAGGAAAATTAAATATTTACCAAAAAAACAATTTTGGCTAAGACACAGACGCAGAGAGCGACTGAGAGGGGGAGAAGTTAAGGCACAGAAATTAAGCTCCTTACGAAGAAAAATCGATTCGACGGCGAGAGTTATGAAACCCGCATAAATCTACTCAACACAACCCTTTCGTTATTCTCCTCCCCATCGCCTCCCCGTCCTACCGTCGACGACCCCCCGCGGCAGATAGCTATTAGAAGTAGATTTATCGCAATCGAAAAACTTTTGGCGAATTGAAAATTTCCAAAGCCCAACCCCTCACCACCCGTGAGGAGGGTGGCTTGATTCTCTATAGGAAACGCGCGATGACAAGTTACAAGAGGAGGTGGGTGAACGAGCAAATGGTGAAGAACTTCCACAACTTTTGTTGTCATTCCCAAAGTCGATAATGTTTAATTACAGATTACATCTGACAACCACCAACCCGGGGCCCAAATGTCGTTCCCTTCGCCCACCCCCCACAACCGACCATCGCTTCACCCAACTCCTGCTTGGCAACGATTTCAATGATTTTTAAGCTTTAACTCCATTGGCATCGTGGTTCCGAATTTGAACTGACACGAGGATGAGGAACAGCTGAGAAGTTTGACTGAAATATTTGATGTCTGATACTGATGGTTGAACCCTTTAAGCATTTCAATTGATTTTCCCCACGCAAGTCTTCGACGCGAATGCGGGAAGATGCGAACTGTGGTTTGAAAGATACTTCTTTTTGTACTTTTTTTTTTGTTCGTTTGTATTTCTGCGCCCATCCTTCTGTGTACATGTCTGCTGCCGCTGCTGCTAATCCTCCCCATCAATGGAGATATCAATTAACGAAAATGGAAAAGGGTTAATTAACTAAAATGCGGGTTTCACTTCAAACATAAAAGACCAAGACCAAGCCGACTAGAATGCGAAATCCCTTAACATGAGCGTGGCCATTTGTATGATACACCTATACCTTCATACGTATCATCATAGACATTTACTTTTTTAAATACTACTATTCAGAAAACTCCCGAAAATTTTAATACATTTTTTGGGCAAAGGATCCCATTTGGTGATTTGGCTTGGCTTGGTTTGGCACTCTTTGGCAGTCAGTGCCTGGGTCGCCCCTTCTTCATGTGTGCACACGCCCTCGCTCCGTCATGGGCCCCGATAAAGACGCTTAAAACGTGGTACCCTTCACATTTTTGTTGGTCACTTTTATAAGGTACCTAAAGCGAGGCACAAATTCATCAAGCACACAAGGATATGTGCTGGATGATCGTTATTTCAATATTTTCTTTTTTTTTTCTCTCCCCCCCTCCCTCTCTCTTGGTCTCGTTACGAGTGTGTTTCCCTGTTCGACGGTAGTATTTACTCGTCGTCAATCCTTCGCTTCAGAGGGCGAAGTATGAGCCCGGGGAGTGCATGAAAAGTATCGCTATCATTATTGGCTTCCTCGAGTAAGTCCTCGAAAGAGAATAAACGACTGAGGACTGGGTGAAGTATAGTCTTTGATGAGAAGAGTGAAGTAGAAATAGAAGTTTACAGTTTACATTCCCTTCCATGAACCGGGCAAAGTTCGCTCGCTTTCCATATCGTTTGCAATCCTTCTCAACAAAAAAAAAAAGTGTTAGCTTCTTTTTGTGTTTTTGCCCCCCAAAATATAGCTTTTTTTGGGACTGTTGTATGGATTATGGAGAATAATATTTCTTGCTTTGGCTATGGGCATGTGGGGGAATGATGCTCCTTTGTTGGCACATGGTGATGATGAAGGTGGATGCCTAGAGTCTCTGCTGAAAGGAAATACATTCTTCCCTGCTGTTTCCACCGGCCACCGCACCCCGGATGGGGGCAATTTAAAAAGGATGCTATTAATCTTTATTGGTTCTATCATTCACCATTCAGCGCCGGGGACAGGCGGTGGCGACGAGCGGTGGCCGGTGCGTCAAATATTTTCCCTTAATTACGAAAGGAGACGGACACTGAGGGGGGAGGGGGGATAGCAAAAAAAAAATCAGGACAACCCAAACAATCAAAGATAATTGACGGAATAGGCGGATGGGACGGGGTGGACGATGCAGATTGGATGAGTTTTCTATATTTTCTTTCTTGGGTCCGGCAGTGGGTGTTGAACCTCAGGGGGTCCATTAGACGGCTAGGGCCACCATCCGGACTGGGATACAATTTTGTGTTCTTTTATTGAAAAGTAATCTTTCCGTGTTCTTAGTTGTCGTGCTGAAGATAACAAAGACATTTCTGTAAAATTTAATTAATAACTGCTCACCAGAATGGTGAAACCCCATCAGAAACCATTGGACGCGGAGAAAAAGAAATTAATTAGAAAAAAAGAAACGCAATAAAAAAAAAAACAAACAAACAAATAAAAATACCGAGAAAAATCTGCCGGTAAAGAGGTAGATGAAACGGATGAAATAATAAAGTCCTTGGGGCTATTTTGCCGCTGCTGTGCGTCAGTCAGTCAGTTACCATTGAATGGTCGATTTTTCAAAGCAGCAGCAATATATATTTTTTTGCAAAAATGTACCCACAATAAGGACAAAATCAATGCTGAAATGTCATTCTGTCACTCTCTGTCATATCCTTGTTGTGGTTGCTTAAACAAGGGTAAGCAGGTAAGGGGCGGGAGGAGTGCATGACTATACAAGTGTTTGCGTAAATTTCTTTTGATTTCGTGACAGTTCTTGTGCGCTACATGCTATAGAACTAGCTCCCTATTGAATGCCGATTTGAAGTTGATTTTGTATGCATGCTTGTATACCGCGTGTCCGTTTCCTCTATGAATATGGTCTTACTCCCGCGCGCAGGACATGTGTTTGAACCCCTTTTTTTTTTTTTTTGCCGAGACTCGCGTATCAACCCTTCCGTAAAGTGTGTATTCAAATTAATCACGACCAACCGTTTGAAGTGGCTTACTCGCAAAGGGCGGATTTCATTTTCATTCTTTTCCTTTCTTTCCTTTAATTACTGATCGATTCCGGCTGATTATTACATAAACTCGAAATGAGTCATTCTCCAATTCGATTCGAAAATTCACCCCCCTTTCCCCTGTAACAGAGAGGTCCGTCCTTAAACCAAAGCAAATTGGTTTAATTAATTACTATCCCATCTAGATATCGTTGCTACGGCTAAACACACGAAATATCCCTGTGTGCAGTGATTTCGATTTTCCATCTCTCCGAAGGTAAACCCATTCCAACGGTATTCCTTCGAATCCATCACTCAAAGTGGTGGCATGCCGCCACACCGACAAAACTAACCAACCAACCCATTTGTATTCGCCTGATTTGCTTCCAGGTCTTGTTGCTCCGTTTGAGTCTCCACCAAGGAATGTATCCCCCGCTTCCTGGTCTGCTTCTTGTCTTGGGGTGGGTGACATTCTTTCTCATGGTTAATTGTCGTGAAAGTGATCAGAAATCGAATGTAAAAGGATGTCACATCAATTTGGAGTGTCAAGATTTGACAAGTAAAAAGGGTATCCTCTGATGTATTACAACAGCAAAGTGGGGGACTTCTGGGTGTGGGATGTAATCAAATCAAATCAAATTAAATGAAATGAGAGGAGAGTAGAGAGAACCGCTTCTCTCACCGAGCAACCAACCAACTAACGGACCGACTCCAACCGCCGTCCGATTGATATGCAAGTTTCGGTTAATGGCGCATCTCCTAATAAATTATATCGAGACCATGTCGCCGCCGCTCCGCCGTATCTGTATCTGGGGCACACTTTTGAAATTTCCTCAACCATTTGCCAATGTAAAACTGTCAAATCCTTTGTTAAACAATACCAACAACGCCGCACAATGCCAATTAATCAGAAATTCTCAAATAATTGTCTTTAATGTCTTCAGGGTCTTCAGTGTGTTCTCGTCGGTAGTGTGGCGACACGACAGACAGATAGACAGACAGTGTTCGCAAACCAAACCCTATCTACCGACTACCACTGATGGTCGGCCGGTCTAGTGGCAATAATATAAGATTAATTAATGTTCATTTAAAATAGATCGAACCATGTCTAAGAGGAAAAAGAGGAGCACAATCTCTGAACGGCCGGTTGATTATAAATTCGACGCGGCAAGCCATACCACCGCATACAAACACCGAACGAAATTCTAAAATTAATTTAAAAGTATACACTTTCTGTATATCTATTGTTTTTTGCTTGCAAACATTTGCGCGCGACGACGCATTCACTTTGTAGTCGTGTAGTGTGGCGTTCTTCTTATTTTATTTTTTATTTTTTTTTCCGACCCATGAGATACATTCCTTTTGAACGAAATTCACTTTTCGCATTGCAACGGGTGGGCGCGGGGCACACACAGTGACAATACGATCTGACGTTGCTGCCGATGACAAATGCTAGGCCAGAAGGCAGTTTATTGTAATGAGGCGCACGATGAGAATATTTTTGACTTTTGAAAAGTGCAACGACGTCGCCGGTAAGACGACTCTCGGTCGAACTCGCAGACGATAGAAGCACCAACACCGGTGGCTGTCGATCATCGAAATTTGATTAAGCTATGGTAGATTCATTTTAATTCATATCTAGAATGAGATGAGATTCAATTTTTGTCTGCCGAGCATTTGGCTTTTCTTTATTTAAAAACAAAATGCACAGGACGTGATATGGACCCTTGTGGGACTGCGAATTAAAGTGAAACAAAATATGTAACCCTTTTGGAAATTCCCCGATTCTTAGCAAATGAGTGTCATTCAAAGATTAGTCAAAATGTATCACCCCTTTAGGGCCTGTGCAACTGTACGCTGTTTCAAATGATTATAAGTAATGCCTCATGTTCCACTTTGCATGTAGATTGCTTCAACCCTCACTTGTCTTTTAATTCGATATCTCACAGGACGGATTTCCAATTGATGTTTCAAATCCTCCTCCACCTCTTCCTCATCATCCTACACTCCACCCCACCCCACCACCCGTCCTATCTTATTTCATATACGAACAACTACACACACGCCTTCTAATTTTGCCTAATGAATCCCAAAAATCAAATTGCCAATGTGTAGAACGCTTCTTCTTGTTTTCTGTATACAAAATTATAATTTTGAAGTTTTTCTTATCCTGTGCCTCTCTCTCTCGTTAGTGCTGCTGTTGTTGTTGTTGTTTTGTTCTTCCATTAAAAATCGAATCCTGTCATATGGGTATGTGCCGATGCTTGCCGCTACCACCCTCTTGAATGGGTCGTGTGTAGTAGCTACTCATGCCGCATCAAACTCACCCCTTTTATCGTTATTTTCAATTCCACCATGACAGATAGCTAATGTATATTTTTAACTGAAAAATAACACAGTCATAAATTTGCATACAAACGTACACATCAAATACACATAGAGCACCTATGGAATGATAGAATGATAGAAAGGAGTGAAGAGAGTATATCTCGAAAATAAGACAGACTTTGGCGTATACTGATACTTTATCCTTTCAAAAATACCCAGAGCCAGAACCCGAGTCGAAGCCGTCTACTTTTGCTGCTGCTGCCGCTGCTGTTCCTGTGTCTGCTTTCTGTTTCTGATGATGAGTAGCTGCTTTGAGAAGGAGAAGCCTTTAACGGGGGGTGGCGGCCGGATCGGTCCGCCGCCAGGACGAAAGCCAAAGGATGAGAGGCTGAGGAGAAGAAAGACGGAATAATGGTCGAACTGATATACAAATGATGATTTTTGTTCCTGGGGTGATGACGGGGTGGGGCGGCGGTGGTTTAGATTCTCTCCCAGTGGATGGGTGACGGCTTTTGATGGTGTGTAATAACGAACACACAAAAATACACATGTGTGTAATATTTAAATAAATAATTAGGAAAAAAAAAACGAATGAAAGAGACAGAGAAAGGATTTTTAATCGTTTGTTCTGTACATTTATTTGTTTGCTTATTTATTTTGCTTGCGTGTGTGGCTCTTTATATGGACGTATGTATGCTCAGATGTGTACACAAGAAGCCATTCAAAAAAGGGTGCTGAAGAAAGAATAACGACATTCTGTATTAATTGCTTATACGTACAGATACAAAAGAGTCCTCCAATCAAGCAGTCGTGCAAAAAAAAAAGAAAACACGAAAATACGAAACAGAAAACGCACGATGATGACAATAAAGGATACACGCGTACTACAAAGCGCGCACAGACGGTGACAAGAAGACGGTGAAAACACCCTTTTTGTTGATGACGATGATGATGGTAAGGCAGCAAAGCAGCAGAAAAAAAAAGGATTCAAAAAACTTCTCGCACATACCCGCAGAATATCCACGAATACACGCGCACACAAGACCGTGCATATATGAATTGCTAATTAGTTATCAAAAGCAAACATCGACATTGGAAGGACGCGCGTCATCTGCGAGAAAAGGAAAGTTACAAAACAGTCGAATCCTTTTTTTGAGTTAAAAATGCCCTCTTTTTTTCCATCTTACTCTTGCCTGTGCTCTTGTTCTTGATAAGAAATTTTGAGTCACAGATACAAGATACTTGGTAATTCCATTGATTAATTCGGAGGGTGGGGGAGGGAGCAGCATACAGATGACACATGTGAATGGGGCTGAGGGGAGAGATATGAGAAGCAAGAAAAATTGATTGGTGCGACCCCACCCCCCGTGTTGGGTTCTACATGAATATTTCACTCTCATATCGGCACACGGCGACCACCCACACACGAGGCTTTTGAAAATTCCTCCACTATGGCTACATCTTTTTTTTGTTTTGTCAGCCAACTGGTGGAGTGTATCTCCAAAAATCTTGAATTGTTAATTTTTGATGTGATTGGGATGTACTGTGCCCATCACACATATTTTAGCCGTTTTCGGTCCCAAAGTTATTATTATTATTATTTCACATATCCTCCACATTCAGAGGGAAACTTTTGTCAACCGCAAAAAGGGTACACAGTGGGTAGGTCTGATGATGTATGTAATGGAATGGGAACAAGGGAGGGGGGAGGGGACGAGATCTGTCGAACAACTTCATCCCTTTTTTTTCGGACACACATTTGAAGTGGAAGGCCCCCCATTCCAAATTGAAAATATAATCATGTCCACCACTCTCACTCGCCCACTCGACCCCCACCACACCACCACGATATGTCCTTTTTTTGCGGGGAAACAAACAACACAGCAGCTAAACAGAAAAATATGCAGGACCAAGCTTGTAACCCTGCCGCACCACTCATTCATTAATTGTGAATGATTATTTATTTAGAAAATTTTGACGATTCGAGGAAGATGAAGGTGGAACAAAAAGGGAACACATTACCCAAAATGTTGGCCGGAATATATGTGTGCACATGTGGTGCTGGATAATAGTACCGCGCCGGGGGCTATACGAAAAATGAAAAAGGATACCAGAACGAAGCAAAACCAATGCTATTTGCTTAAATTTTTCAAAAAAAAAGGATTTCTCTCCCAAAATTAGGATTGCTTGCTTGCGTTTCGCCTTTGTTTGGAGGAAAGGGTTAAATTAGCTCCTATCGCGTCGTTCGTATCTGGCTCCATGAGTATCGATAAGCAAAGTGTGTGGAACTACAATATAACGAACGGTTCTATGCCAGTTGAGTGGCCGTAATCCTTTGGGTTAATTAGTCCTAATTAAATATGCATTAAAGAAGCAAACGTCAGAATAGCTAGACAATGAGTAGAGAGAGAGCGAGAAAAAAAGTTCATCTCATCTCTATGTGCGTGAGGCGTATATTCTATTTGAAAATGCATGCACTCACATCTGTACACATATAGAAAGTACACTTGTGTGATGTGGATACATTTGTAGGCTGGTGACAAGAGGAATTAATGAGCGCGATGAATGTGTGTTGATTTTTCGATATTTACCTAATAGGGACAACGCACGATGGTGGCAGATTACCACCCACAAAGGTGGAGAAAGATTCCAATTAGCTTCACTGAATTCTCGGTCTCGATTTTTTTTATTTTTTTATTTTATTGTTAAATCGCATCAAAAGGAATAAAATTGCACAGATTCTCCGTGTGTGCGTGTCATCATCAATCATTACTCAATCATCGTGCGAGGCGAGATGTCGAGACGAGACCTGCTGGTGAACGCCAACTGAGGATGAATTAAATATGCGACGGATTTGTGTCAAAGAGATGCATGTATTCATCGTATTAGAGAGCTCGAAAGATGTGATTCGAAGGTGGGATATATCTATCATATTTATTCTCCAACAAACTGGCAGTGGGAGCCATCGCCATCGCCATCAGTGAAGAGCAACTCGTCTCACAATCCCCAGAAGTCATTGCCATCTTGAATTGCTTCCTTTCTGTTGTTGGTCGTTGTATTTTTGTTTTTCTTCTATTTTTTGCATAGCACTCTGATCCCATTGTATAGCGTACCATCACTTGCAGATATACAACAAAACTGCTTGTGATGGCTTGGAGGAGCCTCATTGTCAGACCTTAGAGCGTCACACACGTTCATTCCACGCACACACATACATGCCCAAACATTTACAGATATATCTAAAAAAAAAATAAATAACTGCAAGAACAACAACAACAAGAAGACGACGGATGTCATCAGCATAATGACAATTATTTCATATTCTACTGCACTGGATGCTTATGTAGGATGGTGTGCATCCTTTACAAGAGTGAGCTTCGCTGTCAAAGTGGAAAGGACTTCTCATGCATTACTGACTGCAGTGACGAAAGTGGATCTAGCCCGGTTGGTGTGCATGTCAAAAAGCACTTTTTCAATCACATTGCACACCTGAAAATCATCACATCACACACGCTGTCTCTCTCTCTCTCTCTCTCTCACACACTCTTCAGTACACTGCCTTTCCAAAGTGTTGTGTAAAAGTGTGCTTCTTCAAGCGTCAAAACACTGCAACCCTAACCCATTCCATTCTCTCATCGTCATCTTGTAATTCATTGTAGTCCTTATTTCTGTTGTTGTTGTTGTTCTGCTGTTGTTGTGCTCTGTTCGGCTTAAACATGATAATTATGAGATGACGTGAACCTGCTTGAGAACCCTTCC
Source organism: Eristalis pertinax (assembly GCA_907269125.1). NCBI lineage: Eukaryota > Metazoa > Arthropoda > Insecta > Diptera > Syrphidae > Eristalis > Eristalis pertinax. The sequence goes on from OU026149.1 coordinate 71,658,254, forward strand.
CACACTTTTTGACATTTTCAAGTGTGATGAGCTGAAATTAACGCAACGCATGCTAGCTGCTGCCGCTGCTGCTGCTGCTGACCTTGTGAAGGGTTACAAAACAAATCCCCCAGCGGGTGTGATACAAAACAGGAGCAAAGCAAGAACAACAACAAAAAAAATCACAAATTCCACTGCTTAACACCCCCCATCCAAGCAAATGCTCGACAAAACAGTGAATGGACTGCAATTGATACGCAGCCAAAGAGTGGCAGCGCGGACTATGATACAGTTGCCACCAGTTGTCCATCCGTTGATCCGGTTGGGGTAAACAAACAGCAGCAACAACACAACCCTTTACAACGTGTTACCATCAAATTCGCCATCCTCCTGAACTTTTCAGCCTGGTCTGGCCTGGCCTGGCCTGGCCTATCGTGGCTTGGTCGAACAACTCATGCACATCGCACTTGTGGTGCGTTGTTTCATATTCAGTTGCAAAGGTTAAGCCAACCACCACCCCCGCCCACCAGACTGGCATTGCCACACATGCGACCACCAATTATCCTGTACATGACAGGTGGTTATTTGCACGTATTCCATTACTCATCTCGATATACTCTTTCTCTGTTTCTGTTGCTTGCCGCTCTGCGCTGTGTGTTTGTGTACATTTCGACGAATGCGACAAATCATCTGCCGAAAATCGCGCTAAATACACTTGCATCCTGTCGGTTTGTACGCAAAACCATGGAGAGAGCATAGGCTTCACGCCAGTCATCTCATGCGTGCGTATGGGGAGGTGCAAACAAACAAAAAAAAAAATAGCGCTCTGTTTCCACGAATGAAAACAGTGGCAACAGTAATGGAAGGAAGCAGCACGCGGAACCCCAATTTTCAAGGTCACTAACGAAACAGGGGATAACTCCCGTTTGGTTGGCTTTCGCGGTGTGTTGTGTCCTGTGCATTTTTAATCTACCCATGATGGGCGCTTGTGGAAAACAATTAACAAACAATCGCGCGCGATATATTGTGTAATCCTCTTAGGGAAACAATTACACGGCATAATATGTGCAGTGTTGTTATTTAATTGTTGCATTGAGTGAATAATTTGTCCACCCGATGCGTGATTTGTAATTTTGGCGGCGGGAGGGGGCTTCGATTGAAATTTCTCCTTCTCTTGTTTGTTGCTAGATTAAGACGAGAATGTTGATGCAACATGTTGCTGAATGAGAACAGAACAAAAAAAAAAACGTTATCATGACGTCATTAGGAAATAAATTTCCGTTCCATCAAACAAATATAGATTGGTTCCGAAAATAGAATCGAAAATCGCGCGAACCCACACAAACGCGTGCACCGTGAAACAACAAAAGCAAACATCGTTTCAGAATCTTTTGTCGAGGGAAGAAGCAAAAAAAAAAAAAAAAAACAAGCTCTGAATCGCACTCGCGTAAAGACATAAAAGACAGGAAATCAAGAAGAAATTCGCAAAAGACCCTACGAGACCGCAGACAGAATTTTTTTTTGTTCAATTTCGGATCAAAGCACTAACAGCAGTCACAAACAGCATCATTGAGAGCACAGGGCTGGGATCGAGCGCTCAAATCCAGTCTCTGACGAACGCGCGATCATCGAATTTAATTGAAAAGAAGTTATTGAGATTTGCATATTGTGCGAGGGCGGACATGGTCGTATATGCCAGGCAGAGCACTTGAAGTGTTGTACGACAACTAAGGTCCTTTCTTTCATTCAATACCGGGGCTATGCGCAGCATGAATGGGATAGTTTTAACAGTGCTCACAGCGTTCACGACCAACACAAAAATCAATCAAGAATATTCACTATACCTACACTTTCAAGGTCCTCGTATAACCGGAGCCGGTCGGAGCATTGAAGGAAGAGGCGGAAAGCTGACTATCCGCCTTTTATTCTTCTTATTACTGAATGCCAATTGTATGTAAATGAGTTGGTTTCTTGTTCGATCAGATTGTAAGGATCGATAGTCGACCGAAATGGGATAAGGTTCACAAGCCCATTGTGTGTAAGCGTACTTACACCCACCTGGTCTGGTGTGACGTCAATTTTTGTTGGCGCTGATCGAACGATAACGAACGAACTTTGACGATGTTAAGGTTTGGTGTGTGTGCGACGACCTGATCGAGGAACCATTGATGATTGAAGTGGGCGTTAATGCCGCGTGCAGACAAAGTTCATGGAATCGAACGCTTGTTTTTTGCTTCAAAATGAATACTCACCCAATATACTTAGACTACTTCTCGAAATGAGACAGAAGATTATCAAATAGATAGACACAAGTTAAAGTAGCAAAACTGATGATGAACAAATACGACACACACACGATCATTCATCAGCTTTTTTTCCATCTTGCCAGATAAGATATCGTATTTACCTCAGTGCCAGAGCACACTGAAGGTAGGTGCCTTCTAGCCTCTATATATAATTTTTTAATGTCTCACATGCCAGTACATTATTTGAGGAATGTGTGTATCCATACGAGAGATAAGATATTGGAGCTGAATTGATAAGCAAAGCTTAAGTTGATAAAAAAACAAACAAAGGAAAAACATCCAAGAATTATTTATTAAATCTACGCCATTTTTATTTTATTGATGAAGTACGCGACATTCTCCTCTGATTTCCCAACCGAACGGTTGTATACCTGAGTGTATACCTACCTACACTGTAAATGGCTATACACCCCCAGAACCGAACGAGCAACGCCATTCCTACAGCAATGCCCCTACTTGTCCATGTATACCAACCGACTACCAATCTACCTATACGAAGGCGACTACAACGAGCATGTATTGAACACAACAAAAAAAAAAAAAACAGACAAGAAAAAAAAAGAAAAACAGTATCGATATTGGTCCATTGTATAGATACGTATGTATGTACGTAGGGGATGCGCTTCATCGCGCGCGCAATAAAGGCGTTTCCAATAGTAATTGATGGAGTATCTTGCTTCTTTTTTTTCTCTGTTTCATTCTCCCGTCTCCTCATCTCCTCAGGCCAGCAGCACATATAGTAGGTGTGTATATATGTACCTGCCTTCAACAACCAATTCGAGCTGTAGATACATCTTTCTTCGAACAACATATTGATTTCGTAATTTATTTATTCTCATTTTCTCTCCCCCAGAGCATTCATGTGTACATAGTCACACGTATACATAGAGTAGGTCCTGTAAATCTGTCTCGTCCAATCGAATATCGACTTTCGCACTGTGGGGTGGCGCTGTAAGCGCTCCCATCACCACCAATCCACCCATCACCCAGCCACGACGAAAGGAAAAAAAAGGAAAAACTGAAAGAAAAAAATATAATCACCCCTCACTCAAATCGGGTAAAAAAGAAGAAAAAAAAATAACCAAAGAACCATCGTACATAAGCGCCATCCCCTTTACTCTGTAGCCGCTTATGTGTACGAGTATATGGAAAGCTTATCGCTTTTTTTCTTTTCCACTTTTCTCTAGATGGGTTTTTCTTTCGTGTTTTTTTTTCCTGCTCCCAACTTGCACCCCCATCGATTTTGATTGGGAATCCATCCATACAACTAAGCGCGCTTGAAATATCCTTACATACCTCATCCCCAAAAGAGACCCCGACTGCCAACACAACCACCCCCATTCTCAATCTATCTAACACAATCTAATAACGTTCGAATGGAATACAGAATCAGGTGGAGGTGCTCTCTTTCTCTCCGCTCGTTCGTGTCGTGGCACAAACTATACACCACAATCGAATGAAGGACACTTTTCCTTTGGCACGACGCGATGATGGTGATGATGATGTTGGTGGCGATGCGATGGTGATGGTGGTGGTGGTGGTAATGTTGAATAACCCCAAAAAGCAAAAGAGAGAATTTCTGCTTCTGCTGAGCTCGATTCTGTCCTATGACATCCACCCACAAACCAACCCCGTCGATGACAGAAAGAGAATTTTACTGACTGTAGGTTCCCCATCGTACACATATGCTACGGCTGCTGCTCTTAGAGTAGGTTCCTTTGCGCTCATTGACTGTGCCCATGCCATTCAGTCCTGTACAGTTGCACCTCCACTCCAATACAACACAAAGCTTTCGATTTAATAATATCTATCTCTCTATATTTTATTGAAAATGCTTCTCGAACGGAAAGTGGGGAAATTCCGATGCATGATTGTTTGGCGATTCGACACGAGTGTGCTCCGCCCAGATTTGATCGAACCGTACATAGGGACACACATTGGGATAACGACGACGACAACGACGACGATGCCGAGCAATGACGGTAGGGCGACGATAGTGGTTGTGGCGATTATTTGAAGCAGCTGGCTAATACCAAAGAAAGGATAATGAACTCGTTGATACATTTATTCTTAGAAAAATGACAACCATTCCATCAAACGTTGAAAATCATCATGAACGTCATCCGCATCACACATCAACCCCTTACACAGCAGTAGCAGTGCAAATAACAGCAGTAGCAGAGTATCATCTCCGACGACGACGCCACCGACAGCCAACAGCCAACAATCGACAATACTCTCTCTTACACAAATCCGAATCAGAAGAAGAAGAAACATACCGAGAAGAAGATGAAAAAAAAAAAACAACAACAGCAAAAAAAAGAAAAAGAAACATCCACGACAATCATCAACATCATCCCCTCCTACTGTACCACATTCCCAGTCAATAGCCATCCAATCAGGTTTGTTAAAAATCTATCTATATTCCATCTTTCGCATTTCGGGGCTTGTTGGTGCTGCCGCTGCTGTTGCTGTTGCTGCCGTTGCTGGTGCTGGTGCTAGTGCTCGTGCTCTGATGTTGGTGGTAATCGAACGGCTTTCGTTCGTTTCGTTTCACACACTCGTTCAATTCATTGGACTCACTCTCACTCGCAAACAAAAACCCTGCCGCACATATACTTTCCCTACCCGCTGCGCTGGTAGTGGTGTGCTGATGGCATATAGGAAAAAAAGCAGCAATAAAAATTAATGTGTTGAGCAGCAGTAGCAGTAGCAGCACCAGCGGGGAGGGCGAACAAAAAAAAAAGAAAAAAAAAACAACACAAGTTCACCATTGAGATTGGATTGAGAAGATTTAAGGAGAATTCACCACACGTGCCTGTCGAGTGCCATGCTCTTCTCTTAATTTCGTGCCGCCACTCTTCGGCTCTTCTTTGCTTTGCGCTCCCTTGCGTTCTCTTAAAAAATCCACCCCGACTATATGACAGTATGGTGTAGTGCATTTTCGCGGGAATATTTATTGTTAATTCGGATCCGAAGTGGATTTTGAATTTTCTTAATGTTCTTCTACCACACCACCGCCCCTCAAGCACAGCACGACCCGTGAACAGCTTTACAGAATAGGTTTCTTTGTTACAAGAAGCGTTCTTTTTCTTAATTTGAAGTTCGCTCTCTCTTCAACAAAATGGGTTCTTGGCAGGGCTTTATCCTGGTGACTGGTGGTGCTTCTGCCTTGCTTTCGATTCGACACTTTCAAGTAGCATGTGTCCCTCTTGTGTGTGCTCCTCTCGCGCCATTCATGTTTTCACTTCATTTTTTCGCAATATATCTAGATGTATGCAGTTTTTTTTCTTCTTCTTCTTTTCTACCATCGGGAATGTCCTTTAGAAGGAGATGGCTATAGATTCGGGATGGATGGGTGCTTTTCTACATCGATTCTTTTATTTTTTTCTTCTTCTTCTTCTCGCTGTCGTTCATTTTTATTTCATTCCTTTTTTGCCCAGCTTTACAAGGCTCCTATATCCTTGAATTTGAATGTGCGCGGCGCCTCTAGACAGGCAGTGACCTGACTGAAGTATGCAAGTGTGTATTCCAGACTCCATCATCCACGGGACTCTTGATTTTTTCCACTTTTTATTTGTTCTTGTCTTCTTTTCTGTTTTCCCCGATAGCTTTTCATTTTTCTTGTGCTTTCTGCTTGTGACTACCGATGTAGGTGTGTGCTTCGATAAGTTTTTAAGGATTATTATTTTTTCCAACCAGCCGCGCTGGACAGGGAATTGGGTGTTCGAGGTGGGCGAACGATGCACACATAAATAATAAACATAGTAGATGTTGGCATTAAAAGTGTGTACTCTGTCATAAGAGTACACAACTAGTGGCTGGTGGATGGCAGCTCCTTCACTCCTATATTGCCTCCGGGATGGTGAGCAGTCCCTACCACACTGCACACATCTGTTATGCTCACAATATCACCAATTGGTCCATTTTGATTCGGTATCTATCGAGGTCTATATGTGCGAAGATATTGATAATGTGTCAGTGCGCACATACCGATTCAGGAGCATCACACTGTTGTATTTAATTCCCTGCACTTGTTTATTTATATTTTCTTCTGGCTCCTCTGATGTCGCCTCCAACCCCTCACAACGCAGAGCACATAAAGGACGTCGTGGGCATGTACTTGTCGAGAGGTGTTAATTTTCTGTGAGGGGGCGTAAAGACGGGGGTCCTGTACTTATTTTTTTTTTGTTTGTTTTTATTGTTGTGTTCCCAATTGGTGGAGACCCCCAAAGGCACACACGTATTGATTTGCTGAAGAGAAGGAGGAAAGGTAGGTAGCCGCCTGTAGGTAGGTAGGTCCCAACGATGAATGTTCAATACCGACAACGAAGCATGGGAGTGGGTGGCCAAACGAGGAGGAGTTGATGGCACCAATCAGTCGCCTCAGCGCCCAATATACACCCATATATAGCGATACCTAGTCAAATCCCATGCGCTCCACGTCGAGAGCAGAGAGTGAGCGAAGTGAAACGAAGAAAGAAACACTCGCTCTAGAGAAAATCTTCTGTGTGCGAAAAACCAATAAAGGAGCGAAGGAGCGACATAAAAATAAAAAAAAAAAGCGACAACGACGACGACGACGTCGACTACGAGGAATCAGGAAAAAAGAAAAGCAGCACGAAAAAGGCAAAGAAAAAAAATAACTGTATCTCGCATACATAAAAAGGCGCCATGTACATGCATAAGGATATTTATTTACCCTTATCAGCATCGAATTTGTCCAATACACATGCCCGCTCGTTTCGTCGTCGTAATGAATCTCTGTATGTGCAGGAGTCAGGGAGGCAGCCTGATGGCAAGGGACTACCAGCGGTAGGTGGCAGGGGTGGCAGGGGTGACAGAGGTAGTGGTAGGGCGGAAGGTGGTGGTAGGAGAAGAGGAGAAGAATATTTATTTCTTTTTGCGATACATAAACATATATCATCTACTCATGTGTATGGATAGCAGCAAGGAAATAATGAGAAGAAAATGAAAAATCTTGAATTCGATGACTTTCGAGTGGGTGGGTCCTTGACAGTCTCTTTTCTTTTTCTTTCCCTTTTTTTTTGTTGTTTTTGTGTCGCTATTTCTTCTTCTTTTCCATCATTTTGCTTTCCTTTTTTACATTTACTTTCATGTTCGTCTTGGTTGTTTTTCCTATCCATTCACTTACAATACATAGTTCGCGCTTTTTCGATTCCGATTCACTTGCTCCAACTGCAGCAGGAGCAGGCAAAGGCATTAGTGACAGCATCAGCCGTACCAGTATCAGCGGCAATATGCAAGGATGCAGGGATGCAAGGATGTGAAATGCAAAAAAAGAAAGAAAAAAAAAACAGCAAGTCAAACTGAAGAGAACGAGAGAAAATGGAAAATGGAAAATTTATTATTGAAAGTATAGAGTTGAAGGCGAACGATGTGGTGGAAAAGGAGGTGTTGGAAATGTTGCATGAGAAATATACATGTAACAAGCTGCTGGGTCCTGCAACCGATGAATGCTCTCATTCTAGTTCTCGTTCTCATTCTCGTTCTCGTTTCTTGGTCTCCTGGGGAAAGTAGGTAGGTACCCAGTACCCAGTACCACCTACCTACTGCTAGCTAGTTCTGTTTTGTGCTAGAGTGCACTATTTCCTATATATAAAAGTTCGTTGCATCAATTTTTGATTAAGGGTTGAACTGTAGGTATCTACGTTTATTGCAAAATGAAGGGAAAAAAATACATGAATCCCTCTTTACAACAGAAAACTGTAGGTGGTATTGATGGCGAAAAAAAGAAGAAGCAGAATTTACTTTTCCTTCAGCAACTTCAATTTGATTGTGTTGGTTGGGTATATAATGAAAAATGTATCTATTGCCAATAGAACTCCACCCTTTGATAGGATTTTTTTCCATTTGCTTTTCTGAGTAATAAAATGCATTCATTCACAGTCGACGCGTATGTGCGTGTGCTGCACATCTTTGTAACTACACAAAGCTAAAGCAAACCCGACTCGACGAAGAGAATCAAACCAACAAGGCACACAACACAAGAAAAGTAGCAGTGTCAAGAATGAAGCGCGCATGTTAATGCGCCTTAATTTTGATTTATGAGTCTTCGCCCTCGTCTTTTTGCTGCGGTATTCTTTCGTTTCAATATTTCTTCTTTTTTTTTCTCCACCCGTCCCATCACAGAGAAATCCAGCTTGCGCTTGTGAGATGGAACCAAAGGATGCTAAACTCTCCCACTTTTTGGAAACAAAAATGAAAAAAAAAAACCAAATTGTAACGAGAATGGAAATTGAGAGCGAAGCGCGTTCGCATAAAATTCGAAAGGAAACGCTAGGGTACCCCTCTATTCTCAGTGTCTGCCTTCGCGTGAGAGACCCCAAGAAGTGGGAACACACATTGATCTTTATGGGTGACAAAAACATTCCCTTTTCAATGCAAATGAGTTGTACATGCGTCGTCTGTGCGGAGGAAGGGATCGTCTCGTCGATTTTAAGATGAAAAGATGCCCTAAAAACAGAATCACACATTTTTTTTTGTCTTCGTTCTTTTTTAATTCATATTTCCGTTTTTGGTTTGGGGGTTTTATCAAACTTATCTGTTTTGTTGTTGATCCCCGAAACGACAAGGCTCATGTGTCTGTTTCATCATATCTCCCACACACATTCAGTCGGGGGAAGCGGCATCAGGCATCAGAGACGACCATCAAGCAGCAAGCAGCAGCTGTTGATGATTGTGATGATTCAATGACTCAATGATGATGGTTATCGCGCGCAGCGCACGCACAGCAAGCGTATTCAAATTGAATTTGATTATTGGTGATCATTTAATTGACAGGAAGTCGATTTAATTGAATGTGTGTATCCAAAGTGATGAATTCGGAGACAATCTTCAGAGACACATCCAGCAACCCTGTGCCAGTGGCAGACTCTTGTGTGTGTAGGCATGCTTGATGCGTGTGGCATGAGGCGTTAATGTAATTACGCGACTATACTTCAATTTGTACTTCCGGTTTCAGCAGGCGCAAAGTATCACACAAATACGAAAAAAAAAAGAAACCGGTTAAATGCAGATACAATCAAGTAGTGATACGTCTCATCGTGAGGAGAATCCTTCTTAATTTTTTGCAGTCCTCCCCACCCACACACACAGTCACAGGAAATGTAAGAAAGTGTCATTCAACTGTTTAATACCATGTGCTTACTATACAAGTCGCTGTGCTGATGCTGCTGATAGTTGCTGTTGCTGCTGATGGTTGGCTGGTTGTATGGCTGGTTTGTGTGGTAGGACGTCAACGACGACTACGACGGCAACAACAACGACAACTAAATGAGACAGACTGACAGAGCGAGAGAGAGAGGGAGAGTGAGAGACTATACGAATTAAACTATGCCAAAAACTTTCAAGGACATTCACTCTGCACACAACGTGCGTAATTATGCCACAAACTAACAGACAAATGATAATGCAAATATATAGATACGTGTACAAACATACCGGATAAATACACACAGGGTTTGTGTATCTCCGCCAGAGGTATGTGTATATGGTATGTTTGCAGGATACTATACTATTATGCTGCTGTTAAGTGAAAGTGCGTTGTGTCGTCTCGTGATTCAGATTTTACCAGAGCACACCCTTTTCTTCTTCCTCTTGCGTTCGTCTCGCCGGTAGATGGTACCTACTAGTAGTAGTATCTGTTTTGTCGCCCCCCACTACGCCCGTAATGCGCCCACTTGTTTGTTAGTCAGAACTGTAAATAGCTTGCGTATTCTTAAAGGAGTGAATGGGAAAATACCTTAAATTAAGAGACGACGTCGGCGAAGACGTAGACGAAGACGATGATGACGACAACATTGAAGTCTGTGTGGATGAAAATGAAGATGGCTTTAAGGCGGCACAACCTTGAACAGGATTGTCGTTGGTGATGGTGGTGGTGTTCGTACTGTTGTGGCGGCGGAAATTAAAAATCCATGACATCACATCCGGAGAATTTTCAAGGACGACCAAACCGACAACAGACAGACAAACACACGCAGTTACTAAGCAGTTCTAATTTTGCAAATTTTTGAAGTAAAAGCATTTTACTTACAAACGCTGACATACCTACATACTCGTACATTCATATAGCAACCTGCTGCCAGCCTCATCCGACTAAAAGGAGAGAGGGAGAGGGATAGTAAGAGGAACGGCATGAATGACTGTGGTCTTGTCTGTGTGCCGGCAAGGCGATGTGTTTTCTTTCGAGAAGGCGACAAAACAAAACAGAGGGAGCTTAGAAAGGTCTTTTGCTCAAAATCCCTAAGAAGATACAGCTACACAATGTTTCCTCTTCAAATGCCAGGCGAGCGCACCTCCCCGAAAACCACCAAACGGATGGAGTTCACTAGGTTTTCCCGATGCCGGCTACCACTACCACACCATCGCAACCTACTATCATGATAAAAACGGATAGTGGTAGTTACGTTACGTCGACAACAAGGACGTCGGTCGACTGAGACGATGGAGTTTGGGGGAGAGATATAAAGGCTAAAAGAGGAAAAGAAGAAGAAGAAGCAGTAAAAAAAACTGCAAAAGAAACAATCGTCAGAGAAGGTGCGAGAGAGAGCACAAGCAAAACGAGAAAGAAGGGGTTCACTTGGAGGAGCGTAAAGCACAGACGCCTATGGATTCAAGGTGGCTCTTGTGGTCGACGACTGTGGGTGGAAATGGTGAGGGTAGTAAACAATTCTTAAACACCTTTAAATATCCTTGTAATTGTCTTCTCTGATATTCTCGCATTTAACTGGCACGTAACTGACCTCCATTCAGACTCTCTTAAAGTTCGTTCATACTTGCAAGTTATCTCCGTAAAGTGACCGCACTGGAGTGCGATTCACGGGATTAGCCGCAACCACGAGAGGGTTTTTTCCCAGCTCATCATTTGAAATCATCCTATCGACGTCGACATAACAGGCAGAGGAAGTCCTTTATTGCCCTACACGATCTGAAGTGAATCGAATTCAATGAGCACAGCCACCACGCCTGACGTCTGGCTCAAGTGGTGACAGTGGCAATGCGATCACATCGAAAGATTAGAACCAATTCAAAGAACCACCGAAATTCGAGTTTTTTTTTTTTTCATTCACTCATGCAGCCATCCATCCATATTCCAAGACTTTGTTCAAAAACCAGATGGATTGATGGTAGTTTGGTGCTTGTTATTATATCTCATATCTAGAACAAACATGTCATCCCTGCACCCTCTCAAGAGAGAATCTGATGTGAATTGGTTGAAAGAAAACCACTTGAAGTCGTCATGTTCGCCTCAGTCCCTTTGTCGTGTTCAGTGGTTTGTTGTTGTCCTGTTGTCTGAGCGAAAGACGACATGGTTTTCACTTACATACGCTGAGTTAATTAAGAATCTATAAATCCTAACCCTTACTATCAAACGCGCCCATTCTGTGAAAGGTTATTGCTTAACTTCAACAGTTTAGATCGAAATCGTCCATCGCCAAAACTATAAAAGTCATAACCGCTTAATACCCTTCGATTGGGGTTCAGTTTACCTTTTGAGGGTGGAATCCCCCTTCCTGTTTGCCAATTTCGCCCCCAACCATACACACTGTGTACACGGATGTGTGTACGTGTCAACGGCCGGGACATCGGTTATCAGTGTTTACCAATTACATCTGTTTGGAGGGTGGGTGGTACACATAATAGTGTATCTATTAGAAATTAAACATATCCGTTGAAGATACTTAATGGATGCTTCGGTTCGAATAAGTGTATCTATGGCTTAATTATCGGGTCGTGGGGAAATGGCTTTTGTGTGCCTACTACTGCATGGATCCCCTCTTCGGCAAGCGGTGCTTGTCCGCATCCATATCGGATCATCGTTATATTCATAATTAAATGAGTTATTATTGCTTCTCGTTTAATTTTGTAACGACGGTTTCGTCTGGGAAATTCTTCCAAAATGTGACAAATGTGACTTCCCCTTTCTTTCGTAAAAAAGAAAGACAACGACACATCTATGTTGGTTTTTTTTTTGTGTGTTGTTCATTCGTTTGGGAAATCAAATTTAATCTTTGTCACAATTTTCTATTTTTGATTCTTTCGATTTTCCCCAAACACCGCCACCGCCACCGCTGCCGTTGTCACCGTGTTTTGAGAGAGGAATATACTATATCCGATCCAACGGAAACCAATTTGATTTTATGACCGAGCAACCGAAGAATTATAGGAAATTTTGATTTGATTTTATGTTTTAGAATAGATTAAGATACGTCTTTGACGCCAATACAAAAACACTCACGGACACACGCTGATCTTTTTTTGTTTCCAAGTTTTTGTTGTTTTCTGGTCCGTCCTTCTGAAAATCCGACGCAAAGACGAAGGGAGCGAGTGATTTGTGGCACGGTAAAGTCTTCGAAGTCAATGGGCAAAAATGAGCACGTGGTCGCACAGCAGGGCGGCGCTGCGATCTACAATTTTTTTTTCTTCTCTTGTTGTTGTTTAACTTTCGTGTCAACCCTAAACACGAGACATTTGCATCTCACACCCCGCGCAGCACAGATACAGTGTACAGATATGCACAAATGTGGCGCTTCAGATATTTCATAGGATCTCCTTGGGCGGATTGAAACACATTCACAAAGAGTCAAAGTTTCTGTGTGTTTTTTTTTGTTTTTGTTTTTATTTTCTAAAAATATGCGTATAAAAATACCTAGCAACTCAATAGATGTCAAAGTGAGAATTAACGTGCGTTGACGGAGTGGAGGAGCGTACGCAAAAAGATATACCGCCACGTAGTAGAAGATATTTTCAGCTCAGAGAAGTCCCCTTCAATCATGTCCGTCATGTGCATAAAATTCTGACATCCTAATTGTTTGTTCACGGTGCGAAAGATACGATGACTCTTCTTCGGAATGAATCGTATCCAATATTGAAGGACCTATTTAACTTTGATCAGTTGGCAATTGCTAGAGAAGGTGGAGGAGGAGGCGGACGCACTCATGTAACCCGTTCACGTTGACATTGCCATTTGCATTATGATCAATTCAAATCTTTAAACACACACCCAATCAAATTTTATTGATTATGAAACGGACAAATTTAAATTCGGTCTGTCGATCTAGTTCACATGGTAAATCGAGCAACAAAACAGAAGAAAAAAAAATATAATAATAATGACTGTGAAATACATGTGTCTAAGATACACAAAATAGATCTCTTCTGCCACACAACAGAAAAAAAAAACTCTTGGGTATCATTAAAATTCAGAAGCCGTCAGATATCTAAATAAATCGAAACGACAGATCATAAAACCCGAAAATTTGAACACAACGGTCTTCGGTTCGGATCGGTTTGGTTTTGGTATTTTCTTTTTTTTTGTTTTTGTTCGATTTTTCTTGTTTTTGAATCATTTTTTGTCGTGTATCTTTGGCTATATACATATTCGTATATATTAGTATTCGCTTCTTCATCTGACTGCTCGATCGAAAAACGAAATTCCTATTAAATAAGACATAAATGAAAGAAGAGGCAAAGGGGGAACCTCATACGGAGAATAAAGAAACAACATGTATCATTGTATCTCGAGATTGGTACGTGTTTGTCGTATTAGTAATACGATGAACAAGCAAATACAATATACCTACACTCCTACACTCGTTCAGTTGATTTTTTTTGGCACATTATTAGCATATCATATGTTCTTGGCGCACATCAAACAAAAGAGAAGACATTTCAAAGATAAAAATGAAAAAGAAAAATTACGATCAATGGGAGCTGATCAATTCTTCCCCGATGGCCGGCGAGTTATTCCACTTGACTTCAAGTACACAATCAATGAGTTTAGTGATCATGTCGGATGATCGTGGCGTTGAGATAAATTGTACATTCTCATATATGTATATTCGACCAGTTGTTGTCATCGATAGACGAGAATCGTTTGAGAACGTATTCAATTGAATTTGAATTCAATTCAATATGCAGACGACACAGACTTGAAATGAATGTGCATCTTACTCCCCCTCCTCATATGTTTGTGTATGCGTAGCTCCCCTCTTGTCTGACTACATCCATGCACACACGACTTGACGACGCACCCGTCAATTTCTGCTCTTGGCTTGTCTTTAGTTATTTTCTTTTCGGTGGCAATATTCGGTTAGGTTGTTTTGTGTCTGCGCTGCAATGGGACGAGACAATTTTTGTGCATTCAGTGTTGTAAAAGTGACAAAAATAGATGTCACACTAAGTACTTTGACATTTTCCATAAATAAGGCGTCGCATATGATGCATAATATCTTTCAATTCTTTTTTTTTTTATTCCTTTTTGGCGTTTCCCATGAGATCCGCTGTTCGGTTGCATGTTTGTTTATTTTCTGGTTATTTCGGAATTTTTTTTCTCTTTCTTTCTTGAATTAATGACAAAAAGGGGTCATAACTGACAATTTTGATTTTATTCGAAATATCTTAAATCTGGCAAACATTCCTGAAACACGTTGAGTATCTAAATTCATGTAAATGCGTTATATCCATAAATCTTTTTGGAGATTCAAATGCTTACCGCACGAACACCTCGATAGTTTTTTTTTTTTTCAAAATTATATGATTCAGATTTTCTATTCATTTGCTGCGTGCTATATAATTTTTTTCCTATTTTAATCCAGCATGCACAGAGCAGTAGTTATTTGATTGAATGAGAGGAACAAAAAAAAAATGTAATGTTCATCTATCAGACATCAGTAGGGTATATTTGAGCACGGGAAATATGAAGGATATTAATTGCTACTCTCCGGTCTCTGTGACATTTCATTTGAAACCCCTTCGTTTTGAAAAATATTTCATGCGCGGTTTCATTTCGATTCGTTTTCAGTTTTTTTTCTCTCATTTTTTTTTTGCCTTGATGGGTTGCAAGTTTTCCTTTTTTTTTGTGATGTCGCATTTCAAACATGATCCTTGTGCTTATGTATAGTGTTAATCAATTTAAATAAAACCGGTTTTCGGTGCAAAACAAAAAAAAAACACTCCCTTCTCTCAATGCATCGCGGTAACTATCCCTTCTGGAGAATTTGAATCTACGGATTGATACAACTATCTATCATGGGAATACCAGACTCGTTCCCATTTTGAATTTGATATAAATTCAGAAAAGAAAAAAAAAATTAATTCGCTTATCGTTGATCCATGACGCGAATGTGTGCGTGCACATCTGTGTGGCTTGATGATGTGCAAAGGGATGGGTCAATGGGGTAGAATTATATATTATAAGTTCCAATTACATATTCAAATGAAGCCAACCTTCGCTTCAGTTTGCGAGTGTTAAACTGTGTGCATGATTTTGTTGAAATCAATTTCAATTTGTTGTTCCACTGGACATGCAGCAGCACTTAGCGTTCTTCGCACCTTGATTGCGGGCGGTCAGACAAGAAGAAAATGAAGAGAAACAAACTAAAAAAAAGCCACTACACCTAGTAATTAATTTCATGTGTGTGGTAAATTACAGATATCCATTTTTCAAATTCACTTTGGACTTTAATTTGTTAATTTATTTACACTGCGAATGCCGACCGTGTATCGAGTCTAGACGAACGAGCGGAAAAAAAAGAATAACTATCGAAACGAATTTCGATTGAAAATTCATTCCACCCACATACGGGTCTGCGGACCCACCGCGCCATATATGAACAGTTAACGAAGGCAGTGTCCGTAGATCTTAATAATGACAAACGATAGCAATCGCAGTGGTAATTAGTATCTTAACATTTCAATTCGCATTTGAATATCGAGTATCACTTGGCAGACATGGACAAGACATTGGAGAAGTGGTGATCTCTGACTACTGTGTCCGACCAGACCGGAGAATGTGTCAACTATTTATTTTTTATTTTGTGTTTTTTTTTTGCCTTGCATCTCTTGACAGAAATTGAAACGCCACATTCATTTTAATTCGACGTATGAGTATGCTGCTAGTTGAATCGAATGAATACGTATATTTCCATATATATGTATATATATATTTCCTTTGAAAAAAATACATTTTTTTCTATCATCTATGCTGCTGCGGCTGTGAGCCGTCGCTTTTTTTCGTCGACACTGTGTTTTGACTGCTGTATGCCACATGTTCGAATTTGTGTATATTTTTTTTTCCCGCCATGACAAGGAATCAAGTTTACATACATGTGTATAGTCAGAGATACTATACTACTAAGTGCCTTATCGCACGAAAGTAAAACTCAGACTATAGTTAGTAATGATGATTTCTTTTTAATTTTTCCTCGCATTAAAGGAATATCTCTCATATGCTTGGGGCTCAATGTGGAGCTCCCATTATTCCTTCGGCTGCTGAATGCATATCGACAGTCAGTGGTCAACCATCACAAGCATCAGCAACGGCAACAGCCGACATCAGAAGAAACAATTTGGTAATGCCCCTGACCATACCCATGTTTCTGTTGCATGTATGGGAGAGTTTTCTGCAAAACTCCAGATGGAGATGGGTGGTGGCCGACGAATGAGTGATCTGTCCCTTTCGGATTGACTGATAACCACGAGGCAAAAAGGACTCATACATCCGCCCATCTGGTCTGGAATACATGTGAATTCAAGTTTTCGGGACTACTATAGATGCCGATCTTCACTGATCACAGGTACACACGGGCGCACACACGCAAACAAACACAGAGCTACTAGGCACCTATTTGCCGGGAGAAATACGATTGATGGGATATTTTTCTCGTGCATTTCTCGAAGTCGAAAACCTAAAATTAAAAACTCATAAGATATCGACTGATATATTGAGCAGCGCACACAAATTACTGACAGACATCAGTCGGACTTGGAAATGGTATTATTTTTCGTTTTTTTTTCTTTACTGTCCATCCGTCCATTCGTCTGTGGCCGCATGCAGTACACATGTTGGTACATTTGCTGCGGCAGCATCCCTGGCATTGGTTACCAGATATTAGGAGCAATTAGGCATATTAAGACGTTTTTACTCTCAGTTAAATTGATTGCACGTAATTTAATTCGGTTGAATTTCCGGTGGTTTTCTCGGTCGGTAGTCGATAAAAAACGAAAACATATCAAAAACTCTCCGAGACGAAGTTGGTTTTATTTTTATTTCACAATTAATTGGGCCAAGTGCACCGCTCTATAATAAAAGACCAGAAACGAAACGAACACAAAAACAAAAAAAAAAAACAAAATTAAACCCACACACTCCGAAATCAAAATAAGGAACTGCAAACAAATGCCATTAATAGTGTTTTATGCAAACGTCAGCGTGATTTTTGATGTTTTGTAAAACAAACCTCAAGACAAGAGCCGACCTGCAAGCCCCGAGGTATCATTGTATCATTCTGATGAACCAAGCACTTTGAGGGTATTAAGTAATTACACTTGAGTTCCGCTTTCAATTAAATAACGACCAGTTGAATATTGTTTATATACAATTTTGTTCGTTTGTGTAACATGACGTTTGCAATCTTTGTCCGCAGATGCACAAAATGCAAAAGTGGTCGATTTACATGTGATTTGGGTCAAAATAGGTCTGCACCTGTGCATTCTTTATTTGTTTTTATTTTTGTTTTTATTTCAGACTTTCTATTCTCAATGGTCATGGTGTCGTGTTTCTGTATAGAGACATCAAAAAGAGGAAGTACCTATTAAATTGGAAATAACTGACAAAAAAAAATGAAGAACACAGCGCTGTAAGTATGTGTGGTTGTATGCGCGCAAGGCCATTACCATTAGCTTTCGATCTTGGTTTTGAAGCAGCCTCCAGCCTGTGATGAAGCTAATGACAGTATTGGATGATTGAATGGCATTAACTACTCTTGGCTTTTTTTCTTCTGTCTTTCCTTCTCACCTCATCGTTGTCGATTATCTGCCACGGAAAGATCCAAAGAGTGCCTACTGGTGGTGCTTGATAAAAATCAACCGAAGTTAAACAACGGGAATGGAGCTGATCAAATCGTAATTTAGATGTTTAAGTCTTGGCATTTCAACAATCGGCGAAAGACGAAGAGATCTTGGGAGTTCACATCTGACAAAGATCTATTTGTGTTTAAAATGGTTTGGGTGCACTTTTTTTTTTGTTGGACACAACAATGGGAAATAGTGATTTATTTACTAACTAGCAATTTGCGCTTTCCGAGTGGTACTTTACGAGATTGTAGCTAACCCTTCTTCCACACTTAACCTACTCAAACATTTACATTAGGACACATAAGTCCCAAGATTCAGTTTAAACGACGGAGTTTAAGCTCTCCCCTCAGTAGACCCTAAGAAACTCAGAAAACCCACGGAAAAACGTCAATCCACAAATAAATGTCGCCAAGAAGTAAAGCTGGCGAGATCATTTCCAAAAGGAAACAATTCACTACCGATCAAACAGCAAAAAGCACTTTTTTTTTGAGAATATATTGCAACTTTATAGTGTAATTGAGATCTTTCAATGCTTAACGAGAATTTGATTATTTATTAATGACACGATGTCAATAATTGTTTTGCACAGATCGCGTCTGAAAGATTTCAAAACCAGAAAGAAGAAAAAAATTAGCAACCTAAGAACAGACAAGATACGAGAACATTACAAACTTCTGATGAAGAGGAAAATAAAAGCACTGAACTCTCGGTTAATTTCAGACAATCAATTAAAACTGAGTCAGGTGTTGCGCGCGAGTATGCTTCTATTTCGTTCTCGAAGTGCTATCGATACTATTTGATCTGAGGTGAGAGAGAGACTCTGATCGCCTGGAGACTTGTTTATGACGACGCGCATTGGATTGCTGTTGCTGCTGTGTTCAATTGTCTTTTTGCGATTTTTTTCCTGTTTTTTTTTTTTTTTTGCGGCGATATTTTGTTTGTGATTTAGTTAATCACCTGAATTTTGTTTAATTGCACACACAGACCACACAACAACACACAATAACCGGTAGCATGAAATCATAATCCTTTTTTACGAGACATCGGAAGATACAAAACAAGACGAGATGATATCACTGAACATATTCGTCATACAGCGACATAGTGTGTCTTATCGACGGCAAATGGTAATGCAAGGTTTTTGGTGCTTTTTTTTCGATGTGACTTGAAATTCATATTTGTTGTGATTGAGTTGAGTTGGAGTGCTTACCTGTTGCCAGAATTGTGCCAATAAATAGATGCGCTCCTTTTTAAATAACCAATCCATTGATTGAACAGCCGTCAAATCCATATCGGCTGTCCCGGCTGTTTGCGGCAATGTTGGCTGCATTCGGGTGAATTTTTGAAAAGTGGAGGCAAAACGATCTTCGTCTGCCTCCCTTTTGCTATGCGATTCAATTTCCGTGTCCAGTTTTAATTTTGTCCGTTTAGAAATTTCGATATGAAGACAATACGAAAACGAATATAATTGTTTATCAAACTAGTGCAGCGGCTTTATTTGTATTATTGTAATGCATTAACAGTTGCGATTGAATGCAGATATAAGTCTGATGAATGTTAACAAAAGTCCATTTGTTTTATTGAACTGCACTACACTTCATTGAACAGAACTGAACTTCGTCTTGGTTAATGGAAGAAACTTTAACCGGGTTTTAGAGAGGGAGATTACGTTACGTACATATATGCAACTCAAAACTTGAATATAAAAAAAAAATAATATTTTTGTATATATTTTTTGCTTCCGCCTTTTCATTTACTGAAAATGGCCAGCGGTTTGATCACCAATATTTTTGTTTCACCGATTTTTTATATTTTATCTTCAAAACTGTCGCCATATTCTTATTAACTCATCACCGGAACACGAGAATACGAAGATCATCATCATCACAACATCACAGAAATGAATAAAAACTGATTGTTAAATGAACAACAAAAAATGTTCACACTTGTGTTCTTTGTTAAACATTAATTGATTAATTATTTAAATTTAGTTTTCACTTTAATTTGTTGAGAGGATTTTAAATTTAAATGGAAGAAACAAAAACAGATATATTTGTTTGTTAATTAAATTCTTCCGATTGCTCCCGATAGATCGGTCGTCGTCGTCGCCTTCTCACAATTGAATGACAATACTTCTTTTGATTGATACCACCACCGGGGTGTTCACTTGTACAATGGGCATTGCTTGTTGGTTGCGATATAAAAAGTGTATCTAAATACGTTTAACATAAAGGTGGTACACTTCTCCTGCTTCTCTGCTGCTGGTGCTAATGTATCGGAAAGCAAATATTTTATTATATACGTCCGTGTATACGTGCATTGTATTGTATCGGAGGAGCTCTGTTGACAACTGTTTTCGCGAAACACGGAAACTGAATTTGGATTTATAAACTTTATTATTTCTTTTTTTTTCGATTGTAAATTAATTATACTTCTTATGTGGATATAAATATGTGTGTACTTTAATTAACTCTCGAATTTAATTGAATATATTTTTGGTGTTCGTGTTTTTTTTTTAATTCCCAAAAAGAATATTACTGTTGTGGTTTTGGTGTGTAAGTAGTAAAAGAAATCGAACAGCGCAACCTTAATCTAATAAGATGTTGCCTGTCATGAATTCAGCTGATGACTGAAAAATTCAAACATATACAAAACACACACAACCCTCGATTCGAAAAATCGAGTTTGAATAGTTCGAGATACATTTGTATCTCTCATGCTCTTTCTCTGTCGCTCCCTCATACTCCACCTCCTTGGTTGGTTGTGTGAGTATCAGCTCAGTGCTGTGCTGTGCTGGTGTCCCTCTTCTTCGGCTTCGTGTGTTGAATTCATTCACATTTCGATGAATGTTCGATTCGAATGAATGTGTACTTTTTTTCTCTCATTTTTTTCGTGATTCCTTGTGTTCCTCTCTTTTGTTCTTCGCCGTGTCGTGGAGCTGGAGGTTTGGTGTGTGTGTTTTTTTTTTCTTAAGATATTTATTCACCACCTATTCGCTTCCTTGTTGCGCTGTTTTGTTACTATACTCTGCACACACAGTTCAGTTCAGAGTTTTTTTGTCGCGTTTCTTTTGTATCTTATTCGGCATTTTGTCGAGTTGTGTTTTGCCGAATTATTTGTTACATGGCTGCTTTAGTTCTTCTCCTTTCTCTTTGCTGCGCCATGCTCTGGGTGGTTGGAGCGATGGAGCGATGGAGCAGTGATGGTGCTGGTGCCTCTGCAGGCGGCAGCGATGGTGGTGGCGGCGGCGACGGTGGTGGCGATGGAATGATGATGATGGTCGTGGTGGTGGTGAGTAAAGTGGTGAGAATTTCTTAGTCCATTGGTGTATGAACAAGTTGGAAGAGACGACGACTCAGATACTTTTTTGTCTCCCATGTCAAATGGGAAAAAATAATCGTAAAGCAAAAGAAAAAAAGGAAAACAAACAGAATTCAAATCAAATCAAGTGGAGACAGAGAGAAAGAGAGAGGATCAAAAATTCGAAAAAAAAATTGTATATACATATAATATATTTTTTTTTGCTGTATTTCCATACACAATAGACGAAAAAAAGAAGAAGAAAAGTGGGTGGGTGTGAGTGAACGATTGTGTGTCCAATCGTATACTTTGGTTGTCACTAACACCATGTGCATAGGTGGTGGCAAGGTAATCGAATCGTATCCGAATGACGACGGCGCGCCGAACAGCAGCAGCAGCAGCAGCACCAGCACCACTGGCACCACCAGCAGTTGAAGGAGATCTTACACATGCACGCTTGAAGAGAAATATACACTTCGATATTGCTCCAATCGAATAGTTACTAATCGGTTTCCTATTACTGGTGTGTTCCGGCGACGGCCCCTCCCTTTGGAGAAAGAGATTCGAATGGGCATTGGAATGGTGGGTGTTGGGTGGAGGGGGTCATCGTCGTGGAAGCGGAAAGGGCAAGGGTGACCCGATGATGTTGATCGGTGTGTGGTCAGTGGTCAGTGGCGGATATGTCCGTAAGTGTTTAGTGATAGACTGGACTTTGTGCATGACTGATGCATGTTTTTTTTGCTGAAGTTCAATAATTTCAGATACACACATATATGCATGTAAATACTTATCTGCAGTAAATTTAAATAATTCGTCTTGTATTTTTGGTATGGGGCTGTTTCGCGTTTGAGATCTCTCTGTCATCAGCACGGGAGCTCATATGTTGCGTCTCATTTCGACATCCACCCATCCCCCGCCCCCTTTTTTGTATTCCAAACGAAAGAAACTGTGACAATAGAACGATAGATGGTGGAAAAAATGAAGAGCAAAAAAACGTTTCTCTCTCGCTATGTGTGTGATATTTTTTAATATCTACGATTTTCGGTTTTTTTTTTCTTCTTGCTGTTTTCAAGCATAAGAATACACGATATGACAACGATGACGATGTCGTCGTCGTCGTCGAAGTCGAAGACCAACACATGTACTCGCGCGTGGTTGATAAGGATAAATCCTCCCCCCGTTTTTTGTTAGAGACTTCTCATTTCTTTTCTCATTCGATTTTGTATTCGAAAAAGTAACGACGACGACGGCAACGATGAAGACGGCAGAGCCAGAGACGATGTAGACGATGAATCCAACGAGACGTCAGGGCATATGTGTGCAGCAGGGGAGAAACGAATTAAGTGCTCGCTGCGGCCGTCCTCTCTCTTTGTTATCTTACCTGTTCACAGTGTTGTGCTCTCTTCTAGGCACTTAGGCATTTTGAGTCAAATGTGTATGGAATTTGATAATCTCTGAATAACTTCAGGAAGTGTCTCATGTTCGTTGGGCTGTCGCCGAAGTCACAGTTCGGTTGTCAATCACACTCGTATTATCAGCTTCTTTGACAACCAGCCAATTGGACGTAAACAAAAACAAAACCCAAGTGTGGTGAAATGCAACTCACCACGTGCAGATGGAAGAATTCATCGGGTGAACTGTGAGCACTACGAAGAGAACACAGTATTCATCGAGGACCGATGTTCGAAAATGAGAGAGTCGCCACACCACTACATTCAATGGCCGTTGAAGGGGAGATGGTGAATCTCCTTGGTCGAGGCGATTCCTGGTAAAAGAAAACCACCACCATATCAGCAGTAGTCACTAGTGTAAGGATTTGTATATCCGTGAGATACTTTTCGAATTCTCTTTTCGATTCATTTGGAGTTTTCTCCAATTCTCGGGTCCGGCTATTGTGTTTGTCAATTTTTGTGTTGGAACCGAATATACCACGCCCCCTTTGATTGCTCGCACACCACGCACACTAGCATGCGGCTGATTTCAGTCCGTGACGGTGCGAGTGTATTTGGTCTCCGATTGGGGTGTTTGGCGGTGGCCTTCGTTTCGGAATCGGAAGCCGGTTCTTCTCTTTCTGGTCGCAGGTGGCGATGGCCCACCGGTCGTCGCTTAGAATTGCTACTAGTAGATAGTTTTTCTCAAAAGATAGATTTGTTTTGAGTTATTTGTTAAAATCTTGCTCTCTTTCTTTATCTTTCTCTCCCTCTCTCGATTGGGAGTTTGTTGATGTTTAGTTTTTTTTTTATTTTCTGTGTAAAGCGGCTTGTTGTTGTTGCATCGTGTTGAAATTTTAATTTGTGCGAGGCAGGGGATCCGAGATCAGTGGTGAAGAAGGAAATCATTCAAATCGTCTTTCGAATTGCATCCGAAGGATGTTGTATAGATTTTTGCACTCAATTGGTGGCACGAGGGGTGAGGGGAGAAATGTATTAATTAGGAGAACGTCTATCTTGGACACATTTGGATGGGAGGGAGGCAAAGCTGTGAAGTTCGGTGCATTTTGTGAAGTGTAGGTGGGACGAAATTGAAGCACGTTGTGAGATGCAGATTGTCCGGCCACCAGCTTGTTGTCCAAATAGGAACCATGCCACGTTCATTCCTTTAGTCAAAACTAAAAGAACCCGACTTCAGATCAGTTTAATTTTGACACACTATCCCTCAGTTTAAACAGAAGGGTCTTCGTGAACTTCTTCATTTCTTGAATCGTCACCGATTCTCTGTAGCGGAACTGTGATCACAAAGGGCGCAGTAAGACAGTAACACATTTGTTCTCAAAATACAAATGTATCGGTCGTTCGTTGTGCAGTTCCCTTTGTTAAGCGCCGCAAATAGTGAAAACATAAAAAAAAATACACAACAAGGAATATATCCTTGCAACAAGAGTGATTGTCATTTGCATAAAATAGTAATTACTATTTTTTTGCTGTTCGGACTTGCATTCACTGAATTTGAATTTGAATTTGAAACAAACGCTCAACTTTCGAATATCCAATATCCCATTCTGTCGAAGGGTTGGGCCTAGACCGCATGATAAAGGATTGAGTGAGAGAAAGAGAGAGAGAACGAGGGAGACGGACGGATTTAATGGGCGGGCGAATAATCGTAATAGGAACTGAATCGAACCTGGGTAATGCCAGAATCTGCATTCAATGACACGAAAAATATTCAAATTGATCGAAAGAACCGGATGTCCTTTGCAAAGAGACCTTTTACTTTTTTTTTTCACTTCATTTTGGTGGAATAATGTATGAAATATGATCTGCGAGAGGATTGAATGAGGAAAGGGTTGCATAAAGGTGTTGGATTGAGACGAGTCCCTTGTGCCAGAGCTATTGCGTCTTCTGAATGATATACACATTTGTTCTGTTGTGTTGGTTTTGTTTTTTTTTTAATGATAGTCCCGTGTTTAATTTGAATATTGCAGTTAAACTCTTCCTCTTGCACGTTGAATCGCACTCAAGCCATCGTCAGATAGATTGAGTTGCATATTTGGGATTTCTTGCATAGTGTCGCATTGTTTACATGTGCTTACATTGCATACAGATATCAGATCATCCAGTTACTGAATATCAAAGGCAAACATCGAATGATGCATTAATTAATAGATCGACACGAAATCTCGGATGCATCAAGAATCGTCTCAGTTCTCTGAATTGAAACCATCATCCTTGTACGATTCGATACTCTTGTCTTCTCCTCCTACAGCAACGGCAAGCATCGGTTCAGTTGCATTGGTAATAATTACAAAACGACATTGCAAATTGTAACACAATGTGAATTTAATACTGGCTCGATAGATCTTATTTCGAGAACGACCCCCTTCTTTAAGCCAAGCGCAAAATACAACAGAAAATAAATAACACAAAAAAAAATTAAATAGAGATACTCTTCAGATATTTAGATTATGGGCAAGTATCTATTGCAATTAAGTAGGTATCTATCTATATGTGTGATATCTGTGTAACCGTCTGGAGATTGCATGCACTTATGAAACGGCCGCTGTCCATGCTATACCCCTTGTTTGCATTTATAGAATTGTAATAATAATAATCATAAATGCTTCAGATATATTTTGTTTCATAGTTGCAAACGCGAGTATCCGATACCGAACGAACTGAATGTGATACGATTCTCTAGTCAGTCCAGCAGCACCATGAGTAGGGGACGAGGCGGTAGCCATGGTGTTAGTGGTGTTGTTTTGCTTCAAGGAGCGACCGCATGATCTGACCGGGATTAGTTTACACCTCTCGTCGTCGTCTAAAGAGCACAAAAACAGATACACGGAAAATATGTATACATTCATACAAAATCAAAATAAACGAAGGTCTTTCTCTGAGCGTGGACGACTAAGTAGATATATGTATGCTCGTAATGCTAGATCATTCGTTCTTCTCTATTATTGAATTCTGATGAATGCATACAAAAGATTTACAAAAGTATCTACATCGATATTTGTATGGTTTCGGTGGGGTACACCGAGTACAAGAGGAGAAAAAAAAAATCGCCATTGCCTCTTATACTCGACTGCTACTGTTGGCTGGTGCTCGAGCTGGTGTTGGCGTTACTACTATACTGCTTCGTGGCTTGACTAAAGACGGATATGTTACCATTTACCATAAATGTGGATGCTCCAATGCTGCTTGAATGCTGCTTGTATGTTGTTGGTGTAATGCAGCAGCTCAATTTCATTCCCATTTTCCATTATTGTGTGCACCATTTGTGAGACTTAACGTTTTATTTATTGTTGCACACTATCTGCCACACTGTGGGTACGCAGTGTGCCCTGAGCTTCTACAAAGAAAATTTTATTTAAAACGGCAAATAAATAACAGGAAATGGGCGCCCTCTGACCATTACCCACAGGGAAACAACAGGCAAATACTTCTCTGGACGCCCCCTCTCCGTCCCCCCAAACCCATCCATAGATGCCTACATATAGTATAGTAGATCAGTATCAGATTCAATCGCAGATTCTTATCGGTGTTGCCAAGTTGCGCCGCGCCGTAACGAGTTGGTTGCAATTTGTTGAAATTGTTCGTAACGACGACGTTCAACGTATCAATGTGTATCTATTCAGTCTAAAAATGAATTTCAAGGCGCCATGTGTTTTATTTTGTTGATTTTGAAAAAAAAAAAAACGATGCAAGGCAACACCAGCAGCGAGATGCACCCGACACACAAAGAATTTAAATAAAAATCACATTTAAACCAACCATCTGAGAGAGAGACAGAACGCGGAGAGCGTGAGCACTTGAAAGGATACTTGTGATTTATGGCCACTCCATCTGATCACAAAACGAACACACAAATGTCAGTTTATGATTTAACTGCATATTGATGGCAATTAACGCGGCATCTAAAGTGCATGAAGTGGTTGCTCAATGCGCGCGAAATACAAACGCGTACGAATAGATAGATAGACAGGCCAGCACAGCAAGCAAGAGTAGAAAGAAAATCCGTGCATATGCCTGCACCGAAGGGTGCCGAACATGAACCCCCGTGTGTAATCATCACCCGTTCAAGGACAATAAATCGGTTACAATACAGCACATGGTAATAGTGCGCGGCTGAATAGAAGGAATACCAACCCCCAATCTACCGGTATCTGTGAATGCAATCCGCACCGTCTTGATATGCAAATTATGCCCTCTGTGATCGACTGATTGCGTTTGTAGATAGACAAAACTTCCACTCTATCGAATTTATTTTTTTTCTCTTTCGAATTCAAAATCCTTCAGCTGTTTGTTGCATAAATTGTCGAAGAGTTAGGGAGGCGCACGCAGATGTTGCTCGAAGGACGAGCACCTTTGAATTTGCTTAAGGAATTCCCTCGCATCTCAAAGGATCACCCAAGATTCGATTCGATGGAATCGAAGGACCGTCGGGAGGGAATGCGTATGCAAATCCATTGTATCTCGCATGAAAAGTAATGTGCAATAAACAAGAGCGAAAGGATTTCTGATAGCAGCCAAAAGGATATTTTAATCAGCAATTTGATTGTTTTGTTTTCATATGCAAATCAATTGGCACGGATTCGGTAAAGGGGGAGAAAGGGGTCGAGGCCCAGATGTAGCTTGAAGGCTTACCTGTGTGTGGCTTCATCCATCCACATTGACTGGAGTGTGTTTGAAAAATATTCTTTTATTAATTACTTGGCAGAGAATGACAAGGAGAAAGGACACGTCGCTAGTTGAAATGATGAATGATTTATTGGGCTGGGAACGAGGAAGCTCGGTCCAAATCGGTGATATGTGTGAAAATTGTATGAATCAGTTCTCAGCTCGTATCTGTTTGTGTTTGCACAAATAACTTGGTGTTATTCACCACCAGCAGAGCTTACATAGCCATATATGGGAAGGGTGCTAATTTAGCAAACAAAATTCCATCGCGATAACGCGGCAGATACAATAAATTCCATGACGCGACGGGACGGCGTTAATCATCTAATCAAATCACAAAGCACCTGACCACGAGTGGTAGCAGCATCAGCAGCAGCAGCCTATCAAGTATTCGCACTATGCGCACCACCACATCGGAGCCCAACGTGTGTGGAGTATCCATAGCCGTGTTGCACTCTCTACACACATGCACAACAGGTATCCAGTATATTTTTCGGCACCGTAATATGCACAGGACGAGCGCACTTATGAATCTACCATAGGAAGCCCGTTCAACCGAGCAAAGAAACAGGGTAACATAGGGAAAAAAATAGCACACATTCAACAGTTGCAAACCCTTCGATACGATGCAACAATACCAAACAAGGATTACCCACAAAACTACTTAACAAAGCACTCGAATGCAGTAAATATAAAAGGATATCAATTTCAGGCTATTGAGATTTGCGTGCAACTATTGCAAAATATTTATGCAAGGGTGCCCGGGTGCGCTCTCGCTCTCGTTATGCCAAGGGCGAATCCCTTTTCCGTATCGTTTATACCATTATCAGTGCAACTATTTGCCCGTTCTGAGGATACGACTCTCTGTAGTTGGTGTACCTTTTTTGTAAACACGCGTATCATTAATTTGCATTAATTCCATATCAGGAGGTCGGTCGTATGACTAGTCCTGTGCCAAAAAAAAAAAAGAAAACGAAAGAAATGACTGAAGGAATGAAAGGACATTTAATAAATGTAACAATAATGCGATTGAGGTTGACAGTTTCCTCCAATTCGGAGCGATGAGGAATTTCGGTGACATAATGATCTAGGATGTAAAAGAACGCAAACGTTCATATGAGGCGAGGACGTTTTGTGCAAAAAAGAAAAGGATTGCGTATTAGTAGAGCCGATCCTAATGGATTTTCTAATTTTCCTCCGCTCTCTGGAATGAGGGGATGGAGAGAAGAAAGGATTTTTGCTAATGATAGTTGCGATTGATTGTCCCATACTGGTTTGACTTTGCGTTTTGTTGCGGATGTTGAGGACAAGTGATTAAACAGGGGTTTTTGACGTATGCAGTGCGTGCCGAATATGATATTTTCGAGTGTGGGAATTCGGAAATATTGAGAGGAGTCTCTGTCTCTTCGATCTGGTTTTGCTGACACAGAAAATGTAGATTTTTTCGCAGAATCACTGCCATTAGCCTTCGGTGTATGTGAGTTAAAAAAATACAAGGAATAATTTCATACAAAGCTCACCAGCCCACATTGTCTTATTTAAAAAAAAAAACCTCAACTTAGGCTATACTTAAGAAAAGGCAAACAATGAGACTTTCTCACACACGTGCCCTAAAATCAATTCGTTTCTTAATACCAGATTCAGATATTCAGCAATAGGCCTTCCTACCGTAACTACCGATCTGACCAAATTATACCTAATTACGGGTAGATACTTTGATTGACTCTCTCGTCTCTCTCTATCTCTCTTAAGACTCGTTAATAGACCAGAACTACGAAGTCTACGAAAATACAGGAGAAAAAAAAATAGCATTCACATCAATCCGTTTGTGTGTGATGCCGTGAAAAGTCTCATGCCAAAGAGACAACAATTACGCCATTGCAAACAATGGCATTAGATCAACTGCTGGTCGTTGCTTACACTCTCCTCCCAGTAAATCGCATATCGGTTGAGTTCGGGTTCGAGTCCGTAGCCGCAGCCGCAGTCGCAGTCGCGGACGTATTCGCATGCGTGATGTTCGTTATTCTCTCATCGAAATAAATGAATATCCAGCATTTGTTTGGTTCGGTTGGGTTGGTAGGTAGCGTTGGGCACCAATTCCTTGGCGGTTAGCTGTCATTAATTCTTCAGGTGACTCAACTGTTCCCACGATCTCATTTGATGTTTGATTTCTTCCTCTCTGACACACACACAACGACACACGCATACAGGTGCATGGCATGGCACTAGCACCAAGCACTAACCATTCCATTATTCATTATTGCGTAGTTTCATTTGATTTCGCTCGTTCAACGGAAAACAATAAGCAGCAGCAGCAGCACTACCACCAGCAGCGGTAATTTTCAGCTCCAGAGAAATGTTTATGATTTTTTTTTTCTTCTTTTCGTTCGCTTTTTTGTGCAACTATAGAGATTTTCATTCGCTGATAAGAGGAGCTGTCTTAGATTGGTTTGCGGTTGCCGTTTGTGTTTGGAAAGGTGCACCTGTTGGGTATTCAGTAGTCAGCGTTCAACAATATCTCTTAGTTCACATGGCACTAATCTAGGGTGTAAATCGATTGCAACTGAGAAAGGCAAAAAAAAAAAAAAAAAAAACCGAAAGTGACAGAGACCAATCGAATCCCATGTGTCATTGATCGGATCACGATCCGCGATTGTTACGCAATGTCTTTTTATATGCAAAACAGAGCTCTGACCCTGAAAGGGGCGAGGATAGCCGAACAACGAGTCCCCGATGCCATTACCCACAGTTATCAGGAATTAATAATTTCCTTTCGGATATTGATATCCTTTGTGCAGAGACGAGACAGGGTAGCCTATTGCAACTACACCTTGATCGTGATTCCTTCCATAAGCCCTACCTATGGGAATTATGCTAATTTTCCTGTTTAGCATAAAATCAGAGGATTCACTCTCGATTTTCCCACAGGACGTTCTAAGATGTCTCTCCTTGTGACTGTGTATGTGTGTGCGCTTTTTTTCCTATAGACAAAATTAAAACGATCATCTAGAGCGGGCTACTACTGTTGCGTGTTAGTCTGTGCTGAGACGTTGCTAAGCGCTTTGCACAAGTTACTTGTACTACTAGAGTTTTTTTTTTGGGTTGCAACTAGTGGTATTTTCCCGAAAAATTTTCACAGGCCTCGTGTCGCAGTGACAATGCATTTTGTAGCTTCATTGGTGAGTTGTCGGGGCATTCAGTGCTGGAGGGTCTTTATTAAATGTGTTGTGCAATTAAAAATTATTTAATGGCCAGCTAAGCAGGTAAAACAAAGGCCGTCATCGGTGGCTTTATGTGTGTGGCTCCAATGATTTCGCGTCTACGCGTACATATGTGTAGATACTCGTCGTGCCCGGTTATTGTTTCCGTTTTTTTTGACTTATTCCGAAATAACGTTTAATTAAAGTACGAGTACTTAAAGTTTGATTGCTACTGGCTTTGAGCTTGAATATAGCTTTGGCTTTGGCTCTGGCCACAGCTCTGACTCTGGCTTTGATGTTATGGAACGCAGAAGTTTGTATAAATCATTGCTTGCTTGCAAGTGGTGATCTTTCCTTTGAGGCTTGCCAGCGTGAGTGAGAAGACAAGTGATCTAAATTTTAACGTACATATGTATGTGGTACTTGTTTGTGTGTACGACGCATGTTGCGATGACGAAAGGTTTAATGATTTTCGGCAAAATAGATACAACACGAGCTGAGCGATGAAATGGCTGGTTAGTCAATTTTTTTTTTTTAATGCTGTGTGCCTGTATGTGTCACCTGACTTTCGAGGTTGATTCATATGTCCGGTAGATGGGAATTGTCGGACAAGAGTTCAATTGGCTATTCATGTAGCTTTTGACTTGTGTACAGCTTCTGATGTCAATGAGTAATATTCATGTTTTTCCAAAGTGCCTAATAAAATACTTGATCTTGTCCGACTCTTCTCGTTTTGGAGTTAGAATTCCCCCGGCATAGCTACTTTGTCATTGGGTCAGAGAGCAAATCGGTAGTGAGAGGTTGCCATGATTAGCTGGCGTGATTATCGGTGACAAGGGTTTTTTTTCTCCTTCGTTTCACACGTGTTTGATTCAAGTAAAGGTTGCAAATTAAAAAAAATTAAATAAAACAACTCATTGAATATGGGTAATAAATATTTTTTTTATTTCAGTCAAATGCAGAAATGTGTGATATACAAGCGCATACATTGTGTTGAACCTTAAATTAAAATTAAGACAAGTGAAGCTTCCTGAAAGCAATCAGCGCTCCACCCTCCCTCTGTCATCAGCTTCCAATATCAAGGCTGAATCATTTGAACAGCTTTCGCATAGCAATACATCATTCAACAGTCAGCCAATGAAATCCACACAAAGAAGACCACTTTAAATGCAATTTTCGTTGACTTTCTGAAAAAGTAAATGATGCCACTAAAAGGAGGTCAACCGCAATAATCATCGATCACCCACACCCAAACCCACACATGCATTCGTTCCACGGTAGGCACGTGTACATGTGCGTCAAGGAACATTCATTCGAATCAAAGAGCCTCATGGGAAGGTTGGTCAATGGCATAAAAAGTCGACGACGACGACTATTGTTTCAGTTCTGGCTCTGGCCTCGAAGGTGAAAAAAACAACGCCTCCCTCCCACCAGCATACACTACACACCCACACATCTCTCCGCCCTCCCCCACATCCTGCGAATTGAATTGTGGGGTTGAGTTCGAGGTAGAGGTGGCAAAAGGTTAAATCGAGCTTTTTTTTGTGTAACCGCTGTTAACCTATAGGGAGGCATTGATAAATGTTCTTTAAATACCAACCCCCTCACTAAGCAGTCACCCGGGCCGTAGCCATACCCATAGTCATATCCATAACCACAGCCTTCGTCGCAGTCGTATTCGTATTCGTTGTTGTTGTCGTCGTCGTCGTCGTCGTCGTCGTTCACCCTTGGTACCCATAGTCCATTCAACGTTACTGTCCAGCAGAAGAGAGTAGTGAAGGCGACCCCTTGATTTTTTACTCCTTACCTTTCGATTATACTCGTACCATACTCGTATGGTACGTACAACGAGTGTATCCTTTTTTTCTCTCTCATTGACTCGTTTACATGGCCGCAAAACAATCATCTCCAGGGTGGATACAAATGGAGGTCAATAAAGGGGGTTGGTTGGTTGGTTGGTTGGTGTGTCGGTTGTTTGGCTAGCGAGCTGGTTAACCGCTTTTCATTTGAATTCGTGAAAATTAACGTAAGGCCATTGGGACATATGTCATGGCGCGGCATTGGTGTTGTTCTCTGAACGTCCTGCGTACGAATGGGAGATCTTAGTCATCGATAAAAAATATAACGAACAAAAATCATGAATTGATAGCGAAGCGCGCGGCGGCCGCGGCGGCGTCAGCATATGTAGTCTGCTGAGCTGAGGGCCATGCTGCTACACCAGTGTGCCTAATGAGTACCTGTGCCTGAGTGTAATAATATTCAAATTAATTTCACTAGCATTGCGCGCACCTTGTAACCACCAGCACGAGTTGGTTTTCTATCTCTCTCTTTCTCTTTGGCCGCAGGACTATTAACCGTTCCTCGTATCTTGGACACCTGAAGACTGATGGATTTAAAGTCGATATCGTAATAAAAAGGCGGGAAATTATCCCCTACGGGACATGGTGTGGTGGGTGGGTGTGCGTGTGTGGATAAAGATCCTTGCTGGATAGGGCGGCTAGTGGGCCATGACTTTGGTGGACATTCGCGGCCGAGTGTGGGTTGGTAAATAGTTTCGATTTTCATTTAGGAGGGCGCAAGCAAGTCAAGTGGACGTCGTTTCACCCTCACCCACCATCAGCGTTGGTTGCCGCCGCCGCTCACCGCTGACAGCGATGACCATGATAGTGGTTATGCTCTATTATTGGCTTTCTCTGTGTATGTCCTGTAGTGGGTAATTATTATGTAAATTGGCCTATTGAAGGCAACAGGGGTTCAGAAGGAAGGAGATCGTGTCCAAAAAAAAGTGAAAAAGTCAAAAAGTCGCCGTCGAATGTTTTGCCGATGGGCCGGCTGACTCGGGACATTTTTTGAGTGTGTGTCTGTAGTTCAGAGCAGACGGACTTCGGGGCTTTGAAAAAGGAAAGCGCAGTTTTCTTCTTTAGATCCATCAAAATGGTAATTACTTTGTTAACACGTAACACCGCACGCACTTAAAATGGTTTCACAATTTCCATGTGTATAGCACACACACGTGCATTGTACCCTCAAATACATGACCACTAGCCCGACATATCCCGACAGCCGTGTATGAACGTCGTCAATGTACATATTATCCTGCCGATGAATAACGAAAAGTTCAAATTAAATGGCTCTGACGTGACTTCTGAGTGTTTGGCCGTTTCATTTCGGTACCCACTTAGGTAATACTTTCACCTCGATGTTAATTGAAAATTTATTTTGCGGTCGCTTGGTCGTTTGGACGTTTGGGCGGCTTTTTGTTGTCCTGTCCTGTCCTTAGCCGCTGCCCTCTCTTATCGATTCGTATATTAATTTGTTATGGTTGACGACGGCGAATGAGAGCTGCGCCCGGTTTGGCTGAACCTCATGGGACTGGGAAGGACTATTTGCTGTGCTGGGTTAATGAGAGTGATCAAGTATGAGTGTAATTTTTGTTCAGTTTAGTAATGGATTCGTCCGATACGACTAGGCATTGCTTATCTGACCCATCTTTTGACGGTTGCGTTGTCACCGTGTCACATGAAGAATGGCCGTTAGTTCATTACGAAATCCATCGACCATCATTGCAGTTGGTCGCGTTATTCCGTGAAATAATTAAAACCTTTCAAAAATGAAGACGTTTCTGTTAACAATGTATGCATAGGTAGGTATACATATGCTCCAAGTTAAACTCTACTGAGATGAAGTGTAGTTCCTTCTGTGAGTCATCAAAACCCATTCTCACAAACCATCCGTTCAGCCAAGACGCGTAGTACACCTCAAATCAGATATCTCTAGTCTATTATCGCGTTCGTCTCATATCTAGATAGTGTAAATCTTAATGTCGGTAGAAATGAAAAACAAAAACAAAACGAAGAAAAAAAATAATAATGAAAATATGACACGAGAAGTTATGCCTGGTCGGGAAGAGTGGTCTACTTTGTGCATTTGATGTTCAAACTGCGGCCCATACCACGAACAACGTTGCCGTGTCGCTGCTGCTGTTGCTTTTGCTTTTGCTGATCAGCCTCTTCTGATCTTGAGTTCAGAGTTAAATATTACACCAGAATGGGTGATCACGTACGCAGAATTCACATAAAATTTACAATCTGTCTGTTTTGTTTTACCTTTCCTTATTTTTATTGATATCAGCGAAGAGACTGTGGGTTCCAGGGAATCGTTAGTTGCCAGCATACAAAGCCATCGTGACGATGGCTGTGTTCGTTGTGCTCGTAATGATGATTGTGAACTTGGTTTATTGGTTTTTGCCATAATTGGAGAACTTACGAGGACTCACTCCAACCCTTTGTCGATTGAAAACCATCCGTGCACTTTTGTTTTGACAAATTCACTGGTGCGTGTCGACTAATTGAATGCCCACTGTCAGCCACAGTTCTGTGGCCACAATACTGTGGCTTCTTTCCGCCGCGCCAACGTGATCACTTAACCATTTAGGTGTGAAATTTCACACCGAATTCGATTCGAATTGTAAAATATTGGCCGGAAATTGAAAACAATAAAAACAACAACACATGTTGCTGAGTAGCAGTCGCAAGCGCGGACAAAAACAAAAAAAAAAAACATCACCATCGTCCGGCGTTTGGTGTTGGCACGCGGAATGCTTTGTTCCCTCGTTAATGGTGTCACTGAACATTATTCCAGTGCCTCTAGTACACATGTCTGTGGTGCCCTCGGAAGAAATCAATAGACGACGATCGTTCAACCATTCAACCAGGGTACCGTGCTCCGAATTCGTTCAATTGGATGGTCGGACGAGTACATGCGACTGTCCCAGGAAAAGAGGGGGACCCCATTTCGGAACTGACATGGAACAGATCACCACCGCCACCACCATTGCCAGCACCTAATGGAAATGGAAATTCGTCGGGCGACTGAGCACCTGCATTGAGCAGAGCTGCGCGCGCCGCTTGACTGATCGACTACAAAAGCAGAGGAGACTACCACCGGGCGGTCGGCTGGTCGGCCGGTCGTTTGGTCGGTCTGACGGTGGCAAGTATTTGGAGGACTCTCGTCGATTTCAGACGCATGTTTTGTTTCTTTTTTTTTTTGTTTTGTTTTATCTCCCCCTTCTCCTGGCTCGCTTTTCATTTCAATTACGCTCGACCCCCATAAATATTGAGCGATGACTGCTTAGTACTTGATGGTGTCCCCTTAATTTATGCCAATTAAATTACTGGCTCTAACGGATCACTCAAAGTCCACAAGCACCACTGATGACTGTGCCTATCAGTCGTTAAATTTTTGGCTTTAGAATCCTTCGATCTTGTCGTTATCAGTGCATGCAATCAGATCCATGGGCGCAGCGAAGCGTAACGCCTGCGTCGTCCTCATCATCGTGGGCATTGTCAGCAGCAGTTACCCCTATTTGTGTTGCGGTGGAATTCTAATTGACCAAAGGAAAGATGGGAAAACTCCAATTAACTCTCGCACTAAGCGGAGTGAACAGTCGTCGTCGTCGTCATCGTCGTCGTCTAGAAAGGTCGGTGCACAGAGCGGTTTGTTTGTCCTTTAGGTGGTGGTGGTGGTGGCAGTGGCAAATGAAGCGTGGCAATCAACAGTGAAGTGCTCAAAACATAAACAACTGGGTTTCGGTTGGTAGCCGCAGGTTCAACAGGTGAGACTTAACTTCTTAATTACATGACAACCAGCGACAAGACCGCGCCGGCCGAGGGTTTTGTGACCACCGTTCGGTCATCAATCGATATCCCCGCACACAATAGGGGATTTCCGTGTTTATCTATGCGGCGTGATGGAATTCCACCTGCCTGTGTGCGCAGTTGGGGTGTACCGATGCGTACCGATCGATCGGGACAAGGGCCCTTCAATACGGGCCTACGGAGCGTGCTGGTTTTTCAATTTTCGCGCCAACTCAAGAAGTCGCATCTGTAGTCTGTATCTACCGCCAAGAGAAGAAATATTCAATTCAATTTGAACTCCATTTGGAAGGATCAGACAAGTGTCACATCACGTCGTGTTCGTCTGGTGTTCCCCTCGCACCGTTTTTTTTTTTTATTTTATATTTCTGTTTGCCTCTCATTTGGTTTTGGCATTGTTATTGGTCTCAATCTGACCTCGAGATCTCTTATTGGAGATTTTAATGGAATTTTACTGAGTTTTTACGTGAGACGATGTCAAGTTGAGCTTTCTAAATTAACTTGCCGCTGCTTTGTTGTTGCTGGCGGTGTCGTCGATGTCGCTGTATGCGAATGAATCGTTTTTTTGTTTGTTATGTGCACGTAACTGTGTGTGAGTGTGTGATGGAATTTAACGATGCAGGAGATATTAAATTCTTAATTCCATTAACTGTGGCGAGTAATGATTTTCGTGCAAATACACGAGCTTCACTCGTTGTATTCGGTGGAAATCGAATGATCCTTATCTCAAGGGCAACAAGATTCCCAAATGATGAGTCGACTTCATTGGATGATGAAAGATGAATAGTTTGCACAAAAAATCAGAAAAAAAGGCACAAAAATAAAACGTGTTTCTATTGGCAAACGGTTGAGATTGGCTCTCAGCGTCTGGGGCGGTGGTCTATTGTAATTATTTCTGTGTGAAGTTATGCCGCATTTTTGTTTCGGTGTTCGGCAACTCTTTTGACGGAGTTTGAACCATTTTTAAAAGATAAGGCTTTTGAATCACAACTGCGGTGGATCAACAATGTTGCAAGACATTCATTTATTTGAGGCAAACTTTTGCAATTCCAAATGCATATTCATTATTGACTTCCGAGCGTTGAAACTGAAATACATCCGTGCACGGGAGACATACGTACATAGCTGCTGCTTCTCAAAAAGCGAACGCAACCGAGAAAGATAGTGAATGTCCTTCTCCTGGCATATTCCGGTGTCTGCACGCTTGAGCGGCTTAGTCGTTTGTTATAATTATCTTACCTCTACCTTCCTGTCTTACAGCCGCAAAACCCCGCACACATCCGCGCAGGCAAGCACACACAGGAAAAATGATTCACTAGCAGCACTTCATTAAAAATTCACAAAAAGTCCACAATAATTAATAATAAACGATAATTGCGAGGTAGAAGGAGCTAACTAACATAACAACAAACTGCTGCTTCTGCTGCCGCTGCTGCTGCTGCTGTTGCCAACTTCGCAACTATGAGACAGCGGAGACCCTTTGTCGGCTTGTGAGAAAATCAAATTCAACCCGCAGCCGACATACATACAAGTTTTCTGCGTTCAACTCCTGATAAATGCCTTCAAATCGGAAAATGCCAACGAAGGGAATCAAAGAATCCAGATTCGCGTGATAAGACAATGTAAACTCAATAAAGCAACTTTTGTGAGACGGCATGTGGTGCGCGGTGGTGGCTTCAATGTTTTCGGGAATGGAGGTGGAAGAAGGAGCTGAACTCCCCTTGGGAGCCCGGGTTACTTCTTGTCGATTTACGACTTCGAGATCATGCATTTATGCCGATGCAATTTATTAGTTATGCAATTATGGGTATTCTGAGGTTTTTAGCCTTACTTCCTGCAAAGTGAAGTGATATCTTGAGTTGACGACTCAAATGGTGTAGGTCATTTTGCGGAGGCTATGGAAACTTTTCAAAATACCATCGCAAAGCGAAGGCACTGTTGTCACATCACGTCTAACAACGTCTTAGATAAACTATCTGAGACGCATTCAACCTTAGCGCACTGCGTCGCTCTGGTAAGAAAAACGTTGACCTTTACGATTACAAGTCGCCTGACAATGTTAAGCTGTCGTCTGGCCTGACTTCGACTAGGCAATTGCCAGCGGTACCACCTACAAGCAACTGCTAGGTGCTAGTGCGATCAGTTTACTCCGATAGTCGCCCATCAATGACGACGTTGATGACGATGATGATGATGATGATGAAGAGCTTCGTCGCACTCCCTCCAGGCAACGATCTCAGCCAGTGATAGCCATCGGGGGATAGACAGTAGAGTGTAGACGGCGAAAGAAGCAGACTCAAGTGGAAGAAGAGAGAAAAGAATTCTTCTTCTACTTCTCCGACTCAGTAATTATTAATAATTCCTTAATGAAGTCACGGCTCGATAAACGCAAACAACCAATTGTCTTTTTGCATTTTGGAATCGGTACCTATATGTCCCATGTATCCGTGTATGTGGCTTTGGCTGGCTGGCTGACTGACTGACTGACTGTCTGGCTTGAGCAGGTCTACTCACTCGTATAGTGTGGAGAGTGGGAGTGGGATTGAGGTGATGTGGCTAAGGAAGAAGGCCAGCAACAGAACTCCATGCGTGTGAATGGTGGAGGTGAGCTCCTCTCCTGTTTTATGCTTCATATAGAAAAGATACGATTATGACAATAAAATTTATGATGATGATGGCTGAGTGGATTGGTTCGTTGGTTTGGCAATAAAATCTATAGCAGCCGCCCTCTTTGCCTATAAATAATCCATGCACAGAACAGAACAGTGTGTTCATGTTACCCCGACGGTGGTGACAATGGCGGGGAAGGGTCTCTTCTCTCATAGTTCGTACACTCGTATGTATTATACAAGAGTTGGAGTTTGTGGTCAAAGTGTTTGCAGGCTGACTGGCCGGTTGCGCTGGTTGGTTGCGTGTGGGACAGGTGATGGTGTTGGGTATTCTTGTTGATTTGGGCCCTGCGCAGGGTAGCCCCGATTCATTAATATTTATAAGTAAACACGATGCCAATAATAAGGATCGTAAAAAAGTACTTTTAGACCGGTGAAACGATGTTGGGAAGTGATGGAATTCATTCGTTTGTTAGTTCGTCTTAAGAAGGGCGAAACGCTTCGCTAATGAAGGCGTTGATATTCAATTGGAATTATTCGATGCGTGGAATTAATAGAACTATTTTTCATATTTATGGAGGGCTGAAGCTATTATCCTTCTCGGAGCTTGTTACACTACACGCGATCAGGCATTCCATTGGTTTTTCGAAAGAATGTCCTTTTGCTCTTGGGTGGACGTGTGAAACTATAGAGGAGTCGGCGGTGGGTAGGCTTCTAAAAAATTGGAAAAAAAACAACAACTTATGCCAGGTTTTTTTTTCTTCATGTGTCCAACTGAGCGTGAAGCAAACCGTGTGCGCACGGGTAATTGTTGCAGACCCAACGACCTGGTTGTCTTTGATTTAAAACTTATTAGAGATGTTTTCTTTTGGGTTGCTTGTCTCCGAAAATTGTCAAGTGACTGACATACATAGGTAGACTGCCGACATGAGAAACTGAGAAGGGTGACAGTCGTCGTCGTCGGAGCTTTTCTTCTTACCAATATTATTTTTGTCATTAAATTCAAATTGTCTATAATGATGATGATGAGTCTTGGGTCTGGTGTAATTTTGGTTCCTTTGTCGATGACGATCCGCGACGCTGGCGGAGCGGGTACCCTATCTGTGGTCATGGTGGATTGACAAATTATTTTTGATTAAAATTGACTGTCAACGTATGCGTGTGATGGTATTTCCTGTTAGATTCCGTCTTTTCCTCTATCTCAGCCCCTACAGAGCTTATCTGAGTCATTCGTTAAAGAAACAAAAAAAAAAAAACTTTCGAAAGAAATTTGGGAAAATTCGCGCTAAAGTTCATGATGGTTGCTCGGTTCTGATATCTAATTAATTACGGAGTGTTACAACAGTTTTACAACCTCTTCCGGTCCACTCAAGCACTCTAATGCTTGATGGGCAATGGACGTAGCCGACACGAAGATGAAGCAGAGGAAGCCGAAGTGTGGATGAGTAAGAAGAAAGAGTAGTAGTGCCTGGCCTGTAAGTTGGTTTAATTGCTTCTATTGCTGAAGTGATTTTCACTTTTCTCATGCAAAAAAAAAAGTGGATTGTGGGAATTCATCAGTCGATGGTGAGCCCCTGCACCGCCACCATCGTCAGACGTGTGTGCATGGCTTCTTCCAATCAATCCATCAATCAATCACAGTCATTCACTTCAGTCAGTGGAACATTCAAATCAATCAACAGTGCCTTATGTCACGGAACACATGAAAAAATAATCATCCGCTGGCTGGTTTGTTGGGAGGGGATGGGTGGGGGAGCGGTTGGATCGACAGTGGTGCAGAGTGTGAAAGAGGGATAGAGAGAGAGAGAGGAGAACACCCTCGGCTTCACAGGAAAAGGTAATTTTCTTATTCTTCGGCTGTCAAAAATGTCTTCACGATGGAGACATGGTATGGCATTGTGTGTTGCGTGTCTCAATTTGCCTAGTTCAACTGTGTTTTCCTGTTTGTCATTCGATGGTAGGAGGAGCAGTTTGATTGCAACGAAGCTCTGATTCAATATTTACACCGTCTTTTTTCTTTCCTTTATCTTTATTGTTGTTCATCACATTACAATGAAAGCTACTTGTTTTTTGGCAGCTTGTAGCAATTGTTGTTCAGGTTCAATTTAGTTCACATCACAATGATGTCACCATGATGATCTGTAGCAAATGCACTTCTATCCCGCGGTAGATCAAATCTATGCGTCGAGTGCTCTCTAAGAAATGGAACAAAAATCAAAAAGAACATGGAGACAAACCGTGAATTCATTCGGTTACCGAAAGCATATTTTGCATGTTAGGTCGGATAGCAGGATGGTAGGATGGCTCACATTTACATATATACGCGCAAGATTGTCTTCGTTGCTTGTATTATTTTTTCCCTCCGCTACCCAGAATTGAAAATTTCCAAACGATAAAATTTTATACGTTCAACAAGAAAATGCAATTAAAATGTTCATATATTGAAGGATTCCTCGAGTGCTTTTAATCCACACACACACACTCCAGCCCATTCCTCCCACATTATTGTTTGTGTATGTATGAGTGTGTGGTGGAGTCGTGGATGGCATTTCTCTGATTCTTCACGGGGTACCCTTTCTCGTGGCCCTTTCAATGATGACTTCGTCCATATAAGTGTGAGTTTGAGTGTGTGTCCTTGCAATATAGCGACATCCTTTTTGCTGGTTTGCGATACCATACCGCTATTAAATAATCAAAAATATAAATAAAATACCAAAAGTCATTTTGCGGAGTTTATTTTCATGCTGTGCGTCCCACCAAACCGATACACCACCATTACCAACAAGGACGAGTATGTCTGGTGCTTAGTCCTTGGTGGCGGAGAAGAGAAGAGTCCTGGAAGTTGTCGTCTTCATTTGAGAGAAGTCAGCTTTTGAGCACGCATTTTCTAATTTACTTCAGAGTGAGTGGGTACACTAAGGCAGAGATGTGGCGATGATGGTGGTGGGATGGCGGTGGATGGTGTGGTGGTGAAAATTCTTTCGATCACATTCCCCTTTCAACAACCCCGAGCTATGAATCTTCTTGTGGATCCTCAGTACTCGTGCAGTCCGGGAGTAATGCCGGATGCCAAAGGAGGAGCACCACCAGCAGTAGCAACAGCAGGAACAAAAAATAAAAAAAGGAGCAAAATGAAATAAAAAATCGAAACAGAAATTTCAAAATTCTTTAAGAGGGATAGATGCCCTCCGTCTGTTCAGTTCAGTTCTGTAGACATATGGGACGATGAATGGTGACATCTCCCCAGAGCTAAAAGGGTTTCGCTTGTCCCGAACAATGA
Organism: Eristalis pertinax; assembly: GCA_907269125.1. Lineage (NCBI taxonomy): Eukaryota > Metazoa > Arthropoda > Insecta > Diptera > Syrphidae > Eristalis > Eristalis pertinax. Next base: position 71,700,580 of record OU026149.1, read on the forward strand.
GCATGCAAAGAATGGGAAACGTTTTTTGATGTGGGTGGAATGGTTGCCACATTAACTCACAGCACTGTATGACACACACACACACACACACACACAAATGCGGTGTATAAGAGTCCTTTGTATTCGGTGGGGATTAATTTATCCAAATTCAATCCGCACTTTAAGTTGTTCTCTTCACGAAGGACTGCGATAAAACAAATTGGATACTCAATGTACCTGAAAATCGTCTCAATTCACTTATTGCATCTCATTATGTGTCCACAGCGAGACGACCCCTTGGTTTGCGTGCATCAATTGCTCAATGTAAAGAGGCTCGAATTGATTGCTCAAATCAAAATGCTATAAAACACCGAAACCGGCCAAAGGAAATGCGAATCTCCTTAAGGACAACACAACAAGGAATTTATGTTGCATAAAATTTCAATAGAATGTTGTAGATTTTCCTTTGAATTCGATTCAATTTTTGACTTTCAAACCAGAGGGGTGGTGGCCCGTGTCCCAGGGCTTAAGCACACCCACCCAAATCGCCATCAGATCTCTTTCTCTCTCGTGGGTTATGGGGTGGAATGAATATCAGTGGAATCAGTTGTGGTGGTGGTCAAACGCTTGACAAAGACACGTGTCCTTACAAAAAAAAAAAAAACAGCAACTCACAAATATAAAACAAGAGATATTTTCTCGTTCTACCGAGCGTCGTGGTGGGTGGGTGCCGCTGATGATGGTAGCGGTGGTGTTCGGTCGCTCAACCGAAATTCATACCTTCTGCTTGGGAATTTTTATTTTTCAATTGAAACCGAAATCCCAACTTTTCAGAAAAAAAAGGACATTCATATTTGATGTGGCTTAACGACGACCGAAGAACGAACGAGCGAACGAACGATTTCTGCCAAATATAAGTCACATGCTGCCCTTTTTTTTATATTTTGTGAATTATTATTTATCCTTTGTTGCGGAAATCATTTATATTGGGATCGTCGTCTACCGTAGCACTCCCACGTCTCCCGATGTCATGCAACAAAAAATTGAGTTGGATATGATTCGAATTCCAGTAAGGACACAACATCGGGTAGCTGTGGGCACACAGAAAAATCCAAACGGATTGAAGATGTGAGAAAAAAAGGACTAATGTCGATTTGAAAATTTCTGTCATATTGCGGTACGGAAACGACTTCATGACTCCACATGATGAGGACGTGAGGGAGGCTGTACCGTTTTAATGGGTCGCATCCGTGGTTCTATACGCACTGCCATGGATACCTGATCTTTGGGCGTTATCTGGGTCGGATTATTTGTTCCTGTCGGATTTGGATTCTCTTATCGAAGTTGGTCGGTCTGTGTATATCTGGCTGGCTTGTTTGTCATTCGCATCAAGTCAAGAACAATGCCCCGATTGTAGCTTGATATTTGATTATCGTTTGCTTTCAGCAATTCGGTCGGTGTGTGGAGCAATTAAAAGGGGAACCCAGAAACGGGGTCTTGATCGTTAAATTACCACGATCTAATTTCGATAAACGAAATCAGAGACCATCTCCGTCATGGTTATTTCTTCCCTTGTTGGTGAGAAAAAGAAGAAGAAGTGCGGGCGGAGAGACGTTAAATTGAAGAAGAAGCTGTGGAGTGAAGAAGAAAAGCCAAAGCAATTATCTTTCGATCGGCAATTGTGTGTGACACAAGTTTTCGAGTTCATGCTACCCAAAATGGTGAACCCCCTCCCCCCCATCGAGGTGGCTCGGAGGTCATGCTTACACGGCTTTACAGCTCGCCGATCTGGGGGCGGTGGAGCCAAAGGCAAAGGCAACCGTGATGATGGTGATGGTCACAAGCCACTATGATCAACACCAATCAGAGGAGTACCTAGAAGTAGCTCCGCAAACACAATGTGTACGAGTGTGTGCCAAAAGGCAGCGAAGCGAAACGCCTCCTTCTTTCTTTACAGCGACTGCTTCTGCAGTTGCCAACAATCTAGAATTCGAAATCAGTTAACGTCGCCCGGTCAATATATAGCAGTCAGGTTGTACCATCTACGTTGGATGTGTGAAGTAAAACTTCAGCTAGGCGTTGGATAGAAACAATAGATATTCGCTATAAATTCAAATAGAAGGCAAGACGCACACACAGAGCGCCGTCTTAACGCCTGAATGCTAAGGGCACAATGTGGTCTTTGACTTATTTCCAGATTGTCATCGTACGGATGAATCGGAGAGGGGGCATGGTTTACTTCGGCTGCCGTGGCTAATTAGTGGGAGCGGGCGGGAGGGGAGGGTGATGGTGCTGGTGGTTGGAGCCAAATCAAATGAGAATCCAAAGAAGTTGAGCATAACAAAAGATCTTGAGGTGATCTTAATGTGGATTTTAAGGGAACCGATGCGAGTGGAGGAGATACGCTCGAATCAGCACGAAGCCCGATTAAAGAGTTCGTAAATACACGTGCTGCGCTGGCGGTGCGAAACCCGACCGACTTGGAATTGGTGAATATTAATTAGTTGGAATTCAAATTTGAACGAACAGGCCATGGGGGCAGCGCAGCAGTAGATCAGTGAGGCGGATCAGTCAGAGTGGGTGATTTTTCGTGTGAATCTTCTTCTTGGAAACACACGTCGGCTTCTTGTCTAGAGGTTGGATGATTTTCTTGTGTGTGGCGGCAGGCCGGGGGTTGAATGGTCTTTACTCAGGGGGTTACTCTCTACGCAGACGTGGCTTGTAGGGCATTGCAGACGCGACGATTCGATTGCCTTGGTTGTTGATGAATTCGCATCGGCGAAATTTGTGAGATGTCACTGGTTCAAAAGGACGTTGCTTATTCCTGTTATTCGTGGCTGGCATCAAGGAAAAAGTTGCACATTTAATTACCGAAACACCCTTTCTAAGTGTAGAGTGCACTTTTTTTTTGTTTTTTGCATAAATGTACTGAGGTCCCCCATTCTCTATAAAAGTGTGACGGCACGAAGATGCTTTGAAGTTGTGCACCACAATCGCCCCCCCACAATAGCGTACCGACATCGACTCGATTATAAATTAATTTTAATATTCAATCCTTCAAGGAAAAGGAGCAGGAAAAAAATGAACAAAATCATTATAACCCTTTCCTGGCGGCTGCATGCAGACGCCGCTGCTGTTGGGTCTTCAAACGGATGTCGGTGGCGTCCGCTGTTGTTTTTTCCTCCTTTATTTTCTTTTTTTCTCTCTACTTTCAATGTTTCTTCTTTTGGTGTTTATTGTAAGAAAATATATAAAAATCACCACCACATCCCTGGCACTTCAATTCAATCTCACACTCAACAGCGACCTCATCAGGTGGGGGTTTGGTGTTTGACGTCTCCAAATCCGCGGGCCACGGAGAGCAACAAAAAAAAGAAAAGAAAAGGGATAACACTTTCCGGATGGACTTATTTTCCATCGAACAGAAACATGGTTAATATTATTTTTTTGTTCCTTTTTGTTTTCAATGCCTATTCATTCGTTCCATGCACCCCGTCACATCCTGGCTGCTCCCTTTGCGCGTTGTATTATTGTAAAACATTACAGTAAGTCGCGGCCGGCAAACGAGGGGCTAAGAAAAACTGTTACCCGCAAAAGGAAAACAATTTTTCGATGGTGGAAAATTGGGGAAAAATATTCTTGTTTCTTTTGGCGTTTTTTTTTTATATTTTTTTTCCGTATATTTTCTGCTGGCCGCCTTTCAGAAGTCACCCCTTTTTTTGTGTGCGCCGTCTTGCAAACCACTCGGTCATTAATATTAACCGATTTTTTTGTTACTACTGATAAATATCCTGTAAAACGGAGTGCAGAAGGAGGCGAGGGAAAAAAAATATCAAACAGGATGCGATACTTTTTTGTGTTGCGTGTAGAATTCGATGGTGGCCATCGGGCGGACGGAGGTCCTTGGGGAGAGGCCGTTATTGACGCGAATAAATTTTAAACAAAATTTAATTTTGCCGCGCGGATGGCGACGGCAACGGCGACAGCCACGGTGAGGGCGAGAAGAAGTATGACGGGGACAAGAATAGCAGCAAAGACGGCGGCGTCTACAACGAGATGACATGACGACTTATTGGCAGGATAGACTCCATTTCACAGTCGGATGAATTGATTGAAATATGATAAATTTTTAATGAAATGGAAAGGACTTACTGTTTAACGTTCTTGTGCTTTTTTATTCATCTCTATACATTTAAGTCGCCCTCTCTCTCTGTGGGTTGTTTTTCTTTGGCTTTTTGTGGGTGGGAGGGGGTGGGTGGTGGATTTATTGAATTATTTTCTTGCTTTTCACTGAAGATTGCATATTAATTATTAATTTGTTGGGTAACTCGATGATGGGTGAGTGATGGCCGATGGAGAGTACAAGACATTGCCATGGAGTTGGCTTTTGCGTTGCGGTGCATGTGCGTAAGGGAATGTCGGAATCCTAGTTAATTTACTCCTTCGCGCAGCAACAGTTAAGGAGATCCATAAACTGTACGATGATAGACTCTGGTATTCATTCCACTCCTTGGATCCTACGATTTCCCGTTTCACTTCAAAGCGTCATTAAACCTGTGTTCGACTCATTAAAAATCCATCGGAGTAAAAATTGATTCAACTACCAGATAGCATCATGTACATTCCGTCAATCTATCAATACCCCAGTCAGAGTGATCCCTTCTCGGCCGTGATCGATCGTAAAGAAATTTAGTGCAAAGTGTTGCAAGTTTTATACTACAGTTTCAAGATGCACGCCGCGTCGCATCAATTTATCACCTCCAGTTGTAGGCTCATAAAATCCTTGTGGCTGGTGACATGGTGGATTCCATAAATCAACGGGCTCAGTTGCAGGCGCTCTGTGAAGGATCCTACCGTCACTGCGGTTGTGCCTGCACCGCCGGTTGCTGCCGCCGCCTTGGTAACTGGAAATCAATCTAATTGAATTTTTATTTTATGCACCTATAAAGGCTCGATGGAGAGTGAGATGAAGCGAATGAGAGAGGAAGAGGAAGAGAGTGCTCCTCAAATTGCGGGCGAATGTTAATTGATGGCAATAAATAGTGAAATAGAAGAAATAAGCGGTGAGTGTGTGCTTAGAGTGGGTACCTGATCTCGTCCTTATCAGCTCACCGTGAGTCATTCCGAGAACATCGAGTAAACAGTGTCATGCCTTCTTTGAACGCAACTAACGCAACCAACCTGATGTGTTGGTGGAGTTTGAATTTTCCTTTTTCGTGGAATGAGATCAAAGAATCTCGCGGAAATTTGTTTTAGGACCATTCATCGACTAGAGTGTGTGTGTTTGAGGGGGATATACTTATTTCTTAAGAAAGCTGATAGGATGTCTAGTGTTTGCTAAAAAACAAATTTATCCACTTTTACACTCAAAATCCCCGACTCATTATTCACTTTTGAGATGCACACTCCTACGCGTCTTCATAGAAAATTCGTGTCGCCTGTACATTGCGCGCCCCACCATAAAGTGAAAATCTATGTTCGGCGTTCTATTCCAATTAACTATCCGCCCACAATTGGTAATGGCAGGTCGCTCTCCTCTCCAGCTATTCGGAGAGCGCCCCATCTCGGAAAGGATTACCACCTAGAGAAAAGGAGAATGAGTGCTAAATTTAGATGCACGCTGAGTATTAATTATGACAATTTCGCCTTCTTCTGGTATTACTATCTGACGTCCTGTCATCTCCAACCACCATCCACTGACTGAGACACTATAAACTAAGGAATCTCCTCGAGAATATGTACATAAGTCTGTATGCATGAACAAAAAAAAGCAAATCAAATAAAAGCACGACAACGCTTTGTGGCGTCCGCCTCGTCCGGTAGCTGTGGCAGTGACAGTGGCGATGGCGACGGTGGAGGCTTTCCTCTTCATCGATCGAGAAGGGTGCTCTTTCCGTTGGCGGTGGCACTGTCTTGGCGCGAAATAATTTAAAATTTTATTTCATTTTCGAAATGTCAGCGTATTGTCAAGTACAGTAAATCACTGACTTGCAGCGGTAGCGGTGCAGTTGCCTGTCGCGCTGTAATACATAATCCGAGGGTGATTTATGGAAATTCTTTCATCAGTCGTTTTAGTTACTGATGTTTTGCTTTGCGCTAGGTATGCAGTACGCACGAATCGGAAGACGGTAGCCTGGAGGTTAATTAGTTTATATGTTTATTTGGGCTCATTAAATTTTGCTTTTTTAATGGATCACCACACTGAACTCGTAGCTAATACTAATTTCGAATTAGATACTTGTCCGTGTGATATTTCAAGGTGTTTTGTTGAAACAAACAAAAAAAAAAAAAAAAAACTGGAAAAAGTGCTACCTGTGTACACCTATAGTATGGTCACAGTATGATGATTCACCCGCCAATGCCGCTGTTACCCCTGCCGACCCACCAAATGGATATCAGCGAAATTTGCAAATTAACGAGCGATGTTAATTGAATTTATTCGCCACCAGAGAAGCAGGTGAACCCATTAAATACATACAAACACTACGCCGTTCGATAATCGGCAGTTCCAAAGGGGAGAGCTTGGCGTCCGCACAAAGTGGAATACCCTGTCTTACTCGAATCTACATGCGAACACACATACATATATATGTATGTACATAAATACAAGTTGGTTTTTGAAAAGAACGTAGCACTAAAAACGAAACAAAAAAGCAAAACGTCTGCTTTCCACTTGAGTGCGTCTCGAAGGTGTCTTCGAGTCGTGGATGAACATGAGTTTTATTTGTTATATGTATGTTTGCTGCGCAAATCTGTCTACCTCTCACTCCTTGTGTTGTGTCTTAATGTTTGTCGGACGAAAAAAAAAATCACTAACTAGTCGAACAGCCGAAAAATCGTTTCGGGTCATTTGCACTTCCGCCATTTGTCTGTTAGACGCGCTCCTCCGCGCAGCCATCATTGCCGCCAAACAGATGCAAAATCCCGAAGCAGCGGCTTATTAAATTTTAATTTATTCCTAAAATGGTAGAAACCAAAATGATATGAGTAGATTGTTGAATAGTCTATAGCATAATTAACACAGTTGGCCAGATAACAAAACAAAACAAAAAACAAAAAGCAAAAAAAAAACAGAACAGACTTCATTTGTTTTGGTGATCTATAACAAGCGAAGGGGTGGTGCGTCGCGGCCACACAGCTAATGTTAACTTTCTTTGTGTACGAATAAATGCATCACTGAGTTTGTGTAAGATAGTAGTAGTTGGTGTTGTGTGACCCCGATCAATTAACATAAAATTTCCATTAGCAATCAAATTTGGAGCTATTCTTGGAAAATTTATAAAAAAAATTCAACGTGAGACGTGTGAAATTAGTTCTTCGGTGTGCCACAGGGTAGAATGTTGTTGAATGGAAATTCTAAAAAAAACCACTTCCCACTGACTTAAATTAGATTCAAAATGTTTAAACCTTAAACGGTGTCTAGCTGTGATCGAAATGATATTAGCGAGCACGGCCCAAAATTGATCTCACCCTCTAGATTAAGGATCTAACGATGTTTCACATACATAAGTCAGTACCTAATGGTATCTTTATCGTGTTGAATTGCACCTGTTTCACTATTTAGGCGCCATACAGGCAAGTCAACCCCTGTTAACACTTTCGCCTTTATTAAGACAATAAACAAGAAGCTGAATTGCTTTCGAATTCACATTGCTCGTGTTTCTTGTGCGAAACGCAAGGTTACAAGAAAGCAAAAGGCGAAAAGAAAAAAAATCAATTGTCTCATAACTGCCATTCGAAATTACTCCCATTGGGGAAATATATGCAAATATAAATTGTCTTCCAAAAGCGATTGGTATTCTAAAATTGCCAAGTTGCGCGGATTGAGAAAGGGTTGCTGCCGAAATACATTCCTCCACCCTCATAATTTAGGACGATTTTCACACAACGTCAACGGGAAAAGTTATTGAAAATCAAATACAGTAAGGAGGGTGCACGACAAAAAGAAAATTTCTTCTTCTACTGCTCCTGTCCTTTGGTTAGATGGCTCACCCATTTCTTCCAACACCACCACCTCCATCCACATCAGTTCAACAGATACAAAGGGTTGTCGGGGGTGATTTAGTGTAAAGTAAAGAACTCTAAATTGCTGTTTGATCGTTCATTTTTGGCGAGGCACGAAAAGGCAAAGTGTGTGGAGTGTGTATGAAAGAAAATTCGATATGAAACGACATCTGGGGGTGTCAGCAGGCGACCCCCATACGCTCGCATTCCACACATCTTAATACATTCTGATGAGCACCACACATCAGCAACGGGCTGTCAGAGTGCGCTTGCCAAACAGGATGCAACTTAATAAATCATAATCTACCTACGATTATTAGTGGACGTGCGGCCTATCCATGGAATGGCGTGGCGACTTGAGATTGAGCCAAATACCCCATCTGACCGCACGACGGCCGAATAAAAAGTATTCAAATGGCGTGGTGATATCAAATGAAATCACTTGCTGGTGTGATCATGCAATGGATTCTTCTGATAGTCTTAGATTATTGAAACTATGTGCGACTCTGATAGTGTGCTGATCTAAACGTTCTGTCGCGTCAGTCGACTTGTTAGGTTGAGTATGAGTATGAGGATGAGGATGGCGATGATCTACAATCCACGATCCGCATGATGAAAATGAAGGCATTCCATATGAGCATTATTAAATGATTACCCTCCCGCGAGAGTATGGTGTAATCAGAGTGTGTTTGATGAAGGATGGCTTCAGAGTCTCCAATTATCTCGAACTGGCAATCATATCCAATCAATTGACGCCCCCATCAATCCCTCTCGCTTGAGCGTTGCAAATTATTTTCTTTTTTTGTTTCATTCCACCTCTTCCCTCTTGTCTCACATGAATGTGAATGCCTCATGTGAAGTATCTTGCCTCTTGTGTATCATCATCACTTGTGGCTGGTGTGTCTTTACACGCGTGAATTGATGCGGCAGTTCAAATGTGCGGACTTCTGCTTGATTCAATAATAACATGTTGCGGTGTACGCACTTATTCAGCACGAGACTTACTCTTTTCAATCTTTAACTAAATACTTGAAGTAGAGAGAATACTGAATCCTTTTTGGAAATTCATTCCATATATGTATCGTCATCACTCATCCATATAAATTCATGCTTTATAGACTAGGACAACATACACTTCCGTTTGCTGGCTAATTTACAGACTTGATTATCAATCTAGATTAGAGTCATCTGTCGATTTCTCCTTTTTTTGTTCGACGGCATAACTGACATTTGATTGTGACGCCTCTCATAATTCAGCGTTTCGAAGTCACCAATGCATTCGTGGTCGTGGCGTAAGTGAAGAACGACTGTCTTTCATAGCGCGCGTGCAGGCAGGCAGACAGCCCCCAAGAAGATGTGCGAAAACGGAAATGCGGGCTTCTTAAAAGTCGCTTTGAGTGTAATTAGTTGAAATAAAAACAAAAATTGAAAAGAAAGAAAAAAACAAAAGAAGATCTGAAAACAGAAATTTATTTGTCATGTGGCCTTGATGATACTGCTGCACGCTCAACATGGGGTAGCATCGGCAGCAGCAGCAGAAGCAGAAGCAGCAGAGTATATGCATGCATTGGGAGAGTTAATGAACACGACCATGATGTCTGCGATGTATTACTACTTCTTAGGATTTCTGAAGAAATACATACATTTACTGCAGTAGCTGTATGGCTGCGGCTGTCGATTCTTCAGCAGGCGACGTCGAGCCATCCCATCATCATCATCATCATCATCACAACAAGACCGTTGCATTTGAATTGAATATTCGATATATAGGGGTGTCGCATGTTGTTAATTAAATGAGCTTCTCATCGGCTTAAGGCAAAGATCACTGAACTAAGAGAGCGCGCCTTAATTGGAAATGAAGAACTGAACACATACAATGATGATACTTTGAAGATGAAGATCTAATTGCCATTATCACTCAATTAATTGATTTCACAGCAGAGCGTGTCCACACACCAGTCGGTGGAACGAAATTTGATGGAGGCGCCACGCCGGCTACTTGAACTGACAACATCAGGTATTGATTTCTAGGAACCATTCAAACAAGATGTGGATCTTGTTGTAACTGTCCATGTGGCTCCGGAATTCAAATTACCCAAACCAATTACTATCACTCTCATCGATTCTGAGAATAAGTCTTCACTTGCATGCTGATGAGATAGTTTTCTTCTAGACCCGACTTGGATGATGCAGCTGGGTACCCAAATGACGCATTCGTTCATGAGCGGTGGATTTCATGATAGAGATAATGCTTTGGCATGTGTTACGATTGACATTGAACTCGAAGTAAAAACTCACATGCCAACTTTTTTTTGCTACCCAAACCAGAAGCTTGGAAAAGTAGCCGAGAAGATCCATCGAAATAGAATATCTCGAAAACTATGCGTTTTTCTGCGATGCAATTCATCTCTTACGCGAATTTTGTCCTAAATCCTCGCTGTAAAGACGCTTCTTTTGAGACAAAAATTTTTGAAATCCGAGCAGTAGAAGAGAAGTTATGTAGGAGAACGTGTAGACAAAGGTCCTTAAAGAAGGTCCTAACACAAAAACACAAAAAAATTGACAGTGTATAGTAAGGATTTTGGAGCCTTTCATGGCTCATCTTCCAACTGCCACAGCGGCCCAACTAGGCGTACCTTTGACCTGTGTACACCTGTGTACACCTGTGGTTATGTGTTGTTAACGAAATCCAAAGACTGGAGTGGATCCGACGACATCGAACTTTTCACCTAAAAAAATGTACAGTGTATAGTAAGGATTTTGGAGCCTTTCATGGCTCATCTTCCAACTGCCACAGCGGCCCAACTAGGCGTACCTTTGACCTGTGTACACCTGTGGTTATGTGTTGGGATGTGTATTAACGAAATGCGTAGACTGGAGTGGATCCGACGACATCGAATTTTTCACCTTAAAAAAATGTACAGTGTATAGTAAGGATTTTGGAGCCTTTCATGGCTCATCTTCCAACTGCCACAGCGGCCCAACTAGGCGTACCTTTGGCCTGTGTACACCTGTGGTTATGTGTTGGGATGTGTATTAACGAAATCCATAGACTGGAGTGGCTCCGACGACATCGAATTTTTCACCTTAAAAAAATTGACAGTGTATAGTAAGGATTTTGGAGCCTTTCATGGCTCATCTTCCAACTGTCACAGCGGCCCAACTAGGTGTACCTTTGACCTGTGTCCACTTGTGGTTATGTGTTGGGGTGTGTATTAACGAAATCCATAGACTGGAGTGGATCCGACGACATCGAATTTTTCACCTTAAAAAATTTACAGTTTATAGTAAGGATTTTGGAGCCTTTCATGGCTCATCTTCCAACTGCCACAGCTGCCCAACTAGGCGTACCTACGATCTGTGTACACCTGTGGTTATGTGTTGGGATGTGTATTTACGAAATCCAAAGACTGGAGTGGATCCGACGACATCGAATTTTTCACCTAAAAAAAATTGACAGTGTATAGTAAGGATTTTGGAGCCTTTCATGGCTCATCTTCCAACTGCCACAGCGGCCCAACTAGGTGTACCTTTGACCTGTGTACACCTGTGGTTATGTGTTGGGATGTGTATTAACGAAATCCAAAGACTGGAATGGATCCGACAACATAGAATTTTTCACCTAAAAAAATGTACAGTGTATAGTAAGGATTTTGGAGCCTTTCATGGCTCATCTTCCAACCGCCACAGCGGCCCAACTAGGCGTACCTTTGACCTGTGTACACCTGTGGTTATGTGTTGGGATGTGTATTAACGAAATCCAAAGACTGGAGTGGATCCGACGACATAGAATTTTTGTATAGTGAGGATTTTGGAGACTTTCATGGCTCATCATCCAACTGTCACGGCGGCCCAACTAGGTGTACCTTTGACCTGTGTCCACTTGTGGTTATGTGTTGGGATGTGTATTAACGAAATCCAAAGACTGGAGTGAATCCGACGACATCGAATTTTTCACCTAAAAAAATGTACAGTGTATAGTAAGGATTTTGGAGCCTTTCATGGCTCACCATCCAACTGCCACAGCGGCCCAACTAGGCGTACCTACGACCTGTGTACACCTGTGGTTATATGTTGGGATGTGTATTAACGAAATCCAAAGACTGGAGTGGATGCGACGACATCGAATCTTTCACCTACAAAAATGTACAGTGTATAGTAAGGATTTTGGAGCCTTTCATGGCTCATCTTCCAACTGTCACAGCGGCCGAGCTAGGCATACCTTTGACCTGTGTACACCTGTGGTTATGTGTTGGGATGTGTATTAACGAAATCCAAAGACTGGAGTGGATCCGACGACATAGAATTTTTCACTAAAAAAATTGACAGTGTATAGTAAGGATTTTGGAGCCTTTCATGGCTCATCTTCCAACTGCCACAGCGGCCCAACTAGGCGTACCTTTGACCTGTGTACACCTGTGGTTATGTGTTGGGATGTGTATTAACGAAATCCATAGACTGGAGTGGATCCGACGACATCGAATTTTTCACCTTAAAAAATGTACAGTGTATAGTAAGGATTTTGGAGCCTTTCATGGCTCATCTTCCAACTGCCATAGCGGCCCAACTAGGCGTACCTTTGACCTGTGTACACCTGTGGTTATGTGTTGGGATGTGTATTAACGAAATCCAAAGACTGGAATGGGTCCGACGACATAGAATTTTTCACCTAAAAAAATGTACAGTGTATAGTGAGGATTTTGGAGCCTTTCATGGCTCATCTTCCAACCGCCACAGCGGCCCAACTAGGCGTACCTTTGACCTGTGTACACCTGTGGTTATGTGTTGGGATGTGTATTAACGAAATCCAAAGACTGGAGTGGATCCGACGACATCGAATTTTTCACCTAAAAAAAATTTACAGTGTATAGTAAGGATTTCGGAGCCTTTCATGGCTCATCTTCCAACTGCCACAGCGGCCTAACTAGGCGTACCTACGACCTGTGTACACCTGTGGTTATATGTTGGGATGTGTATTAACGAAATCCAAAGACTGGAGTGGATCCGACGACATCGAATTTTTCACCTAAAAAAAATTGACAGTGTATAGTAAGGATTTTGGAGCCTTTCATGGCTCATCTTCCAACTGTCACAGCGGCCGAACTAGGCATACCTTTGACCTGTGTACACCTGTGGTTATGTGTTGGGATGTGTATTAACGAAATCCAAAGACTGGAATGGGTCCGACGACATAGAATTTTTCACCTAAAAAAATGTACAGTGTATAGTGAGGATTTTGGAGCCTTTCATGGCTCATCTTCCAACTGTCACAGCGGCCCAACTAGGTGTACCTTTGACCTGTGTCCACTTGTGGTTATGTGTTGGGGTGTGTATTAACGAAATCCATAGACTGGAGTGGATCCGACGACATCGAATTTTTCACCTTAAAAAATTAACAGTTTATAGTAAGGATTTTGGAGCCTTTCATGGCTCATCTTCCAACTGCCACAGCTGCCCAACTAGGCGTACCTACGATCTGTGTACACCTGTGGTTATGTGTTGGGATGTGTATTTACGAAATCCAAAGACTGGAGTGGATCCGACGACATCGAATTTTTCACCTTAAAAAATTGACAGTTTATAGTAAGGATTTTGGAGCCTTTCATGGCTCATCTTCCAACTGCCACAGCGGGCCAACTAGGCGTACCTTTGGCCTGTGTACACCTGTGGTTATGTGTTGGGATGTGTATTAACGAAATCCATAGACTGGAGTGGCTCCGACGACATCGAATTTTTCACCTTAAAAAAATTGACAGTGTATAGTAAGGATTTTGGAGCCTTTCATGGCTCATCTTCCAACTGTCACAGCGGCCCAACTAGGTGTACCTTTGACCTGTGTCCACTTGTGGTTATGTGTTGGGGTGTGTATTAACGAAATCCATTGACTGGAGTGGATCCGACGACATCGAATTTTTCACCTTAAAAAATTGACAGTTTATAGTAAGGATTTTGGAGCCTTTCATGGCTCATCTTCCAACTGCCACAGCTGCCCAACTAGGCGTACCTACGATCTCTGTACACCTGTGGTTATGTGTTGGGATGTGTATTAACGAAATCCAAAGACTGGAATGGATCCGACGACATAGAATTTTTCACCTAAAAAAATGTACAGTGTATAGTAAGGATTTTGGAGCCTTTCATGGCTCATCTTCCAACTGCCATAGCGGCCCAACTAGGCGTACCTTTGACCTGTGTACACCTGTGGTTATGTGTTGGGATGTGTATTAACGAAATCCAAAGACTGGAGTGGATCCGACGACATCGAATTTTTCACCTTAAAAAATTGACAGTGTATAGTAAGGATTTTGGAGCCTTTCATGGCTCATCTTCCAACTGCCATAGCGGCCCAACTAGGCGTACCTACGACCTGTGTACACCTGTGGTTATGTGTTGGGATGTGTATTAACGAAATCCATAGACTGGAGTGGATCCGACGACATCGAATTTTTCACCTTAAAAAATGTACAGTGTATAGTAAGGATTTTGGAGCCTTTCATGGCTCATCTTCCAACTGCCATAGCGGCCCAACTAGGCGTACCTTTGACCTGTGTACACCTGTGGTTATGTGTTGGGATGTGTATTAACGAAATCCAAAGACTGGAATGGGTCCGACGACATAGAATTTTTCACCTAAAAAAATGTACAGTGTATAGTGAGGATTTTGGAGCCTTTCATGGCTCATCTTCCAACCGCCACAGCGGCCCAACTAGGCGTACCTTTGACCTGTGTACACCTTTGGTTATGTGTTGGGATGTGTATTAACGAAATCCAAAGACTGGAGTGGATCCGACGACATCGAATTTTTCACCTAAAAAAAATTTACAGTGTATAGCAAGGATTTCGGAGCCTTTCATGGCTCATCTTCCAACTGCCACAGCGGCCTAACTAGGCGTACCTACGACCTGTGTACACCTGTGGTTATATGTTGGGATGTGTATTAACGAAATCCAAAGACTGGAGTGGATCCGACGACATCGAATTTTTCACCTAAAAAAAATTGACAGTGTATAGTAAGGATTTTGGAGCCTTTCATGGCTCATCTTCCAACTGTCACAGCGGCCGAACTAGGCATACCTTTGACCTGTGTACACCTGTGGTTATGTGTTGGGATGTGTATTAACGAAATCCAAAGACTGGAATGGGTCCGATGACATAGAATTTTTCACCTAAAAAAATGTACAGTGTATAGTGAGGATTTTGGAGCCTTTCATGGCTCATCTTCCAACCGCCACAGCGGCCCAACTAGGCGTACCTTTGACCTGTGTACACCTGTGGTTATGTGTTGGGATGTGTATTAACGAAATCCAAAGACTGGAGTGGATCCGACGACATAGAATTTTTGTATAGTGAGGATTTTGGAGACTTTCATGGCTCATCATCCAACTGTCACAGCGGCCCAACTAGGTGTACCTTTGACCTGTGTCCACTTGTGGTTATGTGTTGGGATGTGTATTAACGAAATCCAAAGACTGGAGTGAATCCGACGACATCGAATTTTTCACCTAAAAAAATGTACAGTGTATAGTAAGGATTTTGGAGCCTTTCATGGCTCACCATCCAACTGCCACAGCGGCCCAACTAGGCGTACCTACGACCTGTGTACACCTGTGGTTATATGTTGGGATGTGTATTAACGAAATCCAAAGACTGGAGTGGATGCGACGACATCGAATCTTTCACCTACAAAAATGTACAGTGTATAGTAAGGATTTTGGAGCCTTTCATGGCTCATCTTCCAACTGTCACAGCGGCCGAGCTAGGCATACCTTTGACCTGTGTACACCTGTGGTTATGTGTTGGGATGTGTATTAACGAAATCCTTAGACTGGAGTGGATCCGACGACATCGAATTTTTCACCTTAAAAAATTGACAGTGTATAGTAAGGATTTTGGAGACTTTCATGGCTCATCATCCAACTGTCACAGCGGCCCAACTAGGTGTACCTTTGACCTGTGTCCACTTGTGGTTATGTGTTGGGATGTGTATTAACGAAATCCATAGACTGGAGTGGATCCGACGACATCGAATTTTTCACCTAAAAAAATGTACAGTGTATAGTAAGGATTTTGGAGCCTTTCATGGCTCATCTTCCAACTGCCACAGCTGCCCAACTAGGCGTACCTACGATCTGTGTACACCTGTGGTTATGTGTTGGGATGTGTATTAACGAAATCCAAAGACTGGAGTGGATCCGACGACATCGAATTTTTCACCTAAAAAAAATTGACAGTGTATAGTAAGGATTTTGGAGCCTTTCATGGCTCATCTTCCAACTGCCACAGCGGCCCAACTAGGTGTACCTTTGACCTGTGTCCACTTGTGGTTATGTGTTGGGATGTGTATTAACGAAATCCAAAGACTGGAATGGATCCGACAACATAGAATTTTTCACCTAAAAAAATGTACAGTGTATAGTAAGGATTTTGGAGCCTTTCATGGCTCATCTTCCAACCGCCACAGCGGCCCAACTAGGCGTACCTTTGACCTGTGTACACCTGTGGTTATGTGTTGGGATGTGTATTAACGAAATCCATAGACTGGAGTGGCTCCGACGACATCGAATTTTTCACCTTAAAAAAATTGACAGTGTATAGTAAGGATTTTGGAGCCTTTCATGGCTCATCTTCCAACTGTCACAGCGGCCCAACTAGGTGTACCTTTGACCTGTGTCCACTTGTGGTTATGTGTTGGGGTGTGTATTAACGAAATCCATTGACTGGAGTGGATCCGACGACATCGAATTTTTCACCTTAAAAAATTGACAGTTTATAGTAAGGATTTTGGAGCCTTTCATGGCTCATCTTCCAACTGCCACAGCTGCCCAACTAGGCGTACCTACGATCTCTGTACACCTGTGGTTATGTGTTGGGATGTGTATTAACGAAATCCAAAGACTGGAATGGATCCGACGACATAGAATTTTTCACCTAAAAAAATGTACAGTGTATAGTAAGGATTTTGGAGCCTTTCATGGCTCATCTTCCAACTGCCATAGCGGCCCAACTAGGCGTACCTTTGACCTGTGTACACCTGTGGTTATGTGTTGGGATGTGTATTAACGAAATCCAAAGACTGGAGTGGATCCGACGACATCGAATTTTTCACCTTAAAAAATTGACAGTGTATAGTAAGGATTTTGGAGCCTTTCATGGCTCATCTTCCAACTGCCATAGCGGCCCAACTAGGCGTACCTACGACCTGTGTACACCTGTGGTTATGTGTTGGGATGTGTATTAACGAAATCCATAGACTGGAGTGGATCCGACGACATCGAATTTTTCACCTTAAAAAATGTACAGTGTATAGTAAGGATTTTGGAGCCTTTCATGGCTCATCTTCCAACTGCCATAGCGGCCCAACTAGGCGTACCTTTGACCTGTGTACACCTGTGGTTATGTGTTGGGATGTGTATTAACGAAATCCAAAGACTGGAATGGGTCCGACGACATAGAATTTTTCACCTAAAAAAATGTACAGTGTATAGTGAGGATTTTGGAGCCTTTCATGGCTCATCTTCCAACCGCCACAGCGGCCCAACTAGGCGTACCTTTGACCTGTGTACACCTTTGGTTATGTGTTGGGATGTGTATTAACGAAATCCAAAGACTGGAGTGGATCCGACGACATCGAATTTTTCACCTAAAAAAAATTTACAGTGTATAGCAAGGATTTCGGAGCCTTTCATGGCTCATCTTCCAACTGCCACAGCGGCCTAACTAGGCGTACCTACGACCTGTGTACACCTGTGGTTATATGTTGGGATGTGTATTAACGAAATCCAAAGACTGGAGTGGATCCGACGACATCGAATTTTTCACCTAAAAAAAATTGACAGTGTATAGTAAGGATTTTGGAGCCTTTCATGGCTCATCTTCCAACTGTCACAGCGGCCGAACTAGGCATACCTTTGACCTGTGTACACCTGTGGTTATGTGTTGGGATGTGTATTAACGAAATCCAAAGACTGGAATGGGTCCGATGACATAGAATTTTTCACCTAAAAAAATGTACAGTGTATAGTGAGGATTTTGGAGCCTTTCATGGCTCATCTTCCAACCGCCACAGCGGCCCAACTAGGCGTACCTTTGACCTGTGTACACCTGTGGTTATGTGTTGGGATGTGTATTAACGAAATCCAAAGACTGGAGTGGATCCGACGACATAGAATTTTTGTATAGTGAGGATTTTGGAGACTTTCATGGCTCATCATCCAACTGTCACAGCGGCCCAACTAGGTGTACCTTTGACCTGTGTCCACTTGTGGTTATGTGTTGGGATGTGTATTAACGAAATCCAAAGACTGGAGTGAATCCGACGACATCGAATTTTTCACCTAAAAAAATGTACAGTGTATAGTAAGGATTTTGGAGCCTTTCATGGCTCACCATCCAACTGCCACAGCGGCCCAACTAGGCGTACCTACGACCTGTGTACACCTGTGGTTATATGTTGGGATGTGTATTAACGAAATCCAAAGACTGGAGTGGATGCGACGACATCGAATCTTTCACCTACAAAAATGTACAGTGTATAGTAAGGATTTTGGAGCCTTTCATGGCTCATCTTCCAACTGTCACAGCGGCCGAGCTAGGCATACCTTTGACCTGTGTACACCTGTGGTTATGTGTTGGGATGTGTATTAACGAAATCCATAGACTGGAGTGGATCCGACGACATCGAATTTTTCACCTTAAAAAATTGACAGTGTATAGTAAGGATTTTGGAGACTTTCATGGCTCATCATCCAACTGTCACAGCGGCCCAACTAGGTGTACCTTTGACCTGTGTCCACTTGTGGTTATGTGTTGGGATGTGTATTAACGAAATCCATAGACTGGAGTGGATCCGACGACATCGAATTTTTCACCTAAAAAAATGTACAGTGTATAGTAAGGATTTTGGAGCCTTTCATGGCTCATCTTCCAACTGCCACAGCTGCCCAACTAGGCGTACCTACGATCTGTGTACACCTGTGGTTATGTGTTGGGATGTGTATTAACGAAATCCAAAGACTGGAGTGGATCCGACGACATCGAATTTTTCACCTAAAAAAAATTGACAGTGTATAGTAAGGACTTTGGAGCCTTTCATGGCTCATCTTCCAACTGCCACAGCGGCCCAACTAGGTGTACCTTTGACCTGTGTCCACTTGTGGTTATGTGTTGGGATGTGTATTAACGAAATCCAAAGACTGGAATGGATCCGACAACATAGAATTTTTCACCTAAAAAAATGTACAGTGTATAGTAAGGATTTTGGAGCCTTTCATGGCTCATCTTCCAACTGCCATAGCGGCCCAACTAGGCGTACCTTTGACCTGTGTAAACCTGTGGTTATGTGTTGGGATGTGTATTAACGAAATCCATAGACTGGAGTGGATCCGACGACATCGAATTTTTCACCTTAAAAAATTGTCAGTGTATAGTAAGGATTTTGGAGCCTTTCATGGCTCATCTTCCAACTACTACAGCGGCCCAACTAGGCGTACCTTTGACCTGTGTACACCTGTGGTTATGTGTTGGGATGTGTATTAACGAAATCCAAAGACTGGAATGGGTCCGACGACATAGATTTTTTCACCTAAAAAAATGTACAGTGTATAGTAAGGATTTTGGAGCCTTTCATGGCTCATCTTCCAACTGCCACAGCGGCCCAACTAGGCGTACCTACGACCTGTGTACACCTGTGGTTATATGTTGGGATGTGTATTAACGAAATCCAAAGACTGGAGTGGATCCGACGACATCGAATTTTTCACCTAAAAAAATGTACAGTGTATAGTAAGGATTTTGGAGCCTTTCATGGCTCATCTTCCAACTGCCACAGCGGCCCAACTAGGCGTACCTTTGGCCTGTGTACACCTGTGGTTATATGTTGGGATGTGTATTAACGAAATCCAAAGACTGGAGTGGATCCGACGACATCGAATTTTTCACTAAAAAAATTGACAGTGTATAGTAAGGATTTTGGAGCCTTTCATGGCTCATCTTCCAACTGCCACAGCGGCCCAACTAGGTGTACCTTTGACCTGTGTCCACTTGTGGTTATGTGTTGGGATGTGTATTAACGAAATCCAAAGACTGGAATGGATCCGACAACATAGAATTTTTCACCTAAAAAAATGTACAGTGTATAGTAAGGATTTTGGAGCCATTCATGGCTCATCTTCCAACTGCCATAGCGGCCCAACTAGGCGTACCTTTGACCTGTGTACACCTGTGGTTATGTGTTGGGATGTGTATTAACGAAATCCATAGACTGGAGTGGATCCGACGACATCGAATTTTTCACCTTAAAAAATTGACAGTGTATAGTAAGGATTTTGGAGCCTTTCATGGCTCATCTTCCAACTGCAATAGCGGCCCAACTAGGCGTACCTTTGACCTGTGTACACCTGTGGTTATGTGTTGGGATGTGTATTAACGAAATCCAAAGACTGGAGTGGATCCGACGACATCGAATTTTTCACCTAAAAAATGTACAGTGTATAGTAAGGATTTTGGAGCCTTTCATGGCTCATCTTCCAACTGCCACAGCGGCCCAACTAGGCGTACCTTTGGCCTGTGTACACCTGTGGTTATATGTTGGGATGTGTATTAACGTAATCCAAAGACTGGAGTGGATCCGACGACATCGAATTTTTCACTAAAAAAAATTGACAGTGTATAGTAAGGATTTTGGAGCCTTTCATGGCTCATCTTCCAACTGCCACAGCGGCCCAACTAGGCGTACCTTTGACCTGTGTACACCTGTGGTTATGTGTTGGGATGTGTATTAACGAAATCCAAAGACTGGAATGGATCCGACGACATAGAATTTTTCACCTAAAAAAATGTACAGTGTATAGTAAGGATTTTGGAGCCTTTCATGGCTCATCTTCCAACTGCCACAGCGGCCCAACTAGGCGTACCTACGACCTGTGTACACCTGTGGTTATATGTTGGGATGTGTATTAACGAAATCCAAAGACTGGAGTGGATCCGACGACATAGAATTTTTCACTAAAAAAATTGACAGTGTATAGTAAGTATTTTGGAGCCTTTCATGGCTCATCTTCCAACTGCCACAGCGGCCCAACTAGGCGTACCTTTGACCTGTGTACACCTGTGGTTATGTGTTGGGATGTGTATTAACGAAATCCAAAGACTGGAATGGGTCCGACGACATAGATTTTTTCACCTAAAAAAATGTACAGTGTATAGTAAGGATTTTGGAGCCTTTCATGGCTCATCTTCCAACTGCCACAGCGGCCCAACTAGGCGTACCTACGACCTGTGTACACCTGTGGTTATATGTTGGGATGTGTATTAACGAAATCCAAAGACTGGAGTGGAACCGACGACATCGAATTTTTCACCTAAAAAAATGTACAATGTATAGTAAGGATTTTGGAGCCTTTCATGGCTCGTCTTCCAACTGCCACAGCGGCCCAACTAGGCGTACATACGACCTGTGTACACCTGTGGTTATGTGTTGGGATGTGTATTAACGAAATCCAAAGACTGGAGTGAATCCGACGACTTCGAATTTTTCACCTAAAAAAATGTACAGTGTATAGTAAGGATTTTGGAGCCTTTCATGGCTCATCTTCCAACTGCCACAGCTGCCCAACTAGGCGTACCTACGACCTGTGTACACCTGTGGTTATGTGTTGGGATGTGTATTAACGAAATCCAAAGACTGGAGTGGATCCGACGACATCGAATTTTTCACCTAAAAAAATGTACAGTGTATAGTAAGGATTTTGGAGCCTTTCATGGCTCATCTTCCAACTGCCACAGCGGCCCAACTAGGCGTACCTTTGGCCTGTGTACACCTGTGGTTATGTGTTGGGATGTGTATTAACGAAATCCATAGACTGGAGTGGATCCGACGACATCGAATTTTTCACCTTAAAAAAATTGACAGTGTATAGTAAGGATTTTGGAGCCTTTCATGGCTCATCTTCCAACTGCCACAGCTGCCCAACTAGGCGTACCTACGACCTGTGTACACCTGTGGTTATGTGTTGGGATGTGTATTAACGAAATCCAAAGACTGGAGTGGATCCGACGACATCGAATTTTTCACCTTAAAAAATTGACAGTGTATAGTAAGGATTTTGGAGCCTTTCATGGCTCGTCTTCCAACTACTACAGCGGCCCAACTAGGCGTACCTTTGACCTGTGTACACCTGTGGTTATATGTTGGGATGTGTATTAACGAAATCCAAAGACTGGAGTGGATCCGACGACATCGAATTTTTCACCTAAAAAAATTGACAGTGTATAGTAAGGATTTTGGAGCCTTTCATGGCTCATCTTCCAACTGCCACAGCGGCCCAACTAGGCGTACCTACGACCTGTGTACACCTGTGGTTATGTGTTGGGATGTGTATTAACGAAATCCAAAGATTGGAATGGGTCCGACGACATAGAATTTTTCACCTAAAAAAAATTTACAGTGTATAGTAAGGATTTTGGAGCCTTTCATGGCTCATCTTCCAACTGCCACAGCGGCCGAACTAGGCATACCTTTGACCTGTGTACACCTGTGGTTATGTGTTGGGATGTGTATTAACGAAATCCAAAGACTGGAATGGGTCCGACGACATAAAATTTTTCTCCTAAAAAAATGTACAGTGTATAGTAAGGATTTGGGAGCCTTTCATGGCTCATCTTCCAACTACTACAGCGGCCCAACTAGGTGTACTTATGACCTGCGTACACCTGTGGTTATGTGCTGGGATGTGTATTAACGAAATCCAAAGACTGGAGTGGATCCGACGACATCGAATTTTTCACCTAAAAAAAATTGACAGTGTATAGTAAGGATTTTGGAGCCTTTCATGGCTCATCTTCCAACTGCCACAGCGGCCCAACTAGGCGTACCTTTGACCTGTGTACACCTGTGTACACCTGTGGTTATGTGGTGGGATGTGTATTAACGAAATCCAAAGACTGGAATGGATCCGACGACATAGAATTTTTCACCTAAAAAAATGTACAGTGTATAGTGAGGATTTTGGAGCCTTTCATGGCTCATCTTCCAACTGCCACAGCGGCCCAACTAGGCGTACCTTTGACCTGTGTACACCTGTGGTTATGTGTTGGGATGTGTATTAACGAAATCCAAAGACTGGAATGGGTCCGACGACATAGAATTTTTCACCTAAAAAAATGTACAGTGTATAGTAAGGATTTTGGAGCCTTTCATGGCTCATCTTCCAACTGCCACAGCGGCCCAACTAGGCGTACCTATGACCTGTGTACACCTGTGGTTATGTGTTGGGATGTGTATTAACGAAATCCAAAGACTGGAATGGATCCGACAACATAGAATTTTTCACCTAAAAAAATGTACAGTGTATAGTAAGGATTTTGGAGCCTTTCATGGCTCATCTTCCAACTGCCATAGCGGCCCAACTAGGTGTACCTTTGACCTGTGTACACCTGTGGTTATGTGTTGGGATGTGTATTAACGAAATCCAAAGACTGGAGTGGATCCGACGACATCGAATTTTTCACCTTAAAAAATTGACAGTGTATAGTAAGGATTTTGGAGCCTTTCATGGCTCGTCTTCCAACTACTACAGCGGCCCAACTAGGCGTACCTTTGACCTGTGTACACCTGTGGTTATATGTTGGGATGTGTATTAACGAAATCCAAAGACTGGAGTGGATCCGACGACATCGAATTTTTCACCTAAAAAAATTGACAGTGTATAGTAAGGATTTTGGAGCCTTTCATGGCTCATCTTCCAACTGCCACAGCGGCCCAACTAGGCGTACCTACGACCTGTGTACACCTGTGGTTATGTGTTGCTATGTGTATTAACGAAATCCAAAGATTGGAATGGGTCCGACGACATAGAATTTTTCACCTAAAAAAAATGTACAGTGTATAGTAAGGATTTGGGAGCCTTTCATGGCTCATCTTCCAACTGCCACAGCGGCCCAACTAGGCGTACCTTTGGCCTGTGTACACCTGTGGTTATGTGTTGGGATGTGTATTAACGAAATCCATAGACTGGAGTGGATCCGACGACATCGAATTTTTCACCTTAAAAAAATGTACAGTGTATAGTAAGGATTTTGGAGCCTTTCATGGCTCATCTTCCAACTACTACAGCGGCCCAACTAGGCGTACCTTTGACCTGTGTACACCTGTGGTTATGTGTTGGGATGTGTATTAACGAAATCCAAAGACTGGAATGGATCCGACGACATCGAATTTTTCACCTAAAAAAATGTACAGTGTATAGTAAGGATTTTGGAGCCTTTCATGGCTCATCTTCCAACTGCCACAGCGGCCCAACTAGGCGTACCTACGACCTGTGTACACCTGTGGTTATGTGTTGGGATGTGTATTAACGAAATCCAAAGACTGGAATGGGTCCGACGACATAGAATTTTTCACCTAAAAAAAATGTACAGTGTATAGTAAGGATTTTGGAGCCTTTCATGGCTCATCTTCCAACTGCCACAGCGGCCCAACTAGGTGTACCTACGACCTGTGTACACCTGTGGTTATATTTTGGGATATGTGTTAACGAAATCCAAAGCCTGGAGTGGATCCGACGACATCGAATCTTTCACCTAAAAAAATTAACAGTGTATAGTAAGGATTTGGGAGCCTTTTATGGCTCATCTTCCAACTACTACAGCGGCCCAACTAGGTGTACTTATGACCTGCGTACACCTGTGGTTATGTGCTGGGATGTGTATTAACGAAATCCAAAGACTGGAATGGATCCGACGACATAGAATTTTTCACCTAAAAAAATGTACAGTGTGTAGTAAGGATTTTGGAGCCTTTCATGGCTCATCTTCCAACTGCCACAGCGGCCCAACTAGGCGTACCTTTGACCTGTGTACACCTGTGGTTATGTGTTGGGATGTGTATTAACGAAATCCAAAGACTGGAATGGATCCGACGACATAGAATTTTTCACCTAAAAAAATGTACAGTGTATAGTAAGGAATTTGGAGCCTTTCATAGCTCATCTTCCAACTGCCACAGCGGCCCTACTAGGCGTAACTTTGACCTGGGTACACCTGTGGTTATGTGTTGGGATGAATTTTTCACCTAAAAAAATGTACAGTGTATAGTAAGGAATTTGGAGCCTTTCATAGCTCATCTTCCAACTGCCACAGCGGCCCTACTAGGCGTAACTTTGACCTGGGTACACCTGTGGTTATGTGTTGGGATGTGTATTATAGAAATCCAAAGACTGGAATGGATCCGACGACATAGAATTTTTCACCTAAAAAAATGTACAGTGTATAGTAAGGATTTTGGAGCCTTTCATGGCTCATCTTCCAACTGCCACAGCGGCCCAACTAGGCGTACCTACGACCTGTGTACACCTGTGGTTATATGTTGGGATGTGTATTAACGAAATCCAAAGCCTGGAGTGGATCCGACGACATCGAATCTTCCACCTAACAAAATTGACAGTGTATAGTAAGGATTTTGGAGCCTTTCATGGCTAATCTTCCAACTACTACAGCGGCCCAACTAGGCGTACCTTTGACCTGTGTACACCTGTGGTTATGTGTTGGGATGTGTATTAACGAAATCCAAAGACTGGAGTGGATCCGACGACATCGAATCTTCCACCTAACAAAATTGACAGTGTATAGTAAGGATTTTGGAGCCTTTCATGGATCATCTTCCAACTGCCACAGCTGCCCAACTAGGCGTACCTACGACCTGTGTACACCTGTGGTTATGTGTTGGGATGTGAATTAACGAAATCCAAAGACTGGAGTAGATCCGACTACATCGAATTTTTCACCTAAAAAAATTGACAGTGTATAGTAAGGATTTTGGAGCCTTTCATGGCTCATCTTCCAACTGCCACAGCGGCCCAACTAGGCGTACCTTTGGCCTGTGTACACCTGTGGTTATGTGTTGGGATGTGTATTAACGAAATCCATAGACTGGAGTGGATCCGACGACATCGAATTTTTCACCTTAAAAAAACTGACAGCGTATAGTAAGGATTTTGGAGCCTTTCATGGCTCATCTTCCAACTGCCACAGCTGCCCAACTAGGCGTACCTACGACCTGTGTACACCTGTGGTTATGTGTTGGGATGTGTATTAACGAAATCCAAAGACTGGAGTGGATCCGAAGAGAAGTTATGTAGGAGAGCATGTAGACAAAGGTCCTTAAAAAAGGTATTTAACAAAAACACATATTTTAGAAAATCGGGCATGTCTCGAGAACTGTACGTCCGTGGTCGAAGATCTCTGGCCCATCTAGGGGGGTTGAAAAGCCCTATCGGCCCATGCTCATTTTTTTTTGCTAACCCCACCAGGAGCCTGGAAAATCACTTCTTTTAGAGAACCTGGCATATCTCAAAAACGGTGGGTCCGGGGTCGAAGATCTCTGACCCATCGACAGAGGTTGAAAATGCGCATCTGACCATGCCAACTTTTTTTTGCTACTCCCACCAGGAGCTTGGAAAAGTAGCCGAGAAGATCCATCGAAATGGAAAATCGCGAATATCTCGAAAACTATGCGTTTTTCGGCGATGCAATTCATCTCTTAAGCGAATTTCGTCCTAAATCTTCGCTGTAAAGACGCTTCTTTTGAGACAAACATTTTTGAAATCCGAGCAGTAGAAGAGAAATTATGTAGGAGAACGTGTAGACAAAGGTCCTTAACAAAAACACATATTTTAGAAAATCGGGCATGTCTCGAGAACGGTACGTCCGTGGTCGAAGATCTCTGGCCCATCGAGGGGGGTTGAAAAGGCCTATCTGCCCATGCTAACTTTTTTTTGCTAACCCCACCAGGAGCCTGGAAAATCACTTCTTTTAGAGAACCTGGCATATCTCAAAAACGGTGTGTCCGGGGTCGAAGATCTCTGACCCATCGACAGAGGTTGAAAACGCGCATCTGACCATGCCCACTTTTTTTTGCTACTCCCACCAGGAGCTTGGAAAAGTAGCCGAGAAGATCCATCGAAATGGAAAATCGCGATTATCTCGAAAACTATGCGTTTTTCGGCGATGCAATTCATCTCTTACGCGAATTTCGTCCTAAATCCTCGCTGTAAAGACGCTTCTTTTGAGACAAAAATTTTTGAAATCCGAGCAGTAGAAGAGAAGTTATGTAGGAGAACGTGTAGACAAAGGTCCTTAAAAAAGGTCATTAACAAAAACACACATTTTAGAAAATCGGGCATGTCTCGAGAACGGTACGTCCGTGGTCGAAGATCTCTGGCCCATCGAGGGGGGTTGAAAAGGCCTATCTGCCCATGCTAACTTTTTTTTGCTAACCCCACCAGGAGCCTGGAAAATCACTTCTTTTAGAGAACCTGGCATATCTCAAAAACGGTGGGTCCGGGGTCGAAGATCTCCGACCCATCGACAGAGGTTGAAAACGCGCATCTGACCATGCCCACTTTTTTTTGCTACTCCCACCAGGAGCTTGGAAAAGTAGCCGAGAAGATCCATCGAAATGGAAAATCGCGATTATCTCGAAAACTATGCGTTTTTCGGCGATGCAATTCATCTCTTACGCGAATTTCGTCCTAAATCCTCGCTGTAAAGACGCTTCTTTTGAGACAAAAATTTTTGAAATCCGAGCAGTAGAAGAGAAGTTATGTAGGAGAACGTGTAGACAAAGGTCCTTAACAAAAACACATATTTTAGAAAATCGGGCATGTCTCGAGAACGGTACGTCCGTGGTCGAAGATCTCTGGCCCATCGAGGGGGGTTGAAAAGGCCTATCTGCCCATGCTAACTTTTTTTTGCTAACCCCACCAGGAGCCTGGAAAATCACTTCTTTTAGAGAACCTGGCATATCTCAAAAACGGTGGGTCCGGGGTCGAAGATCTCCGACCCATCGACAGAGGTTGAAAACGCGCATCTGAACATGCCAATGTTTTTTTGCTACTCCCACCAGGAGCTTGGAAAAGTAGCCGAGAAGATCCATCGAAATGGAAAATCGCGAATATCTCGAAAACTATGCGTTTTTCGGCGATGCAATTCATCTCTTACGCGAATTTCGTCCTAAATCCTCGCTGAAAAGACGCTTCTTTTGAGACAAAAATTTTTGAAATCCGAGCAGTAGAAGAGAAGTTATGTAGGAGAACGTGTAGACAAAGGTCCTTAAAAAAGGTCCTTAACAAAAACACATATTTTAGAAAATCGGGCATGTCTCGAGAACGGTACGTCCGTGGTCGAAGATCTCTGGCCCATCGAGGGGGGTTGAAAAGGCCTATCTGCCCATGCTAACTTTTTTTTGCTAACCCCACCAGGAGCCTGGAAAATCACTTCTTTTAGAGAACCTGGCATATCTCAAAAACGGTGGGTCCGGGGTCGAAGATCTCTGACCCATCGACAGAGGTTGAAAACGCGCATCTGACCATGCCCACTTTTTTTTGCTACTCCCACCAGGAGCTTGGAAAAGTAGCCGAGAAGATCCATCGAAATGGAAAATCGCGATTATCTCGAAAACTATGCGTTTTTCGGCGATGCAATTCATCTCTTACGCGAATTTCGTCCTAAATCCTCGCTGTAAAGACGCTTCTTTTGAGACAAAAATTTTTGAAATCCGAGCAGTAGAAGAGAAGTTATGTAGGAGAACGTGTAGACAAAGGTCCTTAAAAAAGGTCCTTAACAAAAACACATATTTTAGAAAATCGGGCATGTCTCGAGAACGGTACGTCCGTGGTCGAAGATCTCTGGCCCATCGAGGGGGGTTGAAAAGGCCTATCTGCCCATGCTAACTTTTTTTTGCTAACCCCACCAGGAGCCTGGAAAATCACTTCTTTTAGAGAACCTGGCATATCTCAAAACCGGTGGGTCCGGGGTCGAAG
The DNA here is from genome assembly GCA_907269125.1 of Eristalis pertinax. Lineage (NCBI taxonomy): Eukaryota > Metazoa > Arthropoda > Insecta > Diptera > Syrphidae > Eristalis > Eristalis pertinax. Next base: position 71,729,379 of record OU026149.1, read on the forward strand.
ATCTCTGACCCATCGACAGAGGTTGAAAACGCGCATCTGACCATGCCCACTTTTTTTTGCTACTCCCACCAGGAGCTTGGAAAAGTAGCCGAGAAGATCCATCGAAATGGAAAATCGCGATTATCTCGAAAACTATGCGTTTTTCGGCGATGCAATTCATCTCTTACGCGAATTTCGTCCTAAATCCTCGCTGTAAAGACGCTTCTTTTGAGACAAAAATTTTTGAAATCCGAGCAGTAGAAGAGAAGTTATGTAGGAGAACGTGTAGACAAAGGTCCTTAAAAAAGGTCCTTAACAAAAACACATATTTTAGAAAATCGGGCATGTCTCGAGAACGGTACGTCCGTGGTCGAAGATCTCTGGCCCATCGAGGGGGGTTGAAAAGGCCTATCTGCCCATGCTAACTTTTTTTTGCTAGCCCCACCAGGAGCCTGGAAAATCACTCCTTTTAGAGAACCTGGCATATCTCAAAAACGGTGGGTCCGGGGTCGAAGATCTCCGACCCATCGACAGAGGTTGAAAACGCGCATCTGAACATGCCAATGTTTTTTTGCTACTCCCACCAGGAGCTTGGAAAAGTAGCCGAGAAGATCCATCGAAATGGAAAATCGCGAATATCTCGAAAACTATGCGTTTTTCGGCGATGCAATTCATCTCTTACGCGAATTTCGTCCTAAATCCTCGCTGTAAAGACGCTTCTTTTGAGACAAAAATTTTTGAAATCCGAGCAGTAGAAGAGAAGTTATGTAGGAGAACGTGTAGACAAAGGTCCTTAAAAAAGGTCCTAAATCCTCGCTGTAAAGACGCTTCTTTTGAGACAAAAATTTTTGAAATCCGAGCAGTAGAAGAGAAGTTATGTAGGAGAACGTGTAGACAAAGGTCCTTAACAAAAACACATATTTTAGAAAATCGGGCATGTCTCGAGAACGGTACGTCCGTGGTCGAAGATCTCTGGCCCATCGAGGGGGGTTGAAAAGGCCTATCTGCCCATGCTAACTTTTTTTTGCTAACCCCACCAGGAGCCTGGAAAATCACTTCTTTTAGAGAACCTGGCATATCTCAAAAACGGTGGGTCCGGGGTCGAAGATCTCTGACCCATCGACAGAGGTTGAAAACGCGCATCTGAACATGCCAATGTTTTTTTGCTACTCCCACCAGGAGCTTGGAAAAGTAGCCGAGAAGATCCATCGAAATGGAAAATCGCGAATATCTCAAAAACTATGCGTTTTTCGGCGATGCAATTCATCTCTTACGCGAATTTCGTCCTAAATCCTCGATGTAAAGACGCTTCTTTTGAGACAAAAATTTTTGAAATCCGAGCAGTAGAAGAGAAGTTATGTAGGAGAACGTGTAGACAAAGGTCCTTAAAAAAGGTCCTTAACAAAAACACATATTTTAGAAAATCGGGCATGTCTCGAGAACGGTACGTCCGTGGTCGAAGATCTCTGGCCCATCGAGGGGGGTTGAAAAGGCCTATCTGCCCATGCTAACTTTTTTTTGCTAACCCCACCAGGAGCCTGGAAAATCACTTCTTTTAGAGAACCTGGCATATCTCAAAAACGGTGGGTCCGGGGTCGAAGATCTCTGACCCATCGACAGAGGTTGAAAACGCGCATCTGACCATGCCCACTTTTTTTTGCTACTCCCACTAGGAGCTTGGAAAAGTAGCCGAGAAGATCCATCGAAATGGAAAATCGCGATTATCTCGAAAACTATGCGTTTTTCGGCGATGCAATTCATCTCTTACGCGAATTTCGTCCTAAATCCTCGCTGTAAAGACGCTTCTTTTGAGACAAAAATTTTTGAAATCCGAGCAGTAGAAGAGAAGTTATGTAGGAGAACGTGTAGACAAAGGTCCTTAAAAAAGGTCCTTAACAAAAACACATATTTTAGAAAATCGGGCATGTCTCGAGAACGGTACGTCCGTGGTCGAAGATCTCTGGCCCATCGAGGGGGGTTGAAAAGGCCTATCTGCCCATGCTAACTTTTTTTTGCTAACCCCACCAGGAGCCTGGAAAATCACTTCTTTTAGAGAACCTGGCATATCTCAAAAACGGTGGGTCCGGGGTCGAAGATCTCTGACCCATCGACAGAGGTTGAAAACGCGCATCTGACCATGCCCACTTTTTTTTGCTACTCCCACCAGGAGCTTGGAAAAGTAGCCGAGAAGATCCATCGAAATGGAAAATCGCGATTATCTCGAAAACTATGCGTTTTTCGGCGATGCAATTCATCTCTTACGCGAATTTCGTCCTAAATCCTCGCTGTAAAGACGCTTCTTTTGAGACAAAAATTTTTGAAATCCGAGCAGTAGAAGAGAAGTTATGTAGGAGAACGTGTAGACAAAGGTCCTTAAAAAAGGTCCTTAACAAAAACACACATTTTAGAAAATCGGGCATGTCTCGAGAACGGTACGTCCGTGGTCGAAGATCTCTGGCCCATCGAGGGGGGTTGAAAAGGCCTATCTGCCCATGCTAACTTTTTTTTGCTAACCCCACCAGGAGCCTGGAAAATCACTTCTTTTAGAGAACCTGGCATATCTCAAAAACGGTGGGTCCGGGGTCGAAGATCTCCGACCCATCGACAGAGGTTGAAAACGCGCATCTGACCATGCCCACTTTTTTTTGCTACTCCCACCAGGAGCTTGGAAAAGTAGCCGAGAAGATCCATCGAAATGGAAAATCGCGATTATCTCGAAAACTATGCGTTTTTCGGCGATGCAATTCATCTCTTACGCGAATTTCGTCCTAAATCCTCGCTGTAAAGACGCTTCTTTTGAGACAAAAATTTTTGAAATCCGAGCAGTAGAAGAGAAGTTATGTAGGAGAACGTGTAGAGAAAGGTCCTTAAAAAAGGTCCTTAACAAAAACACATATTTTAGAAAATCGGGCATGTCTCGAGAACGGTACGTCCGTGGTCGAAGATCTCTGGCCCATCGAGGGGGGTTGAAAAGGCCTATCTGCCCATGCTAACTTTTTTTTGCTAACCCCACCAGGAGCCTGGAAAATCACTTCTTTTAGAGAACCTGGCATATCTCAAAAACGGTGGGTCCGGGGTCGAAGATCTCCGACCCATCGACAGAGGTTGAAAACGCGCATCTGACCATGCCCACTTTTTTTTGCTACTCCCACCAGGAGCTTGGAAAAGTAGCCGAGAAGATCCATCGAAATGGAAAATCGCGATTATCTCGAAAACTATGCGTTTTTCGGCGATGCAATTCATCTCTTGCGCGAATTTCGTCCTAAATCCTCGCTGTAAAGACGCTTCTTTTGAGACAAAAATTTTTGAAATCCGAGCAGTAGAAGAGAAGTTATGTAGGAGAACGTGTAGACAAAGGTCCTTAACAAAAACACATATTTTAGAAAATCGGGCATGTCTCGAGAACGGTACGTCCGTGGTCGAAGATCTCTGGCCCATCGAGGGGGGTTGAAAAGGCCTATCTGCCCATGCTAACTTTTTTTTGCTAACCCCACCAGGAGCCTGGAAAATCACTTCTTTTAGAGAACCTGGCATATCTCAAAAACGGTGGGTCCGGGGTCGAAGATCTCTGACCCATCGACAGAGGTTGAAAACGCGCATCTGAACATGCCAATGTTTTTTTGCTACTCCCTCCAGGAGCTTGGAAAAGTAGCCGAGAAGATCCATCGAAATGGAAAATCGCGAATATCTCGAAAACTATGCGTTTTTCGGCGATGCAATTCATCTCTTACGCGAATTTCGTCCTAAATCCTCGCTGTAAAGACGCTTCTTTTGAGACAAAAATTTTTGAAATCCGAGCAGTAGAAGAGAAGTTATGTAGGAGAACGTGTAGACAAAGGTCCTTAAAAAAGGTCCTTAACAAAAACACATATTTTAGAAAATCGGGCATGTCTCGAGAACGGTACGTCCGTGGTCGAAGATCTCTGGCCCATCGAGGGGGTTGAAAAGGCCTATCTGCCCATGCTAACTTTTTTTTGCTAACCCCACCAGGAGCCTGGAAAATCACTTCTTTTAGAGAACCTGGCATATCTCAAAAACGGTGGGTCCGGGGTCGAAGATCTCTGACCCGTCGACAGAGGTTGAAAACGCGCATCTGACCATGCCCACTTTTTTTTGCTACTCCCACCAGGAGCTTGGAAAAGTAGCCGAGAAGATCCATCGAAATGGAAAATCGCGATTATCTCGAAAACTATGCGTTTTTCGGCGATGCAATTCATCTCTTACGCGAATTTCGTCCTAAATCCTCGCTGTAAAGACGCTTCTTTTGAGACAAAAATTTTTGAAATCCGAGCAGTAGAAGAGAAGTTATGTAGGAGAACGTGTAGACAAAGGTCCTTAAAAAAGGTCCTTAACAAAAACACATATTTTAGAAAATCGGGCATGTCTCGAGAACGGTACGTCCGTGGTCGAAGATCTCTGGCCCATCGAGGGGGGTTGAAAAGGCCTATCTGCCCATGCTAACTTTTTTTTGCTAACCCCACCAGGAGCCTGGAAAATCACTTCTTTTAGAGAACCTGGCATATCTCAAAAACGGTGGGTCCGGGGTCGAAGATCTCCGACCCATCGACAGAGGTTGAAAACGCGCATCTGACCATGCCCACTTTTTTTTGCTACTCCCACCAGGAGCTTGGAAAAGTAGCCGAGAAGATCCATCGAAATGGAAAATCGCGATTATCTCGAAAACTATGCGTTTTTCGGCGATGCAATTCATCTCTTACGCGAATTTCGTCCTAAATCCTCGCTGTAAAGACGCTTCTTTTGAGACAAAAATTTTTGAAATCCGAGCAGTAGAAGAGAAGTTATGTAGGAGAACGTGTAGACAAAGGTCCTTAAAAAAGGTCCTTAACAAAAACACATATTTTAGAAAATCGGGCATGTCTCGAGAACGGTACGTCCGTGGTCGAAGATCTCTGGCCCATCGAGGGGGGTTGAAAAGGCCTATCTGCCCATGCTAACTTTTTTTTGCTAACCCCACCAGGAGCCTGGAAAATCACTTCTTTTAGAGAACCTGGCATATCTCAAAAACGGTGGGTCCGGGGTCGAAGATCTCTGACCCATCGACAGAGGTTGAAAACGCGCATCTGACCATGCCCACTTTTTTTTGCTACTCCCACCAGGAGCTTGGAAAAGTAGCCGAGAAGATCCATCGAAATGGAAAATCGCGAATATCTCGAAAACTATGCGTTTTTCGGCGATGGAATTCATCTCTTTCGCGAATTTCGTCCTAAATCCTCGCTGTAAAGACGCTTCTTTTGAGACAAAAATTTTTGAAATCCGAGCAGTAGAAGAGAAGTTATGTAGGAGAACGTGTAGACAAAGGTCCTTAAAAAAGGTCCTTAACAAAAACACACATTTTAGAAAATCGGGCATGTCTCGAGAACGGTACGTCCGTGGTCGAAGATCTCTGGCCCATCGAGGGGGGTTGAAAAGGCCTATCTGCCCATGCTAACTTTTTTTTGCTAACCCCACCAGGAGCCTGGAAAATCACTTCTTTTAGAGAACCTGGCATATCTCAAAAACGGTGGGTCCGGGGTCGAAGATCTCTGACCCATCGACAGAGGTTGAAAACGCGCATCTGACCATGCCCACTTTTTTTTGCTACTCCCACCAGGAGCTTGGAAAAGTAGCCGAGAAGATCCATCGAAATGGAAAAGTAGCCGAGAAGATCCATCGAAATGGAAAATCGCGATTATCTCGAAAACTATGCGTTTTTCGGCGATGCAATTCATCTCTTACGCGAATTTCGTCCTAAATCCTCGCTGTAAAGACGCTTCTTTTGAGACAAAAATTTTTGAAATCCGAGCAGTAGAAGAGAAGTTATGTAGGAGAACGTGTAGACAAAGGTCCTTAAAAAAGGTCCTTAACAAAAACACATATTTTAGAAAATCGGGCATGTCTCGAGAACGGTACGTCCGTGGTCGAAGATCTCTGGCCCATCGAGGGGGGTTGAAAAGGCCTATCTGCCCATGCTAACTTTTTTTTGCTAACCCCACCAGGAGCCTGGAAAATCACTTCTTTTAGAGAACCTGGCATATCTCAAAAACGGTGGGTCCGGGGTCGAAGATCTCTGACCCATCGACAGAGGTTGAAAACGCGCATCTGACCATGCCCACTTTTTTTTGCTACTCCCACCAGGAGCTTGGAAAAGTAGCCGAGAAGATCCATCGAAATGGAAAATCGCGAATATCTCGAAAACTATGCGTTTTTCGGCGATGCAATTCATCTCTTACGCGAATTTCGTCCTAAATCCTCGCTGTAAAGACGCTTCTTTTGAGACAAAAATTTTTGAAATCCGAGCAGTAGAAGAGAAGTTATGTAGGAGAACGTGTAGACAAAGGTCCTTAAAAAAGGTCCTTAACAAAAACACACATTTTAGAAAATCGGGCATGTCTCGAGAACGGTACGTCCGTGGTCGAAGATCTCTGGCCCATCGAGGGGGGTTGAAAAGGCCTATCTGCCCATGCTAACTTTTTTTTGCTAACCCCACCAGGAGCCTGGAAAATCACTTCTTTTAGAGAACCTGGCATATCTCAAAAACGGTGGGTCCGGGGTCGAAGATCTCTGACCCATCGACAGAGGTTGAAAACGCGCATCTGACCATGCCCACTTTTTTTTTGCTACTCCCACCAGGAGCTTGGAAAAGTAGCCGAGAAGATCCATCGAAATGGAAAATCGCGATTATCTCGAAAACTATGCGTTTTTCGGCGATGCAATTCATCTCTTACGCGAATTTCGTCCTAAATCCTCGCTGTAAAGACGCTTCTTTTGAGACAAAAATTTTTGAAATCCGAGCAGTAGAAGAGAAGTTATGTAGGAGAACGTGTAGACAAAGGTCCTTAAAAAAGGTCCTTAACAAAAACACATATTTTAGAAAATCGGGCATGTCTCGAGAACGGTACGTCCGTGGTCGAAGATCTCTGGCCCATCGAGGGGGGTTGAAAAGGCCTATCTGCCCATGCTAACTTTTTTTTGCTAACCCCACCAGGAGCCTGGAAAATTACTTCTTTTAGAGAACCTGGCATATCTCAAAAACGGTGGGTCCGGGGTCGAAGATCTCTGACCCATCGACAGAGGTTGAAAACGCGCATCTGACCATGCCCACTTTTTTTTGCTACTCCCACCAGGAGCTTGGAAAAGTAGCCGAGAAGATCCATCGAAATGGAAAATCGCGATTATCTCGAAAACTATGCGTTTTTCGGCGATGCAATTCATCTCTTACGCGAATTTCGTCCTAAATCCTCGCTGTAAAGACGCTTCTTTTGAGACAAAAATTTTTGAAATCCGAGCAGTAGAAGAGAAGTTATGTAGGAGAACGTGTAGACAAAGGTCCTTAAAAAAGGTCCTTAACAAAAACACATATTTTAGAAAATCGGGCATGTCTCGAGAACGGTACGTCCGTGGTCGAAGATCTCTGGCCCATCGAGGGGGGTTGAAAAGGCCTATCTGCCCATGCTAACTTTTTTTGCTAACCCCACCAGGAGCCTGGAAAATCACTTCTTTTAGAGAACCTGGCATATCTCAAAAACGGTGGGTCCGGGGTCGAAGATCTCTGACCCATCGACAGAGGTTGAAAACGCGCATCTGAACATGCCAATGTTTTTTTGCTACTCCCTCCAGGAGCTTGGAAAAGTAGCCGAGAAGATCCATCGAAATGGAAAATCGCGAATATCTCGAAAACTATGCGTTTTTCGGCGATGCAATTCATCTCTTACACGAATTTCGTCCTAAATCCTCGCTGTAAAGACGCTTCTTTTGAGACAAAAATTTTTGAAATCCGAGCAGTAGAAGAGAAGTTATGTAGGAGAACGTGTAGACAAAGGTCCTTAAAAAAGGTCCTTAACAAAAACACATATTTTAGAAAATCGGGCATGTCTCGAGAACGGTACGTCCGTGGTCGAAGATCTCTGGCCCATCGAGGGGGGTTGAAAAGGCCTATCTGCCCATGCTAACTTTTTTTTGCTAACCCCACCAGGAGCCTGGAAAATCACTTCTTTTAGAGAACCTGGCATATCTCAAAAACGGTGGGTCCGGGGTCGAAGATCTCTGACCCATCGACAGAGGTTGAAAACGCGCATCTGACCATGCCCACTTTTTTTTGCTACTCCCACCAGGAGCTTGGAAAAGTAGCCGAGAAGATCCATCGAAATGGAAAATCGCGATTATCTCGAAAACTATGCGTTTTTCGGCGATGCAATTCATCTCTTACGCGAATTTCGTCCTAAATCCTCGCTGTAAAGACGCTTCTTTTGAGACAAAAATTTTTGAAATCCGAGCAGTAGAAGAGAAATTATGTAGGAGAACGTGTAGACAAAGGTCCTTAAAAAAGGTCCTTAACAAAAACACATATTTTAGAAAATCGGGCATGTCTCGAGAACGGTATGTCCGTGGTCGAAGATCTCTGGCCCATCGAGGGGGGTTGAAAAGGCCTATCTGCCCATGCTAACTTTTTTTTGCTAACCCCACCAGGAGCCTGGAAAATCACTTCTTTTAGAGAACCTGGCATATCTCAAAAACGGTGGGTCCGGGGTCGAAGATCTCTGACCCATCGACAGAGGTTGAAAACGCGCATCTGACCATGCCCACTTTTTTTTGCTACTCCCACCAGGAGCTTGGAAAAGTAGCCGAGAAGATCCATCGAAATGGAAAATCGCGAATATCTCGAAAACTATGCGTTTTTCGGCGATGCAATTCATCTCTTACGCGAATTTCGTCCTAAATCCTCGCTGTAAAGACGCTTCTTTTGAGACAAAAATTTTTGAAATCCGAGCAGTAGAAGAGAAGTTATGTAGGAGAACGTGTAGACAAAGGTCCTTAAAAAAGGTCCTTAACAAAAACACACATTTTAGAAAAACGGGCATGTCTCGAGAACGGTACGTCCGTGGTCGAAGATCTCTGGCCCATCGAGGGGGGTTGAAAAGGCCTATCTGCCCATGCTAACTTTTTTTTGCTAACCCCACCAGGAGCCTGGAAAATCACTTCTTTTAGAGAACCTGGCATATCTCAAAAACGGTGGGTCCGGGGTCGAAGATCTCTGACCCATCGACAGAGGTTGAAAACGCGCATCTGACCATGCCCACTTTTTTTTTGCTACTCCCACCAGGAGCTTGGAAAAGTAGCCGAGAAGATCCATCGAAATGGAAAATCGCGATTATCTCGAAAACTATGCGTTTTTCGGCGATGCAATTCATCTCTTACGCGAATTTCGTCCTAAATCCTCGCTGTAAAGACGCTTCTTTTGAGACAAAAATTTTTGAAATCCGAGCAGTAGAAGAGAAGTTATGTAGGAGAACGTGTAGACAAAGGTCCTTAAAAAAGGTCCTTAACAAAAACACATATTTTAGAAAATCGGGCATGTCTCGAGAACGGTACGTCCGTGGTCGAAGATCTCTGGCCCATCGAGGGGGGTTGAAAAGGCCTATCTGCCCATGCTAACTTTTTTTTGCTAACCCCACCAGGAGCCTGGAAAATCACTTCTTTTAGAGAACCTGGCATATCTCAAAAACGGTGGGTCCGGGGTCGAAGATCTCTGACCCATCGACAGAGGTTGAAAACGCGCATCTGACCATGCCCACTTTTTTTTGCTACTCCCACCAGGAGCTTGGAAAAGTAGCCGAGAAGATCCATCGAAATGGAAAATCGCGATTATCTCGAAAACTATGCGTTTTTCGGCGATGCAATTCATCTCTTACGCGAATTTCGTCCTAAATCCTCGCTGTAAAGACGCTTCTTTTGAGACAAAAATTTTTGAAATCCGAGCAGTAGAAGAGAAGTTATGTAGGAGAACGTGTAGACAAAGGTCCTTAAAAAAGGTCCTTAACAAAAACACATATTTTAGAAAATCGGGCATGTCTCGAGAACGGTACGTCCGTGGTCGAAGATCTCTGGCCCATCGAGGGGGGTTGAAAAGGCCTATCTGCCCATGCTAACTTTTTTTTGCTAACCCCACCAGGAGCCTGGAAAATCACTTCTTTTAGAGAACCTGGCATATCTCAAAAACGGTGGGTCCGGGGTCGAAGATCTCTGACCCATCGACAGAGGTTGAAAACGCGCATCTGACCATGCCCACTTTTTTTTGCTACTCCCACCAGGAGCTTGGAAAAGTAGCCGAGAAGATCCATCGAAATGGAAAATCGCGATTATCTCGAAAACTATGCGTTTTTCGGCGATGCAATTCATCTCTTACGCGAATTTCGTCCTAAATCCTCGCTGTAAAGACGCTTCTTTTGAGACAAAAATTTTTGAAATCCGAGCAGTAGAAGAGAAGTTATGTAGGAGAACGTGTAGACAAAGGTCCTTAAAAAAGGTCCTTAACAAAAACACATATTTTAGAAAATCGGGCATGTCTCGAGAACGGTACGTCCGTGGTCGAAGATCTCTGGCCCATCGAGGGGGGTTGAAAAGGCCTATCTGCCCATGCTAACTTTTTTTTGCTAACCCCACCAGGAGCCTGGAAAATCACTTCTTTTAGAGAACCTGGCATATCTCAAAAACGGTGGGTCCGGGGTCGAAGATCTCTGACCCATCGACAGAGGTTGAAAACGCGCATCTGACCATGCCCACTTTTTTTTGCTACTCCCACCAGGAGCTTGGAAAAGTAGCCGAGAAGATCCATCGAAATGGAAAATCGCGATTATCTCGAAAACTATGCGTTTTTCGGCGATGCAATTCATCTCTTACGCGAATTTCGTCCTAAATCCTCGCTGTAAAGACGCTTCTTTTGAGACAAAAATTTTTGAAATCCGAGCAGTAGAAGAGAAGTTATGTAGGAGAACGTGTAGACAAAGGTCCTTAAAAAAGGTCCTTAACAAAAACACATATTTTAGAAAATCGGGCATGTCTCGAGAACGGTACGTCCGTGGTCGAAGATCTCTGGCCCATCGAGGGGGGTTGAAAAGGCCTATCTGCCCATGCTAACTTTTTTTTGCTAACCCCACCAGGAGCCTGGAAATCACTTCTTTTAGAGAACCTGGCATATCTCAAAAACGGTGGGTCCGGGGTCGAAGATCTCTGACCCATCGACAGAGGTTGAAAACGCGCATCTGACCATGCCCACTTTTTTTTGCTACTCCCACCAGGAGCTTGGAAAAGTAGCCGAGAAGATCCATCGAAATGGAAAATCGCGATTATCTCGAAAACTATGCGTTTTTCGGCGATGCAATTCATCTCTTACGCGAATTTCGTCCTAAATCCTCGCTGTAAAGACGCTTCTTTTGAGACAAAAATTTTTGAAATCCGAGCAGTAGAAGAGAAGTTATGTAGGAGAACGTGTAGACAAAGGTCCTTAAAAAAGGTCCTTAACAAAAACACATATTTTAGAAAATCGGGCATGTCTCGAGAACGGTACGTCCGTGGTCGAAGATCTCTGGCCCATCGAGGGGGGTTGAAAAGGCCTATCTGCCCATGCTAACTTTTTTTTGCTAACCCCACCAGGAGCCTGGAAAATCACTTCTTTTAGAGAACCTGGCATATCTCAAAAACGGTGGGTCCGGGGTCGAAGATCTCTGACCCATCGACAGAGGTTGAAAACGCGCATCTGACCATGCCCACTTTTTTTTGCTACTCCCACCAGGAGCTTGGAAAAGTAGCCGAGAAGATCCATCGAAATGGAAAATCGCGATTATCTCGAAAACTATGCGTTTTTCGGCGATGCAATTCATCTCTTTCGCGAATTTCGTCCTAAATCCTCGCTGTAAAGACGCTTCTTTTGAGACAAAAATTTTTGAAATCCGAGCAGTAGAAGAGAAGTTATGTAGGAGAACGTGTAGACAAAGGTCCTTAAAAAAGGTCCTTAACAAAAACACATATTTTAGAAAATCGGGCATGTCTCGAGAACGGTACGTCCGTGGTCGAAGATCTCTGGCCCATCGAGGGGGGTTGAAAAGGCCTATCTGCCCATGCTAACTTTTTTTTGCTAACCCCACCAGGAGCCTGGAAAATCACTTCTTTTAGAGAACCTGGCATATCTCAAAAACGGTGGGTCCGGGGTCGAAGATCTCTGACCCATCGACAGAGGTTGAAAACGCGCATCTGAACATGCCAATGTTTTTTTGCTACTCCCTCCAGGAGCTTGGAAAAGTAGCCGAGAAGATCCATCGAAATGGAAAATCGCGAATATCTCGAAAACTATGCGTTTTTCGGCGATGCAATTCATCTCTTACGCGAATTTCGTCCTAAATCCTCGCTGTAAAGACGCTTCTTTTGAGACAAAAATTTTTGAAATCCGAGCAGTAGAAGAGAAGTTATGTAGGAGAACGTGTAGACAAAGGTCCTTAAAAAAGGTCCTTAACAAAAACACATATTTTAGAAAATCGGGCATGTCTCGAGAACGGTATGTCCGTGGTCGAAGATCTCTGGCCCATCGAGGGGGGTTGAAAAGGCCGATCTGCCCATGCTAACTTTTTTTTGCTAACCCCACCAGGAGCCTGGAAAATCACTTCTTTTAGAGAACCTGGCATATCTCAAAAACGGTGAGTCCGGGGTCGAAGATCTCTGACCCATCGACAGAGGTTGAAAACGCGCATCTGAACATGCCAATGTTTTTTTGCTACTCCCTCCAGGAGCTTGGAAAAGTAGCCGAGAAGATCCATCGAAATGGAAAATCGCGAATATCTCGAAAACTATGCGTTTTTCGGCGATGCAATTCATCTCTTACGCGAATTTCGTCCTAAATCCTCGCTGTAAAGACGCTTCTTTTGAGACAAAAATTTTTGAAATCCGAGCAGTAGAAGAGAAGTTATGTAGGAGAACGTGTAGACAAAGGTTCTTAAAAAAGGTCCTTAACAAAAACACATATTTTAGAAAATCGGGCATGTCTCGAGAACGGTACGTCCGTGGTCGAAGATCTCTGGCCCATCGAGGGGGGTTGAAAAGGCCTATCTGCCCATGCTAACTTTTTTTTGCTAACCCCACCAGGAACCTGGAAAATCACTTCTTTTAGAGAACCTGGCATATCTCAAAAACGGTGGGTCCGGGGTCGAAGATCTCTGACCCATCGACAGAGGTTGAAAACGCGCATCTGAACATGCCAATGTTTTTTTGCTACTCCCTCCAGGAGCTTGGAAAAGTAGCCGAGAAGATCCATCGAAATGGAAAATCGCGAATATCTCGAAAACTATGCGTTTTTCGGCGATGCAATTCATCTCTTACGCGAATTTCGTCCTAAATCCTCGCTGTAAAGACGCTTCTTTTGAGACAAAAATTTTTGAAATCCGAGCAGTAGAAGAGAAGTTATGTAGGAGAACGTGTAGACAAAGGTCCTTAAAAAAGGTCCTTAACAAAAACACATATTTTAGAAAATCGGGCATGTCTCGAGAACGGTATGTCCGTGGTCGAAGATCTCTGGCCCATCGAGGGGGGTTGAAAAGGCCTATCTGCCCATGCTAACTTTTTTTTGCTAACCCCACCAGGAGCCTGGAAAATCACTTCTTTTAGAGAACCTGGCATATCTCAAAAACGGTGAGTCCGGGGTCGAAGATCTCTGACCCATCGACAGAGGTTGAAAACGCGCATCTGAACATGCCAATGTTTTTTTGCTACTCCCTCCAGGAGCTTGGAAAAGTAGCCGAGAAGATCCATCGAAATGGAAAATCGCGAATATCTCGAAAACTATGCGTTTTTCGGCGATGCAATTCATCTCTTACGCGAATTTCGTCCTAAATCCTCGCTGTAAAGACGCTTCTTTTGAGACAAAAATTTTTGAAATCCGAGCAGTAGAAGAGAAATTATGTAGGAGAACGTGTAGACAAAGGTCCTTAAAAAAGGTCCTTAACAAAAACACATATTTTAGAAAATCGGGCATGTCTCGAGAACGGTATGTCCGTGGTCGAAGATCTCTGACCCATCGACAGAGGTTGAAAACGCGCATCTGAACATGCCAATGTTTTTTTGCTACTCCCTCCAGGAGCTTGGAAAAGTAGCCGAGAAGATCCATCGAAATGGAAAATCGCGAATATCTCGAAAACTATGCGTTTTTCGGCGATGCAATTCATCTCTTACGCGAATTTCGTCCTAAATCCTCGCTGTAAAGACGCTTCTTTTGAGACAAAAATTTTTGAAATCCGAGCAGTAGAAGAGAAGTTATGTAGGAGAACGTGTAGACAAAGGTCCTTAAAAAAGGTCCTTAACAAAAACACATATTTTAGAAAATCGGGCATGTCTCGAGAACGGTATGTCCGTGGTCGAAGATCTCTGGCCCATCGAGGGGGGTTGAAAAGGCCTATCTGCCCATGCTAACTTTTTTTTGCTAACCCCACCAGGAGCCTGGAAAATCACTTCTTTTAGAGAACCTGGCATATCTCAAAAACGGTGAGTCCGGGGTCGAAGATCTCTGACCCATCGACAGAGGTTGAAAACGCGCATCTGAACATGCCAATGTTTTTTTGCTACTCCCTCCAGGAGCTTGGAAAAGTAGCCGAGAAGATCCATCGAAATGGAAAATCGCGAATATCTCGAAAACTATGCGTTTTTCGGCGATGCAATTCATCTCTTACGCGAATTTCGTCCTAAATCCTCGCTGTAAAGACGCTTCTTTTGAGACAAAAATTTTTGAAATCCGAGCAGTAGAAGAGAAATTATGTAGGAGAACGTGTAGACAAAGGTCCTTAAAAAAGGTCCTTAACAAAAACACATATTTTAGAAAATCGGGCATGTCTCGAGAACGGTATGTCCGTGGTCGAAGATCTCTGGCCCATCGAGGGGGGTTGAAAAGGCCTATCTGCCCATGCTAACTTTTTTTTGCTAACCCCACCAGGAGCCTGGAAAATCACTTCTTTTAGAGAACCTGGCATATCTCAAAAACGGTGAGTCCGGGGTCGAAGATCTCTGACCCATCGACAGAGGTTGAAAACGCGCATCTGACCATGCCCACTTTTTTTTGCTACTCCCACCAGGAGCTTGGAAAAGTAGCCGAGAAGATCCATCGAAATGGAAAATCGCGATTATCTCGAAAACTATGCGTTTTTCGGCGATGCAATTCATCTCTTACGCGAATTTCGTCCTAAATCCTCGCTGTAAAGACGCTTCTTTTGAGACAAAAATTTTTGAAATCCGAGCTGTAGAAGAGAAGTTATGTAGGAGAACGTGTAGACAAAGGTTCTTAAAAAAGGTCCTTAACAAAAACACATATTTTAGAAAATCGGGCATGTCTCGAGAACGGTACGTCCGTGGTCGAAGATCTCTGGCCCATCGAGGGGGGTTGAAAAGGCCTATCTGCCCATGCTAACTTTTTTTTGCTAACCCCACCAGGAGCCTGGAAAATCACTTCTTTTAGAGAACCTGGCATATCTCAAAAACGGTGGGTCCGGGGTCGAAGATCTCTGACCCATCGACAGAGGTTGAAAACGCGCATCTGAACATGCCAATGTTTTTTTGCTACTCCCTCCAGGAGCTTGGAAAAGTAGCCGAGAAGATCCATCGAAATGGAAAATCGCGAATATCTCGAAAACTATGCGTTTTTCGGCGATGCAATTCATCTCTTACGCGAATTTCGTCCTAAATCCTCGCTGTAAAGACGCTTCTTTTGAGACAAAAATTTTTGAAATCCGAGCTGTAGAAGAGAAGTTATGTAGGAGAACGTGTAGACAAAGGTTCTTAAAAAAGGTCCTTAACAAAAACACATATTTTAGAAAATCGGGCATGTCTCGAGAACGGTACGTCCGTGGTCGAAGATCTCTGGCCCATCGAGGGGGGTTGAAAAGGCCTATCTGCCCATGCTAACTTTTTTTTGCTAACCCCACCAGGAGCCTGGAAAATCACTTCTTTTAGAGAACCTGGCATATCTCAAAAACGGTGAGTCCGGGGTCGAAGATCTCTGACCCATCGACAGAGGTTGAAAACGCGCATCTGACCATGCCCACTTTTTTTTGCTACTCCCACCAGGAGCTTGGAAAAGTAGCCGAGAAGATCCATCGAAATGGAAAATCGCGGTTATCTCGAAAACTATGCGTTTTTCGGCGATGCAATTCATCTCTTACGCGAATTTCGTCCTAAGTCCTCGCTGTAAAGACGCTTCTTTTGAGACAAAAATTTTTGAAATCCGAGCAGTAGAAGAGAAGTTATGTAGGAGAACGTGTAGACAAAGGTCCTTAAAAAAGGTCCTTAACAAAAACACATATTTTAGAAAATCGGGCATGTCTCGAGAACGGTACGTCCGTGGTCGAAGATCTCTGGCCCATCGAGGGGGGTTGAAAAGGCCTATCTGACCATGCTAACTTTTTTTTGCTAACCCCACCAGGAGCCTGGAAAATCACTTCTTTTAGAGAACCTGGCATATCTCAAAAACGGTGGGTCCGGGGTCGAAGATCTCTGACCCATCGACAGAGGTTGAAAACGCGCATCTGACCATGCCCACTTTTTTTTGCTACTCCCACCAGGAGCTTGGAAAAGTAGCCGAGAAGATCCATCGAAATGGAAAATCGCGAATATCTCGAAAACTATGCGTTTTTCGGCGATGCAATTCATCTCTTAAGCGAATTTCGTCCTAAATCTTCGCTGTAAAGACGCTTCTTTTGAGACAAACATTTTTGAAATCCGAGCAGTAGAAGAGAAATTATGTAGGAGAACGTGTAGACAAAGGTCCTTAAAAAAGGTCCTTAACAAAAACACATATTTTAGAAAATCGGGCATGTCTCGAGAACGGTACGTCCGTGGTCGAAGATCTCTGGCCCATCGAGGGGGGTTGAAAAGGCCTATCTGCCCATGCTAACTTTTTTTTGCTAACCCCACCAGGAGCCTGGAAAATCACTTCTTTTAGAGAACCTGGCATATCTCAAAAACGGTGGGTCCGGGGTCGAAGATCTCTGACCCATCGACAGAGGTTGAAAACGCGCATCTGACCATGCCCACTTTTTTTTGCTACTCCCACCAGGAGCTTGGAAAAGTAGCCGAGAAGATCCATCGAAATGGAAAATCGCGAATATCTCGAAAACTATGCGTTTTTCGGCGATGCAATTCATCTCTTACGCGAATTTCGTCCTAAATCCTCGCTGTAAAGACGCTTCTTTTGAGACAAAAATTTTTGAAATCCGAGCAGTAGAAGAGAAGTTATGTAGGAGAACGTGTAGACAAAGGTCCTTAAAAAAGGTCCTTAACAAAAACACATATTTTAGAAAATCGGGCATGTCTCGAGAACGGTTCGTCCGTGGTCGAAGATCTCTGGCCCATCGAGGGGGGTTGAAAAGGCCTATCTGCCCATGCTAACTTTTTTTTGCTAACCCCACCAGGAGCCTGGAAAATCACTTCTTTTAGAGAACCTGGCATATCTCAAAAACGGTGGGTCCGGGGTCGAAGATCTCTGACCCATCGACAGAGGTTGAAAACGCGCATCTGAACATGCCAATGTTTTTTTGCTACTCCCTCCAGGAGCTTGGAAAAGTAGCCGAGAAGATCCATCGAAATGGAAAATCGCGAATATCTCGAAAACTATGCGTTTTTCGGCGATGCAATTCATCTCTTACGCGAATTTCGTCCTAAATCCTCGCTGTAAAGACGCTTCTTTTGAGACAAAAATTTTTGAAATCCGAGCAGTAGAAGAGAAGTTATGTAGGAGAACGTGTAGACAAAGGTCCTTAAAAAAGGTCCTTAACAAAAACACATATTTTAGAAAATCGGGCATGTCTCGAGAACGGTATGTCCGTGGTCGAAGATCTCTGGCCCATCGAGGGGGGTTGAAAAGGCCTATCTGCCCATGCTAACTTTTTTTTGCTAACCCCACCAGGAGCCTGGAAAATCACTTCTTTTAGAGAACCTGGCATATCTCAAAAACGGTGGGTCCGGGGTCGAAGATCTCTGACCCATCGACAGAGGTTGAAAACGCGCATCTGACCATGCCCACTTTTTTTTGCTACTCCCACCAGGAGCTTGGAAAAGTAGCCGAGAAGATCCATCGAAATGGAAAATCGCGAATATCTCGAAAACTATGCGTTTTTCGGCGATGCAATTCATCTCTCACGCGAATTTCGTCCTAAATCCTCGCTGTAAAGACGCTTCTTTTGAGACAAAAATTTTTGAAATCCGAGCAGTAGAAGAGAAGTTATGTAGGAGAACGTGTAGACAAAGGTCCTTAAAAAAGGTCCTTAACAAAAACACATATTTTAGAAAATCGGGCATGTCTCGAGAACGGTATGTCCGTGGTCGAAGATCTCTGGCCCATCGAGGGGGGTTGAAAAGGCCTATCTGCCCATGCTAACTTTTTTTTGCTAACCCCACCAGGAGCCTGGAAAATCACTTCTTTTAGAGAACCTGGCATATCTCAAAAACGGTGGGTCCGGGGTCGAAGATCTCTGACCCATCGACAGAGGTTGAAAACGCGCATCTGAACATGCCAATGTTTTTTTGCTACTCCCTCCAGGAGCTTGGAAAAGTAGCCGAGAAGATCCATCGAAATGGAAAATCGCGAATATCTCGAAAACTATGCGTTTTTCGGCGATGCAATTCATCTCTTACGCGAATTTCGTCCTAAATCCTCGCTGTAAAGACGCTTCTTTTGAGACAAAAATTTTTGAAATCCGAGCAGTAGAAGAGAAGTTATGTAGGAGAACGTGTAAACAAAGGTCCTTAAAAAAGGTCCTTAACAAAAACACATATTTTAGAAAATCGGGCATGTCTCGAGAACGGTATGTCCGTGGTCGAAGATCTCTGGCCCATCGAGGGGGGTTGAAAAGGCCTATCTGCCCATGCTAACTTTTTTTTGCTAACCCCACCAGGAGCCTGGAAAATCACTTCTTTTAGAGAACCTGGCATATCTCAAAAACGGTGAGTCCGGGGTCGAAGATCTCTGACCCATCGACAGAGGTTGAAAACGCGCATCTGACCATGCCCACTTTTTTTTGCTACTCCCACCAGGAGCTTGGAAAAGTAGCCGAGAAGATCCATCGAAATGGAAAATCGCGATTATCTCGAAAACTATGCGTTTTTCGGCGATGCAATTCATCTCTTACGCGAATTTCGTCCTAAATCCTCGCTGTAAAGACGCTTCTTTTGAGACAAAAATTTTTGAAATCCGAGCAGTAGAAGAGAAGTTATGTAGGAGAACGTGTAGACAAAGGTCCTTAAAAAAGGTCCTTAACAAAAACACATATTTTAGAAAATCGGCCCATCGAGGGGGGTTGAAAAGGCCTATCTGCCCATGCTAACTTTTTTTTGCTAACCCCACCAGGAGCCTGGAAAATCACTTCTTTTAGAGAACCTGGCATATCTCAAAAACGGTGGGTCCGGGGTCGAAGATCTCTGACCCACCGACAGAGGTTGAAAACGCGCATCTGACCATGCCCACTTTTTTTTGCTACTCCCACCAGGAGCTTGGAAAAGTAGCCGAGAAGATCCATCGAAATGGAAAATCGCGATTATCTCGAAAACTATGCGTTTTTCGGCGATGCAATTCATCTCTTACGCGAATTTCGTCCTAAATCCTCGCTGTAAAGACGCTTCTTTTGAGACAAAAATTTTTGAAATCCGAGCAGTAGAAGAGAAGTTATGTAGGAGAACGTGTAGACAAAGGTCCTTAAAAAAGGTCCTTAACAAAAACACATATTTTAGAAAATCGGGCATGTCTCGAGAACGGTACGTCCGTGGTCGAAGATCTTTGGCCCATCGAGGGGGGTTGAAAAGGCCTATCTGCCCATGCTAACTTTTTTTTGCTAACCCCACCAGGAGCCTGGAAAATCACTTCTTTTAGAGAACCTGGCATATCTCAAAAACGGTGGGTCCGGGGTCGAAGATCTCTGACCCATCGACAGAGGTTGAAAACGCGCATCTGACCATGCCCACTTTTTTTTGCTACTCCCACCAGGAGCTTGGAAAAGTAGCCGAGAAGATCCATCGAAATGGAAAATCGCGATTATCTCGAAAACTATGCGTTTTTCGGCGAAGCAATTCATCTCTTACGCGAATTTCGTCCTAAATCCTCGCTGTAAAGACGCTTCTTTTGAGACAAAAATTTTTGAAATCCGAGCAGTAGAAGAGAAGTTATGTAGGAGAACGTGTAGACAAAGGTCCTTAAAAAAGGTCCTTAACAAAAACACATATTTTAGAAAATCGGGCATGTCTCGAGAACGGTACGTCCGTGGTCGAAGATCTGGCCCATCGAGGGAGGTTGAAAAGGCCTATCTGCCCATGCCAACTTTTTTTTGCTAACCCCACCAGGAGCCTGGAAAATCACTTCTTTTAGAGAACCTGTCATATCTCAAAAACGGTGGGTCCGGGGTCGAAGATCTCTGACCCATCGACAGAGGTTGAAAACGCGCATCTGACCATGCCCACTTTTTTTTGCTACTCCCACCAGGAGCTTGGAAAAGTAGCCGAGAAGATCCATCGAAATGGATTTTCGTCCTCGCTGTAAAGACGCTTCTCTTGAGACAAAAATTTTTGAAATCCGACCAGTAGAAGAGAAGTTATGTAGGAAAACGTGCAGACAAAGGTCCTTAAAAAAGGTCCTAACACAAAAACACAAAAAAATTGACAGTGTATAGTAAGGATTTTGGAGCCTTTCATGGCTCATCTTCCAACTGCCACAGCGGCCCAACTAGGCGTACCTATGACCTGTGTACACCTGTGGTTATGTGTTGGGATGTGTATTAACGAAATCCAATGACTGGAATGGATCCGACGACATAGAATTTTTCACCTAAAAAAATGTACAGTGTATAGTAAGGATTTTGGAGCCTTTCATGGCTCATCTTCCAACTGCAACAGCGGCCCAACTAGGCGTACCTATGACCTGTGTACACCTGTGGTTATGTGTTGGGATGTGTATTAACGAAATCCAAAGACTGAAGTGGAACTGACGACATCGAATTTTTCACCTAAAAAAATTGACAGTGTATAGTAAGGATTTTGGAGCCTTTCATGGCTCATCTTCCAACTGCCACAGCGGCCCAACTAGGCGTACCTATGACCTGTGTACACCTGTGGTTATGTGTTGGGATGTGTATTAACGAAATCCAAAGACTGGAATGGATCCGACGACATAGAATTTTTCACCTAAAAAAATGTACAGTGTATAGTAAGGATTTTGGAGCCTTTCATGGCTCATCTTCCAACTGCCACAGCTGCCTAACTAGGCGTACCTACGACCTGTGTACACCTGTGGTTATGTGTTGGGATGTGTATTAACGAAATCCAAAGACTGGAGTGGATCCGACGACATCGAATTTTTCACCTAAAAAAAATGTACAGTGTATAGTAAGGATTTTGGAGCTTTTCATGGCTCATCTTCCAACTGCCACAGCGGCCCAACTAGGCGTACCTACGACCTGTGTACACCTGTGGTTATATGTTGGGATGTGTATTAATGAAAGCCAAAGACTGGAGTGGAACTGACGACATCGAATTTTTCACCTAAAAAAATTGACAGTGTATAGTAAGGATTTTGGAGCCTTTCATGGCTCATCTTCCAACTGCCACAGCGGCCCAACTAGGCGTACCTTTGACCTGTGTACACCTGTGGTTATGTGTTGGGATGTGTATTAACGAAATCCAAAGACTGGAATGGATCCGACGACATAGAATTTTTCACCTAAAAAAATGTACAGTGTATAGTAAGGATTTTGGAGCCTTCCATGGCTCATCTTCCAACTGCCACAGCTGCCCAACTAGGCGTACCTACGACCTGTGTACACCTGTGGTTATGTGTTGGGATGTGTATTAACGAAATCCAAAGACTGGAGTGGATCCGACGACATCGAATTTTTCACCTAAAAAAAATTGACAGTGTATAGTAAGGATTTTGGAGCCTTTCATGGCTCATCTTCCAACTGCCACAGCGGCCCAACTAGGCGTACCTACGACCTGTGTACACCTGTGGTTATGTGTTGGGATGTGTATTAACGAAATCCAAAGACTGGAGTGGAACTGACGACATCGAATTTTTCACCTAAAAAAATTGACAGTGTATAGTAAGGATATTGGAGCCTTTCATGGCTCATCTTCCAACTGTCACAGCTGCCCAACTAGGCGTACCTACGACCTGTGTACACCTGTGGTTATGTGTTGGGATGTGTATTAACGAAATCCAAAGACTGGAGTGGATCCGACGACATCGAATTTTTCACATAAAAAAATGTACAGTGTATAGTAATAATTTTGGAGCCTTTCATGGCTCATCTTCCAACTGCCACAGCTGCCCAACTAGGCGTACCTACGACCTGTGTACACCTGTGGTTATGTGTTGGGATGTGTATTAACGAAATCCAAAGACTGGAATGGATCCGACGACATCGAATTTTTCACATAAAAAATGTACAGTGTATAGTAAGGATTTTGGAGCCTTTCATGGCTCATCTTCCAACTGCCACAGCTGCCCAACTAGGCGTACCTACGACCTGTGTACACCTGTGGTTATATGTTGGGATGTGTATTAACGAAATCCAAAGACTGGAGTGGATCCGACGACATCGAATTTTTCACCTAAAAAAATGTAAGTGTATAGTAAGGATTTTGGAGCCTTTCATGGCTCATCTTCCAACTGCCACAGCGGCCCAACTAGGCGTACCTACGACCTGTGTACACCTGTGGTTATGTGTTTAGATGTGTATTATCGAAATCCAAGGACTGGAGTGGATACAACGACATAGAATTTTTCACCCAAAAAAATTGACAGTGTAAGGATTTCGGAGCCTTTCATGGCTCATCTTCCAACTGCCACAGCTGCCCAACTAGGCGTACCTACGACCTGTGTACACCTGTGGTTATATGTTGGGATGTGTATTAACGAAATCCAAAGACTGGAGTGGATCCGACGACATCGAATTTTTCACCTAAAAAAATGTACAGTGTATAGTAAGGATTTCGGAGCCTTTCATGGCTCATCTTCCAACTGCCACAGCGGCCCAACTAGGCGTACCTATGACCTGTGTACACCTGTGGTTATGTGTTGGGATGTGTATTAACGAAATCCAAAGACTGGAATGGATCCGACGACATAGAATTTTTCACCTAAAAAAATGTACAGTGTATAGTAAGGATTTTGGAGCCTTTCATGGCTCATCTTCCAACTGCCACAGCGGCCCAACTAGGCGTACCTACGACCTGTGTACACCTGTGGTTATGTGTTGGGATGTGTATTAACGAAATCCAAAGACTGGAGTGGATCCGACGACATAGAATTTTTCACCTAAAAAAAATTGACAGTGTATACTAAGGATTTTGGAGCCTTTCATGGCTCATCTTCCAACTGCCACAGCGGCCCAACTCGGTGTACCTTTGACCTGTGTCCACTTGTGGTTATGTGTTGGGATGTGTATTAACGAAATCCAAAGACTGGAGTGGATCCGACGACATCGAATTTTTCACCTAAAAAATGTACAGTGTATAGTAAGGATTTTGGAGCCTTTCATGGCTCATCTTCCAACTGCCACAGCGGCCCAACTAGGCGTACCTATGACCTGTGTACACCTGTGGTTATGTGTTGGGATGTGTATTAACGAAATCCAAAGACTGGAATGGATCCGACGACATAGAATTTTTCACCTAAAAAAATGTACAGTGTATAGTAAGGATTTTGGAGCCTTTCATGGCTCATCTTCCAACTGCCACAGCTGCCTAACTAGGCGTACCTACGACCTGTGTACACCTGTGGTTATGTGTTGGGATGTGTATTAACGAAATCCAAAGACTGGAGTGGATCCGACGACATCGAATTTTTCACCTAAAAAAAATGTACAGTGTATAGTAAGGATTTTGGAGCTTTTCATGGCTCATCTTCCAACTGCCACAGCGGCCCAACTAGGCGTACCTACGACCTGTGTACACCTGTGGTTATATGTTGGGATGTGTATTAATGAAAGCCAAAGACTGGAGTGGAACTGACGACATCGAATTTTTCACCTAAAAAAATTGACAGTGTATAGTAAGGATTTTGGAGCCTTTCATGGCTCATCTTCCAACTGCCACAGCGGCCCAACTAGGCGTACCTTTGACCTGTGTACACCTGTGGTTATGTGTTGGGATGTGTATTAACGAAATCCAAAGACTGGAATGGATCCGACGACATAGAATTTTTCACCTAAAAAAAATTGACAGTGTATAGTAAGGATTTTGGAGCCTTTCATGGCTCATCTTCCAACTGCCACAGCTGCCCAACTAGGCGTACCTACGACCTGTGTACACCTGTGGTTATATGTTGGGATGTGTATTAACGAAATCCAAAGACTGGAGTGGATCCGACGACATCGAATTTTTCACCTAAAAAAATGTACAGTGTATAGTAAGGATTTTGGAGCCTTTCATGGCTCATCTTCCAACTGCCACAGCGGCCCAACTAGGCGTACCTACGACCTGTGTACACCTGTGGTTATGTGTTTAGATGTGTATTATCGAAATCCAAAGACTGGAGTGGATACAACGACATAGAATTTTTCACCCAAAAAAATTGACAGTGTAAGGATTTCGGAGCCTTTCATGGCTCATCTTCCAACTGCCACAGCGGCCCAACTAGGCGTACCTATGACCTGTGTACACCTGTGGTTATGTGTTGGGATGTGTATTAACGAAATCCAAAGACTGGAATGGATCCGACGACATAGAATTTTTCACCTAAAAAAATGTACAGTGTATAGTAAGGATTTTGGAGCCTTTCATGGCTCATCTTCCAACTGCCACAGCGGCCCAACTAGGCGTACCTACGACCTGTGTACACCTGTGGTTATGTGTTGGGATGTGTTGGGATGTGTATTAACGAAATCCAAAGACTGGAGTGGATCCGACGACATAGAATTTTTCACCTAAAAAAAATTGACAGTGTATACTAAGGATTTTGGAGCCTTTCATGGCTCATCTTCCAACTGCCACAGCGGCCCAACTCGGTGTACCTTTGACCTGTGTCCACTTGTGGTTATGTGTTGGGATGTGTATTAACGAAATCCAAAGACTGGAGTGGATCCGACGACATCGAATTTTTCACCTAAAAAATGTACAGTGTATAGTAAGGATTTTGGAGCCTTTCATGGCTCATCTTCCAACTGCCACAGCGGCCCAACTAGGCGTACCTACGACCTGTGTACACCTGTGGTTATGTGTTGGGATGTGTATTAACGAAATCCAAAGACTGGAGTGGATCCGACGACATAGAATTTTTCACCTAAAAAAAATTGACAGTGTATACTAAGGATTTTGGAGCCTTTCATGGCTCATCTTCCAACTGCCACAGCGGCCCAACTCGGTGTACCTTTGACCTGTGTCCACTTGTGGTTATGTGTTGGGATGTGTATTAACGAAATCCAAAGACTGGAGTGGATCCGACGACATCGAATTTTTCACCTAAAAAATGTACAGTGTATAGTAAGGATTTTGGAGCCTTTCATGGCTCATCTTCCAACTGCCACAGCGGCCCAACTAGGCGTACCTATGACCTGTGTACACCTGTGGTTATGTGTTGGGATGTATATTAACGAAATCCAAAGACTGGAATGGATCCGACGACATAGAATTTTTCACCTAAAAAAATGTACAGTGTATAGTAAGGATTTTGGAGCCTTTCATGGCTCATCTTCCAACTGCCACAGCGGCCCAACTAGGCGTACCTACGACCTGTGTACACCTGTGGTTATGTGTTGGGATGTGTATTAACGAAATCCAAAGACTGGAGTGGATCCGACGACATAGAATTTTTCACCTAAAAAAAATTGACAGTGTATACTAAGGATTTTGGAGCCTTTCATGGCTCATCTTCCAACTGCCACAGCGGCCCAACTCGGTGTACCTTTGACCTGTGTCCACTTGTGGTTATGTGTTGGGATGTGTATTAACGAAATCCAAAGACTGGAGTGGATCCGACGACATCGAATTTTTCACCTAAAAAATGTACAGTGTATAGTAAGGATTTTGGAGCCTTTCATGGCTCATCTTCCAACTGCCACAGCGGCCCAACTAGGCGTACCTACGACCTGTGTACACCACTTTTTTTTGCTACCCCCACCAGGAGCCTGAAAATCACATCTTTTAGAGAACTCGGCATATCTCGAGAACGGCGCAGAAATGTCCCTGCTTTCTTCTGACCGTATCGGCATGGTTGAGGGATCTAAAGAGATGGTCTCTGCATGCTGACTCTATGGCAAAAATCGCATCCGAAACAAACGAATCGAGGTATGGCCGATTTGTCAAAATGGAAGTTGTTTATTGGTCGATTTTGCAAATTTGAATGTAGACACATTTATCTGCGATTTATGAGCTATTGCAGGTTGCAAAAGGTTTCTCATACCACCGCATATCAAAAAATAATACATTAAATTTCATCCAAAAATTTATAGGCCGTAAAATGCCGACGTCTAGAATAATCTGGCCAACGCGTCATCGTAAAGCCGTTCCAAAATAGTGCACAACGACGCGCGATGAGCGAAATAATTTTCGGCAAAACTACTTAACACTTAATTTTGTTTTGGCTGTTCTAAGATTTGGATAATTACTTAATTTCACTGGGAGACAAGACCAGACAACACAGAGGACGGATGAATGGCGCAATGTGCAGCGTCCTGGTCGCATTCTTTATAAGAGTCAGTGTGCAAAGTGTGTTTGCTATTCGTGGGTGTAGCGGCGTGTCGTCGCAGTCTCTGTGTCAGTGACGCTGGCAGTCCGAATCCAATGCGATCCGCGTTAAAGGCGCATTTTTTGATTTGATTTCGTGTCATTATTAAAAGATTTATGTGACACCTCTACAGCATCTCCTGTGCATGCGAACTCATTTGGTGCCTGCTTCACCCGTACGTGAGTCGGTCTGAATCTTTTGGCAGTGGGCGTAGTTTGATGCAGTGTTTAATTTTTCCTAGTCAACTAGTGACATGTTGTAATGTCTAGCTGACTCATTGTTGTCCTTTTGACGGAGCGGGTAACGGGTGTGGTATATATGTGGGAGGGGTCATTAGTGTTGTGTGTGAAAATGAAAGAGTGCACGTGGATACATGGTTTTTAATTTGTAGAATAACATTTGAAATTCCTCCCATGGGCTGGCTAGCTAATCTCTCGTTCGAACCGCATCTGTCCCCCCAGTTTACTGCCGTGTACACACAAACGTTTTCCCGGAATCATTAACTGACTGTTTGTGTTACTTGAATTCAAGGGAACCGATGTGACACATCGGTGCATCGACCATCGAGCCATCGGGCACGACCTGCAATACCTCATCGATCTGGCGTGCCAGCGCCGCCAGAGCCGCCGATAATTCCAAATAATATCCACGCGTGCTAAGAGTCGTATAAACGCATTCAGTAAGAACACCAGATCGAAGATTATACGGCACACAACCTATCCATTCGCTGACTGGTTGGTTGGCTGGTTGTGGAGAAGCGCACAGCAGTGAGACGAAGTGGAAGGTGCTGGCGGTAGTGGTGCTGGTGTTGGTGGCGTTGGCGCGTACCGTAAAATTATTAATTCGTTGCTGTGAAGTTATTGGCTGAAGTCGGACGGACTGAAATGTTTATTCGATTCCCTGACCAAGATGTTTTATTGATAACAGTCCCAAAACAACGACCAATGTATCGAATCATTGGCTTGACGACTAGGTGGTGAACAGAGAGAAGTGGATTGGGGGACAATTTTCATACTGGTGCCCGACTCCTGCTGCTGATGCTGGTGCTTGTGTGCCCGTTTTGCTGTTCCTTGATGATGGTTATGACCGGTGTCGCTTGATTACCAGACACGATGCGATACGATACGAAACATCACGCGTAAAACTGTTTTTACGAGCTGCTGATCACCCGGCGATGATTACAGGCTTCGAATACTACACTGTCCTCGCGGTTGATGTGTATTTTAGGCTTTTTTTTTTGATTTTCTCCATACAAATCCACATTCGCTCGGCGTTATTAAGTGATTTGCCCTGGCTGTGGTCTATGACTGAACATAAAGCGAAAGACGGGGTTCCACAGGGTGCCAATAGTGGGCAGATAGCCATCACTGGGTCTAAGAAACCAGCAGCACCCTAGAAAAGACGTGCATCCAATAACGCGCTGTGCCGGGTACAAGGACCATACATACATCATTTATAGATAATGTTCCAATTAGTTTGAAATGTTTTTCCACCCGCCGCAGGATGTCGCACGATTCGTGGTTCGCAGAATGCTCGGTCATACTGCGATTGCGCAGTTAGATTTAAGTTTATTGAATTTTTACATGAAACCAGCTCTGTCTCATGAATCCAACAGCCACCGTTGCCGCCGCCGCCGCAGACGGCGCACGTGGGACATTGATTTTCTCACCCGAGTAGTTTTACAGATCAACGCGGAGCGAGGCAAAGTAGCGACTGCTGTGCAAATTGTTTGCTGATCGGTTTGGTCGAACGCTTGTTGTTTTCCATCGTCATCGTCGTTGAACTCATCGCAGTAGTCTTCTTCGTCTTCGTCCTTGTCCTCAGCGTCTTAGTCCACGCCGTTAACTTCGTTGTCATTCTTGTCGTTTTGGCTGGACTGCTCGCTGGAGAGACCTATCACTGATAAAATCTTAAACATTGACTTGTTTCCCTTTCCGTTTCTTAATCTTGTGTTGGCCATAAACAATGCCAGGCGTACACTACTCTCCTGTGGCAGGGGCAATCGAATAGCCAGCACAACCCGGTAACAGCAGCAGTACCACCACCATCAACCGCAGCAGCAGCATCAGCAGCAGCAGCAGCAGCATCAGGAGCACTTCCAAAGTCAGACTTGCATGCTTGCGGTCTTAACGCAAAATAAACTAACCACTGACAAATTTAGATAGGCAGATAGACTGGGACGAGGTGGTCCAGGAGTGCTCTTTTGTGGACGAAAACGAGGGGTTGAAGGAAATTGAAAAGAAATTTATCCTGGCTTGGCCTGGTCGGGCCGTGATGTTCTGCTGCAATCATTGGCGCTCATGATTTTCGCCGAGAGTCGTCGCCAAAAGTCGACATCTGAACATCCGGAGAACCCAACATCGGAACGGAGACCAGGTCAAGAACTACTGTAATATATACACAGAGCTGGAATTTCGGCGCCTTGGTGTTCTATTTGCTGGCCAGCAGTCAGGGGAAGAGTATGGGAAAGACGGTTTCATTCAGTGGTGCATTCGATCCGTTGCACTATCAGTAGCCATGGAGTCTGTTGTCGGACACGAAATCCGTGATCGGCAATTTGTAGAGTGCGATTGCACTGGTGTGTTGTATGTTGTGTGTTGTGTGTCCTACGACAGAACAAATTCGCGACAAGTCAGTGGCTGCAGCAGCAAGCTGGGTAGCATGCTGGATTCGCATTTAACAACGAACTCCGTCTTAAATTTCATCTGTGCCTCTCGGCATTGCGCGCAAGTGAGTTGGATTCACTGCAATTAGTGCGTGCGCGGTGGTAGTGGTGGTGGCTTGGATTGCAACAAATGTGCAATATTGTCGCGGTTGCCTATCCATTGCGGATACGGGAGGGGAAAGGTAAGACTGCGCCAGGCCGACAAGACATTTAATCTTAAGCTCCATGTGTGGTGTGGGCGGAAGGACTGCTATGAATGACGAAATATCTTACTAATTTTACTAATTTCTTGCAAGATATTACAAAAATCTCGGAGCAATTTTTCAGAGCAGTACTCAAACCTAGACATTTCATATTTAAACCATTCTTTATGAAGTTGTTATCAGAGAAAGATGATATTATCTTCAAAAGTTTCATCTGCCGTGTGCCTGCAACCGATCGTGGTAGTTCCTCACATGGTGGTCCAAGTCACTTCCTTAAGAAAGCAGAAGGTTTACATCTTTCTCTCGCGATCCAATTTATGATTAAAATATCAGCCACAGTTACAGTTTATGACTTTCGGCCTCCCGTGTATTTCTACCCTGCTGCTGGAGAGAGTAGGTAGCATTTCGCAGGTGTGTGTCTCTCTGAAAGGTGTGCAACTCGACAATTCTCTCATCTTGAAGGATTACTGTCGCCTTTCCGAACTGCGGCTAGTATTTTCTTGAGAGGCTACACAGTCCCAGTGAACCCATTTATGACCCATATTTGCAGCCTAACCGAACAAGACTCTCGCATTTTTTACAGTCTTTTCGAATAACAAAAGTCATTAAAAACCGAAACGAGCTCGTCATAAAGTGAAAGGACCTTCCGAACAGTAGTAGTCCGATCTCCGGTAATTGATTTTCATGTGATTTTTACGATTGAGATGGACTATGGGGAATCCTTACAAATTCACATCGTGTTAATTGGATAAATATCTATGTTTCGTGATCTGTCCACTAGTGATTCCATACGATTGCTTATCGGCAGCAGAACGACGACGACAGCCGCCCGAGATGAATGGGGGCCTGGATGGGTGTATGTGTGTGTGCGTGGAGAGTGGAAAACAATTGTTTTTATCTTGAAGATCAACAATAAAATCCATAAACCGAGTGAAATGCAGTGAAATGTTACGAATACGATGGCTTGGCCTAAGGAATAATTTTGTCTCGTCCGAACCGAATTGGTGCTGGAAATATGTGTGGAGGATGTGAAAGTCACGAATAAAAGATTTATGTCTACATTTTTGGTGGAGAAATTCTGTGGAAAGTATCGAAGGACCATAAAGATTTGGGGTACCCGATAACTGCTTGAACGAGAAATCAATTTCATTCTTTCCTTATCCATAAAAAGTGGATTTATTGTGTTGGATGGATTGAAGCAGGATGCGTCTTTATCCCGCGGCGTAATAGCGGACAGAGAGATTTACTCATGTCATCTCTCACCTAGATGAAATTCTTCCGAAAGAGATTAAATTTTCAAGCTTTTCCGCTTGTGATTCACTCTGCAAAGTGTGATTCTATTCTATTCGATTTAAAGTCAGTTCACCGGTATTAAGAATATCTCCACTGTTGTACACCTTTAGAAAAACACACATAAAGCATAAATGAATTGAATATGTCGTTGGATACCCTGTGATCCCTTTTAGTGATTTCCATTGAATTTTTGATGTAATTTCCACATAAAATAGGCCTCTCATCGCACATCCGACGATGTGATTTTTATTGCGTTGACATCGTCTGACCCGCGTATTCCTAAATACACCAGAAAAAAAGCTCATCGTCGACGAATTACGACGAGACAGATACATTTTCAAAGAATCCAAAACATGCTCTCGTAAGGAAACACAAAACATTGACAAACATCGAAACATAAACGAGAGCAATTAACTACTTCTTATATATTTCTTTTTTTTGTTTCTGTGTCTTTCTCCGTTTTGTTGCTGGGATGTTGTTGCTGTTCTTTGAGGTTTCTGGTTTGACCAATATTAAAGTGGTGAGGTACTAACCAAACCACACAGCAGCTACCTCATTCATGAATGATTGCGGTACGCGAAATATTCCTAGAAATTGGTGTGAGTTTTGAGATTTTTTTCTTTCTTTAAAGCGAAAGGAAAACCATATCACCATCGTGTGGTGGTGGTCTCAGTTGTTGTATCTGTGTGTCGAGTAGATATGCCCAATCCCGAGCGGTCGAGAAAGAAAAAATCTCTGGGATCTCTTATCGCTTTAACACAAATACTCGGCTTTTCATTGTGTGTCGTGTGGCAATAAAAATTCAAAAGCGCACCTTTTAGGGAATGATCGCGGCCGCGGCCGCGCCGGCGGCTTTAATCTTTTCTGGTGTTTAATTCATGAAATTTACAAAAATCTATTTTTCGCTGGCTCAGTGATCCCTATCAAACGGTTATTCAACAAGTTGTTGTATAATTAATGTTTTTATGGTTTTCAAGTCCAAACACAATGGTTGCGAGCTTGAGAAATTGCTCAATGGATGATGGTGCCTGCACAAGAGGTGACTTCTTGTCTTACGATGACATTCGTTGCTGGCTCTGGTTTCGGACGTTTTTTGTTTTTTTTTTTTGGTGGGGAGGCAAGTGGAAGGAAGTGGTTGGGGGCTGGCTGGGAAAGAGTGAATGTTCCGGAAGTGGTTCGGCGGTGTGATACATCTTGAGTCATCCTAGGTGCGCAGGTACTCACTCACTTTACTTTATCTGACCAATTGGAAGAGCGCTTGCCTTGCGGATCATGTATAGAGGTCGTCAGCCATTCTGACAATAAATCATCTGTCAATTCTAATTTTAAACAAGTTTGCTAAGACTGGCCAAGGTCTAATTTGAAACTACCAGCCAGTCTGCTACTGACATTCTGACACTGGCAATCCTCGCCGAAGCATGGCGATGGCGATGGCGATGTCGAAAGACAATCTGAAGGAGTCTCGATTTGACACGGCGTATGCATACAAGATGGAGTGATAAACAGAAGTGATGATAATGACTTCGGTTGTGTTCTCGGACAGTAAGCATGTTTGCAATTTTATTTGCATCGGATTCCCCAATAATAATAATCTGTCGCCGTTGCCGTTGCCGTTGCCATTGCCGCTGCTGCCACCGCCGCCACAGTCACAGCCGCCGCCGACGTTGACGACAACGATATCCTCTTGTCAGCAGGGCTTCCTTTGGTCGCATTTCCTCGTAGTTGGCCACCGCCTCCTCGGTCGTCGTCGTCGTCATCAATGTTCCGATACGATAATTTTCCATAATTACAAGCGATTGCCGAGGGGTTTTAATGGGCACATCATTCGGGGCTTATATGGTGGTCGTAGCACTAACAGTAGCATCATCGCAAACATCAGCAACAACAGCTGAAGTAGAAGGAGAAGTAATAGCGGCAACAGCAGCATCAGATCATTGACGTTGTGGCGCGCATTACTGATGCGGAACTAATGAAATTTTGTCATTAAACACATGTGGTGGTGTGGCACGGTTTGAGACAGTGGTGGCATACAGCGAGCGACCGCATATTTAATTTTAGGTGGCAATAAATAATCTCTCAATCAAGCACTCGAATCCGTGCCTACAATGCTTGCTGCAAGCTCCCGGTGGGTTCCACAAGGTGCAGCCGCGCGTCAGCCAAACCGCCAGGACAATCGGTCTCGTATAGATGTCGAATCTATCCTATGCCATGGCAAAATCATGCTGCCCCCTCTAGAGAGAGTCGCCTTCTTATGAGTGAGTATTAAAGCAAAGACAAGAAATGTAAGGAAGAAAAAAAGAAAAAAAAGAATGACGAAATTTGCATATACCGAGGAGGAGGTGAGCCCAAACCAATAGCCAGGAGTCGTCGATGTGTAGTCACCACCACGGTGGAGTTTTTGTCTGCGACATTCCTTCATTGTGTCGATATGTTCTTGCGCACTTGCGAGTGGAGTGTGGAGTGCGACGATGGTGGCAGCCGCGTGCAGAGGATCCCTGGGGGAGTAGCAGTTGAATTCTGTTCGAGATTTAGGTGCCTTCGAGGTACGTTTGTCATCCGATGTTCGGTTGACATCGGAAACAAATTTTGCTTTGACATTCTCCAGGCACGGCTGCAGAGGAATGGAAGAGGCAAACACAAGTCGCCTTGCCCACTTTGCGCGCATGGAAATTTAATTTTGTTCGTATGTACATACAATCGGAGGATTGTTTCCTTGTAGCGTTTTTATTTCAAACGTCGCTGCATCATGCAACACGGCGAGAGGGACTGCATGCAGTGATCGTGTAATTTGTGGTCGTGTTTAACAGATAACGACGCCACAAGGTGCGAGAAGCTCCATTATTTTAACGATTTCCTAAGGATACCCCTGAAGCTGGGGAACGCGAGACATGGTCGTCCAAGGAGTAGTGAGTTCATCCGCAGCAGCACGGATGGATGGGATCCAAGGCAATCATTTATACATATTTGGTAAATCAATTCTCCAAACAAACAAGATCTACATGTGCTCAACCGCTTCGGCATTGCCGATGCGTCTTATCTACTGGCTACCGACTACCAAAATTGACGGGAGACGACTAATAAAAAAACACAAGATGAAAGGACTACACAGACCGACATACGCTTTACGATGTCATTAAACTAAATTTAAACGCGCAGCGAAAGTGTTTTGCTTATTAAATGTTTAATGGGTTGAGAAAATCCAAAGAGAATACCGAAACAACTGAAAAGTGCAGCGCCAGTCATCCATCCAGTGCGCTTAGGAGACCACCCTAGAGTCGTCCCTATACATCACCTAATCTCGATCTATACATTCGATGCGTGTGTCCCGAGAATAGATCATTGAAGGCGGCAAAATTTTATTGCATTCGGTAGCCCATGGAAGCACATAGAGCGGTTTAATGAGACCATATAGTGGCTCCAGGGACGAGTCCGTGACGGTACCGAGGAGTACAAGGTGGAAACGCCAGATAAGATACTTCATCATAACCGATCTTGTTTAAGGTGTTTAAGGTGCCGACAGCAGCAGCAGCTAAGTGTGTTCAATTTCGGTATGCCTTTGAGAAATCGAAGGTTTGATGCTGCCTAGCCTAGGCAAAGTCGATTATTCAGAGTCCTGTGTTCGATCATGCTCGACTAACCTTTGTGAGGCTCTTTTAATTGGAAACGAGACAACGAATCTGAGATAGCAACAATCGGCTCGCACTTAAGACGTAGTGTCCTTGTGTGATGAAGACCGCGCTCACTGTGACATCCACCCATATGAGTTGCCATTCCAAGCAGTTTGTATACAATTACACCGCATTGTGCATGCGAAACACGCATCACTGATCGTCACTCGGTGATATGACGTGATATGACGACAATACGACTACGGATTGTACCATCTGACAGGGCCAATAAACGGTCGTTACGTCGGCAATACCATTCTCTGTCTCTGACTCTGACTCTGACTCTTCATCGTCGTGGAGTAAATAAACAAAATTACCGTCAGCCAACTAACCAACTACCATCATCCCAAGTCTGGCAGCCAGAAGATTGTGCCAAGATTGAATCTGAGCCGCCAACAGTACCACATCTGTTGGCGGCTGGTTCACCATCTCCATCTCGAGAAGAGAGAGAAAAGCACCGGCGCAATGGTGGTGGTAGCGGCACAGTACAGCGACTGTCAGCGCCGTCAAAATTATTATCTACTCAGTTGCGGAGCAGAGTCGGCTTTCGCTATGACAAGACAATCATAGATACCAACCCAGTGCCCGGGTCGGTTGCGGCACGCATTTCCATAACAATATTGTTAAATATTATTAACAACTTCATTGGATCAAAAAGAGATTATCGGTGGCGGAGGTGAGCGGCTCTTCGGCTTTTGTATCAGTGTCTCTGTAACGCGGTGACAGTAACGACAACGTCGACGAACACGGCTGAGTTTGGATGGCAGGCAAAGCAAAGCCCCTTCAAGCGTTTATTGGCTCTTTGACCTGTGTACCTATGATCACGATTCCATCGCGATCAGCGCATGCAGATAGCGCGGCGCGTTATTGCTGAATGCGGACGCGGCTAAATCGAGCATGACATATGTATGTATGCGAAGGATTGGCTGATTGGTCACATTTGATCCCGCAATTGTGAGTCACACCACACAGGTACACAACATCGGTCTGTCTGTTGTTCTATCGAAATTCGCGGGAACGAATAAAGAAGCTATTAAGAGGGGCGAGCATGCGATCAAAGCTCGCCGCCAATACGCCGAAACGCAAATCAAATGGCGCGCAATCAGTGGAATCACCGAAAAGGCATCAATATGAGCTGCTAATAAATTTTCGCATCAGATAAGCCCCGCGGAGACAGTGGACGACGAACGACGAACGAAGGCAGGAGAACAGAGCGAAGTCAGTAGGGTCGTCACTAAATCAACAATAAAATTAGTTGTTGATGCTCTTACCTGACATGTCGCTTGTTGTCGGGCAGCTGGCTAATTTATTTGCCCGGACTTTGGTTTATTGTTGAGAGCTGCCGTCGCTTTGCTGCGGCTATTTCAAAACTCTGTTGCGAATATTGCGTCGGCTATGAAGAAACTGCAAGCAAACTGTCATATGTTAATGAAGTCCTCCCTCTGATCCCTCCAACAACGATTACCAGACATCGCGCTCCAAATTGAGACATCCGAACATGAATAGAAGCTGTTTGTAGATAAAACTAATTGAGCATGCTACACGTCAATCTGGCCGACGAAAATTGAATTTTCCATACGGCAGTGACAGCAGCAACGGCCATTGCCTACTTTGGCAGCAGAAGAAAGAGCCAAAGAAATCCCTGCTCCAAA
Organism: Eristalis pertinax; assembly: GCA_907269125.1. NCBI lineage: Eukaryota > Metazoa > Arthropoda > Insecta > Diptera > Syrphidae > Eristalis > Eristalis pertinax. Next base: position 71,765,354 of record OU026149.1, read on the forward strand.
CTAATCACATGATTAATGATTCGTCCGTCACCCGAGGCGGCACGACTTTGCAGCCACCGCATCCAAAGCGGCGACGACGAACGATGCCTCAAGTGAGAAGTACAGTGGTGTCCCGATAAATCGTATCGTGCGTCAGCTCCACGCAATGCAACGTCTTATTCAGGGATACCCTCAATTTGACGTGATTTGATGTGTGATGTACTGAAGTGAATGACAGGTGTCGACAGGTGATGGATTGTTGTGTGAGCATTATATCGACATCGTATTTAAGGTAGAAGGAGAGGCGTTGTATGTTGTGTGTATGCCGGAGTGATTTGCTGCCCATTCATTTCTTCTTCTTCGGCACCTTGTAGTTCTTTTTTTTTATGTTTATTCGTTAAACGATCATTACGGCAGTATCTGATGATTGTGTTGCATTGTGTCCATCGGAGCCGACGAGGCACTACCTTTGCTTGTCATTCATAAACGCATCGTGATCTTCAGCCTTCGATGACGATGACGAATGCATTGATATTCTGCCACAAGTGCGTTGCCTTGAATTGTGTCACTTGCCCCGAGAACTATGTGTGGGCAGGCGTCTGAGCAGAATTACCATGAAACGAACTTGCAAATTGGCAATGATTGGAAGCGGCGAAGGCAGACATTTCTGTTCGTCCCTCAGCCGGTCCATTTCTCACTCCCTCATCCACATCCCATTCCTTGTTGCAGGAAGAATGGAAAAGGAATAATCGTGACAGGAAATTTGTTAACAGGAGAAGAGATAAAGGGAACCCACAGAAAACTACAACAATCTTTGAAAAATCGACACAACACTCGTTATGCCCTCTTAAATCTTATTAGGAATGACAATCGATTAATTTGGAATTCAATACGAACAACGTTAGTAAATCATCCCGATGAACGAAATCATCGGCCATCGGCGGCTAGTGGCAGTGTCGGTGGATACATACCTGCGCCCATATCGACCTGACCATTGACTACACATTGACTGACTCCGATCCACTCTGAGATCCATTTACAGATCCAGAAATGCTGAGACACACGAACAGATCATCACAGCCCAGTGATCTGGAGACGGCGACGGCGACGGCAACGACGACGACGACGATGACGACGACGAATGCCCGAATCGAACGGAGGTGGTATGCGTTTTGTTTTGTTGTGGTGTTCCTCAACCATGTCCGATGTGACAAATAAGCAGCAATAAGTCAAAATGCTACAGAGGAGATGTCATGGAAACGTAGTCTTACCTGAGCCAACACAATCGGAGGCTTATTTATTCCTCACTTTCACTAGGCATCGTTGCGATCGACGTTCGTTTTGTGTGTGCGTCATATGAGGAACGGGATCGCCCCTCGCCATCGCCATCATCATCATCAGCACCTACCACCACCTGCTGGAATGCGGTATCAAAGGTGGTCGATAATACATCAACATTGATTTATTAATGGGTCAGCATCACACTCACCATTATTGCCGGTATTGTGGTGTGGCGTCTCGGTCTCGGTCTCGGGTCACCCTAACCATCCGCAGGCTATTGTTCTTCAATCGTTGAAGTGGTATATGCAGGATCTTAGAATCTGTTGCCTGCACCTACGCATGCAAATTACAGGATCTGCACATCTCTGCACTATTAATTCAAGTGTCCATTCGTCTAAGGAACTCGATTAATTGTGCGCGGATCCCTTCTGTTTGCATGCAATTTTCTTTTCGATTTTTCCACACTTTTACGTTCGTTCTAGTCACACCTCTTATCTTGGAAATTTATCAACGAGTTAAGGAACAAATTCGTTACCATGTAATAATGCATAGTGTCCATCTATCCCGAACGACACACAACATCCGTGGTTCACAGTAGACTAGCCATCCCATGGCTGCGCTGATGCTGAAGTTGATGTTGATGTTGAAACAACGAAACGCAATAATTGTTTAACGAATGCGCGCTCAGACAAGTGATTTGGAAGGTACTTGGCCTTCGTTTTATGCCTGCTGAATACGAAGGAGGCATATTGACATCCATTCAGATGAAGATCGGGATGTTATGCCTGGACAGAGAGGGAGTTGCGTACTGTATCAGGCGATGTGGGCTTCCTTCCCAATGCTGGATAAGTGTATTCGATTTGAAAGACAAATCAAGTATCTGCGGATGAGCAAATAGCGAATTTGCAGAGTGGATCTTATTGTGATGAAGTTGATTTTGCTTGCCATTCAGTTCCTATGTTGGAGTATCTGATTTTTTCCACCTGACAATGGAACAGTTGGTCACAGATGCCTGCATGAAAAGTTTTTTCTGTAGATCTTTAATGTTTGCTCTGCACAATCAATCCTATCCGATCCGCAAATATTGTCTAGCCTCTATGAATTGTTACATTTAGTACAGCCAGTGAGTGGTTAAAGCCAATTTGAAAATCACACCTCGATAGCCTTGAGCTATCTGTAATTATCAGCTTCCCAGTAGCCGGCGTTTACCCAAAGTGCCTTTGACTCTAGATTTTAGCTTCTGAATTACTCTAAGCGATAAAATAAGTATGCATACGTTTTATGGCCCAATCAAAGACCGGCCCGATTAGCCCGGTAGTGAGCTGTTGGATAATCAGTTAATTTTATACCTTTCTGACCACACAACCTGAAGCACATATATTTGTCCCTCTGTTCAACTTCTAAGCGCACATGCCGGAGGGGGGTTATGTGTTCTAGAAGTGTCGAATGTGTAAACTTGTTTAGTGCCACTTTTAAGATCAATTTTATTGTATGCTTTACTCGAGCATGCGACACACAGCGCTGACAGTCGAATACCAAGGCAAACTACAAACACACTGCCATTGACATTGAGAGAGAGAAGAAAAGAAAAAGACATTCTGATGTGGTTTAATATCGTCACGTTTTGTTCTCGATACATTGGGCGGTCCACGTCTTAGATGATGGTGATCGGTATGACGACGATTCGAGTGAGTGACACGCTCGAATTCCTTTCTGAGAAGGAAGTACTGAAGCGACGAGATACCATAAACCAGTCGATCTGCAATTGCAGTTATCAACAAACTATCATCATCACTATGATCACCGTGGTCCGGCAGAACGAATTTTACGCTCGCGATTCGTATTGAAAGAAAATTCGTCTCAAATTGTATTATGACCTGAATCTACCAGGCATTGGCACTGGCACTGGCACCCACAACCATCATGGTCAACACCTCCGCGCTAACACAGCCCTCGCCACGGCATAGGGGTATCACGTAAAAATCTCTTAGGAAACAACGCCATAAAGCGGACTGGATACCAAATTGAAGCGCATGGTCGTCAGCATAATTTTGCATTGATCTCTCCCTATCTGTATGCATGAGTATACATCCATACATCTCTTTGTCGTCATCAACATCATCATCATCATCATCGGCGACGTTGCGGCGACTCACCGACCGCGAATCAAATTATTTTGTGACAAATCAATTCTTTTCGCCTATAGCCACATCATCGTGTGCACACGGCTACAGCCACAACAAAGAGTTCTGACCCGCTCCGTACAGGTGATTGCAGGAATGAGCATTTCGTTTCGCTTGGCAAATATTTGCATAGTCCCGATCGTAAATCGTAAGCGATCATTCGGCACTTTGGTTGTTGCTTTGTTAATCTGTCCGACTGATGGCATTCGAAACGCGCAATCAAACGTTGACCGAACAAAGGAGGAACACAGACCACTGCCAGAGGTATTGTCTTTGTAAATAAGATGCGAGTGGATGAAACGGAACGCGCGCGTCCTTCTTTACTTTTATTGTCCGTTAATTACGATTTTTCTCACATTGCTTCCTTCATCGTTTCGCTACTTTGGGTCAAATCAATAAAAGCGAGAATCTCATGAGGTGGTGAGAGAGTTTGATTCCGTCGCAAAAACTGTGCCCTCTTCCTTCAGGGTTCCTTCGAATTCAGAGTGAATTGATTGTCTTGCTGATTGCGTATGTGATCTCAAATTCCTCAAGATCTCGGCATGTCCGAAGACGATGGCAGAATGTCTCAATTGCGATACTGCAACATCTGTTGCTCCGACTGAGTCCGGCAGCAATTGAATGAATTCAGCGACTTAGTGTAAACAAATGCCGCTCGGAGCACTCTGGTGGTCTGGGCACTCTCACATCATCATAAAATTATGATCAAATCAAACATCGATAATTCATGAAAAGCCACCCAGGCTGCAAACCACAAAATATTGAAACGTGATCGATTATCTTCAGATGAACCAGCGACTGGAGACAGAAGTGGACGCCACAGAAATCTAATCAAGTCTTCTTTATTTGCAAATCAACTATTACATTATGCTAAATTATTGAGCCGAATGCTCTTGGATGGCTGTTGGTCAGATGAAGCAATCAACGGCGGAGTGTGCGCAAAAGTATCTTTCATACGATAAACGACGCGGCGGCGACGGAAATTTATTTTCCATTTGCAGATGAAATTGCAACTTGAATTCGTAATTTCGCTGAACTCTGTGCAGGATTATTCCCTCTGGGTAATTGGGACACGTTCCGTGCGTCGTCGTCATCCTCATCCTCATCCTCATGCCCATGGTCGTAGCCTGCGTCTGTTTCCAACTTATCCATCGTCTTCGACTCAGTTGGCCATCAGAGTTCCGCCCAAACAGTAGCAATTTGGCATAATCGCACTTATCTCGACTAGAGGTTATTCCATTCCATAAAGAAGCGACGGAGGAAGACAAGTGAATACAAAGCGCAACTGTCATATCAGTCCAAAGATGCAAGGGATAATCAATTAATGCACTTGGCTGCTCAGCGGCAGCCAAGTCCAAAGCACAGAAGCAGGCCCCCTTTTGACTGTCGTCTCAATTTATTACCATAAGCATCATAATTCCCGATCGAAAATAATTCATTATTAATTGATCACTTTGGCCATCTTAATGAACACTTGAACATGGAAATCGCCTCCGATTGATCAAAAGCGCGCATGCACAGCGCTCATGAATTATGAGTGCGCTGAATTAATTACTCCGCGCGCACTTTCCCACAAATCAAGCACCTCAAGACGAGCCAGACCTCGGCGGCAGATGCAGCATGGACATGCCAGGCCGGGCCAGCATCATGAAGACGAAGAAGGACCAAGCAGAGAGCTGGCGGCGGGGAAGGTTCATACTCAACGCAATCGCCATTGCCATTGCCATTGCCATCCTCATCATCATCGTCGGTTGGGCGATACTCTTTTAAATTAGAACGATCGTATGGCGTGCGTGCGATCACCAAATGCTTGGCTCAGCCCAGCTGGATGCTGTGATTTTGCGAGGTGTGCAATAAGTCAGACTTTTAGACGAAGTCGCCTCGAATAAGGCGACCAACCGCAGAGAGTCCCTTATTTACAACCTGCCCAACAGACCTAGACGGGGAGATGGAGTCAAAAGATCGATAATGATCATGACAGAGTGGTTTTGCGTCGGCATGACCAGAGACATGAAGCAAGCGCAGAAGCAGAAGCAACAGCAACAGCAGAAGCAGGATCGCATTGACAGTTGCGAATAATGGTTACAATTAGGACCCCGACTGGGCGCGTATGCGTCTTCTCCGGTGACCTTGAACCTTGCCACTTACACGTGTAATAGGCTAAATAGAGTAACAATTCCGGAGGCGCTGCTAATCCGCACATAATTCCTAATTAATGGAAAATGATCAGTTTCCCTGCAGACAAATTGTGTTAAGTGTCCAAATGAGATCAGAAAATTACTCATGGGCGACCCACGCGTTACAGGATCTCAGTGCGGATCGGCGAGGTAGCCTGCTAAACTTGATCGATGATCGGATTCGCAGGCGACCGATGTGCAATGCGCGGTTCTTTATCGTTTCTCTCGCTCTGCGAGCTGTTGGCAATGTCGATAATATGTCTCCATGTTGCGCAGCCTTTTCAAGATCAATTGCAGGTGATTTGTATTTCTGTCGAAATCGTCTTATCGTAACTCATTATGAGATTTATTTTGTTCACAATCCCAGAAGATGCGATTTGTCTTCGCCAGACCAAGTCAGCGACACGACAGTATACTGTATAGGTGGTGGTGTTGGTGGCGTCGGTGTTGGCGGTGAAGCTGCGGGAGGGTGTGGCGACATTACGTGCACCTATTCACCGAACGGAACATGAATTCGATTTACACGGACGCCGACGCCAGCAATCGGTTATTTCCTCTCCAGATTGGATGCACAAAAAAAAAACGATGACTGCCTCCCTTTCTCTCTCTATCCCTCCACACGTTCCTCTGGGAGAAGCGATAATGTGATTTATGCCATCCATTAATCTGGTAATTCATTTTTTTTTCCTCAAGTCTGGAGCTGGAGCTCGAACTGCGGCTGGCTCTTCTGGCGATCGAGCCGGGCGGCTTGAGCATTATTAATAAACCATTCATTACCACAGTGTTGCTGGTTTTGTGGTGATGTCGCTTGGTGAAGTTCTTCAACGTTGGTGGCATGCATAGAGACACATTGGCATCCTAAAATTCAAATCGTGAATGGAGTTGTAGCCTTAAGATTGTGTTCTGATATGAAAAGTTAGTTAGATGAAGTGACTTTGGTGGTGCACACAAAAATGAAGCTTCTTAATTAATGAGGCACCAGGTAAATGGATGGGAAGTTGGGGGTTTCTTAATTATATCGAAGTGGATGGTGTCCTTGATGTCCAATCTCCATCATTAATCGGCGTTTTGGGTGAGTCACAACAGGAAATTACAAGCCACACGCCGCCTTGCATTCCTCCAACTCGAGCTTAATTTGAAAATCTCCTAGGGTGGTCTTTTTCCACGAATTCATCCCCCAGTGAGTTTCTTTGTGCTATCACATTTGTGATTTCCTCTGAATGTTGCGGAAGGAATAAACGAAGACAAAAGCGTGACAACCAACAGCCACTCTTCATTCAATTAAACGGAGGCGTGTCAATGATGAGACTTGATAAGACCAATGGTGAACAGTGAACAGTGGTCCCAATCGGTCGCTTGACTTCTATGGCTCGGTCCGAAAATGATTGGTTTCTTCGAACTGATGGACACGGTGCTTCGACTGTCATCGCCCCATTCCAATTACATGCTTACCACGACAATTATTGCCCACAATTATTAAGCTCGGTCCGCAGAGCAGCCGACACGCTGACAATTATTTCTCGCAAAAGATACGGCTAATTGCAGTCCCGCTTTGTGCCTGTGCTTCTTGTTAGTTGGTTGATCTTTTAGCCATTATCGATGTGCGATGTCGGGAAGCGGGAAATACATGTGATGCTTTCGCGTCCCTCCTCACATCTTGTCAACAGCTCGATGAGTGTCAGCCCACACTAGCTGTCATTTTGATCGAATTGTAAGAACCCGAAGGAGTTGACTGTGCTGGCTGGCTTTTTTTTTTGTCTTTCTCTGAAAATCACCGACGCGACGAGTTTCATACGCAATTAATAATTTTCCAATGTCGAAGTAATTATTAATTTTCCTTTTGTCTTTGGGTGGCTGAACACACACCATATGAAGGTGGTATACAAAAAAAAAGCGCAGAAAAATATGTGCATGCCCCGCATGAATCAGGTGAACGAATGAATGAGTGATGATGATGATGATGGGCGAGCGATAGGGCAAGAACTGCAGCAAAAGCCGGAGAAGCAAAGTCACCATCAGCCGCAACAGCAAACGGCAACAGCAGCAAGTTAACCACTCAGAAAGATTTGTCATAATTGATAAGAGACGCGTAAGCGTACGTCGTGAGAACCAATCGCCTCCGGTTAGAGTCAGGCTCAGACTAAGGACAGCCAGGCAGCATGTCCGATTGCAAAAGAAATCAAAGCCCTTTCACTAGTGCTGCTCTTGTACTTCTCAGAAACCACTGCGCGCTGACAATATCAGAGGCATTTTTCAAATAGCAACATTGGCAAAATAATTATCCTCGAAGAGGAGTCTCCCGCCAACGGCAACGTGGAAAAAATCAATTGCAATTATTCGCACCAATGTGATCCAAATTATTGTCGGCAAAATCAAATAAATCGGCTCTGTTTGTCACCCTTGGTCGAGCGAGTCCCGTGAGGCGGTGGGGACAGGACGGTGAACGGCGAAGGAACTCGGTGAAAGAGGACTCTTCTGCACAGTTGCAATGCAAACACGATTGATTATTTTGTGGTGTCGCGTCATCGGACATCGCATCTGGAGTGGCAGTGATTAACGAAATTAGTTGCGATGCATTTTTATCCCACGGGAAGATTGTCCCACAGCCGTGACTCGTCAATTGGTATCGGATTTTTGTCTTGCTGGGTTTTTTTTTTCGCTTCCAGAATTCCAACAGTGATGAGGTTGCTCTGTAAAATGCACACTTTGATTTTGGCCTCGATCGTGGGCAGGCAGTCACTAGCTCCGTAAATAATCTGTCACCTCTGCAATTGGCACGGCAGTGCCACTATAACTACCATAACTACACGGCAATTATTTTCTATTCCTCTGGAGGAAATCATCCAATCGGATAATTGTCGATGCGTTAAGGTAAGTGTACACCCTAGCACTCGGTGCTGAGGAAAGACTTTAGTGGCTTCGGTACAAGCAGGTATTGTTTGTGTGGTGTGGCTTTCTTTGAGCAGAAGAGTTTCATGTCTCTTCTTGTGTGCGCTTCTTCTCTGATGGGATCGAATGTTGTATTCAATTCAATTCGTCGCTTGTCTGGCTTGCTTTCATAGATAGATGCGCCATCGAGCATGAAGGAATTCATTGCACGGTACAAGAAGTGTAAACAGAGGAAAGAAACCGCAGATTAATTGTGAGTTTTGCCGCAATTTTAGTCCCGTCCCGAGTAAGTGCAGTACTTGTCACTCCATCGCGTCGGCTTCGGTCCGCTGTCGCTGTGTAATTGTCGATCAAATTGATCGGTTGTTGACATCCAAAATCTATGCGCAAATCCATCAATCCGTGAAGAGTTTTCTTTCAGTCTGTGCCTTTGTGCCTCTAGACATCGAGATGAGGATAGGTAATTGTCTGTGATAATCCTGTTCGCCTGTAGTGCGTGTACGTGAGGCAGTAAGGGTGTTCTGGTTTTGCAGAAAAAGGATTATGAATTCAAGTGTATTTACAATGGTTTAGTGCAATCGAATGAACGTAAGAAGCCAGCGGGTGGTGGGTTATAGCAGAGCAGAGGTGGGAAGGCATTCATTGATTTTTTTTGCGATTCTTGAAAGTCGACGCAGGATGCACATTACGTCACTGAATTTTCTATCGATTGTGAGTCTAACCGAAGTGCGTTTTTATGTCTGTGAGAAAGTTTGATGCAGGTTTAAGGAAACTTTATAATTAAATTTCTTTTCATGTATGTAATTAACAATGATAGATATTAAAGATTCCATATCGCCTTTCTTCCCATATCGCCTTAAGTAGGTAACGCCTCGTCGTATACCCGCATTTGTTTAGGACAAACCGCGGCCACACAGTGCCCCAGGCGAGGCACCTAATTGACTCAACACTTTAATTAACTTTCTAAGACTATTACGGATCATACTTTTTCTTGGCACTTCCGAAACATACATATTTAGAAATGCCACCAGATAACGTCGACATTAATTGTTGTTAGCATACGAGCATTCCCCAAACTCGACCAACAGATACACACATCAATCCGCTGAAGACAGCGAAGGGAGGAAATTAAAAGACTTATGACACAAACTCGAAACCAATTAAACAGAAAAATATTAAAAAACATTAAACGGCGAAAAAAAAAATCTAAATTAGGTACCAAACCACAGTAACGACGTCGAAAATTCCCACACTCGACGGGCAAATGAACTGCAGTAGCAGTCCATTGGACAAAATGGTCAACTTAAAGGGTCGTCCGCAACAACATACAGCGATGATGATACGGCCTGTGAAATTTTGTTATTAATTTCCAAAAAAAAACAGACGAAAAACAAAAAAAGAAACACAAAAAATAACAGAAGTGAAATACATTCGTACTCAGTGCCTCAACATGGAATAATTTCTACGAAAACAATAGAAACGTCCGCTGACGTGGTTTAAAGAGAAAAACAATTGTCGGTTAACTACCTGGCTTCTGTGACCCGACCGATTTCCTTTGTGGCAAGCGAGCGAGATACTTTCCACTTTGTGTGTAATAACTTTGAACACATTAGCAGAGAACTGCCATGCCATGGAGATTGTGTGTGAGCGAGCGAACTCTCTCGCACTCCGAGATCCGCGAACAGAGCAACCGCCCGACCAACCGGCCATCCGACCATCCGACCATCCGACCATCCGACTAACGATCTTCTTCATCATATGGGGTCGGATTTCAGGGAAGACACTCCCGAGTTATGAATTTGAAAAGACACCAGCTACTATGTCTTTTCGACTGCGGCGGACGGGAACACTCCAAAGTACGGATGAATGGAGCGATGAACTTGTACTTGGGTACCGCAACTGAGACGACCCCCTCATTAATGCGAGACTCAGAGAAAAAGAGTAAACTGTAACCGTTCCAATTCTTCGATTTGCCTTGGCCCCCAACACAAAATTTGCATACAATGGAATGTGGACGGATGGCTAGAGAGCTAGTGAGGGACTTATAGATTTATTATAGATACGACGCGACGGTGGCTTTTGGAGTTGATGACCTAATTTGGCAGCTCGAATTCTGCGTGCAGACGAGCGCCAAATCCGGAAAGAAGTTCGCTCCGGTGTATCACATAAAGCGAGGTACGCACGCTGCCGTAACAAACGATGATTTATAGGAACGATAAGGGTTCCATCGGGGTGTATACGAGTCCATATCATTCGATCTTTTTTGGCTCTTTAATGTGGCAAACGAGCGAGTACGGTGGGTGGCTAGGTGCTTTTGACATTTTACATATATTTGCATATTATCTTCTATTGAATGGAAGACTTTCTGTTTTATACGTCTGGTTGGCTGATGACCTCCGGCGATCGTTCGATATGATTGTACTTAGGACATAGTTTAATCAGGTACTGACTGACCAGTGGCCACCGTATGCAAAGGATATGCGCCATGCTTTGAAGAAGCTTGATCACTTACCCGGAATTTATCTGCATGTCCCTATCTGCCTTTGTCTTCGATTTCAATCTTGAGAAACATTTTTAAATAGACATTCTACACGCCAATTATGTACCTCATCCCTTTATGGCAGTCAGATAAATTTCGATCTACAGATACATTTGTTCTTTTCCGCCGAATTGAAGACACAAAAAGTCTGATTTATGAGAATCAATTTATCAGGCGAACATCCCCTCATTTGCGCGTCTGACCAAACCGATATGCTTGCACACGCAATCCTTTTTGAAACCTCATCAACCATAAATTTCACATTCGACCGTCGAATATTTATGGCATTGGTTGCGCGCCTGGGACCGGTTCTTCCGACTGCTGCCAGTCCCCATTCTCCATCCCATCAATCTGGATCGAAACTAATCCATATATGAGTTAACATTTCGTCAATTGTTTCGGTGTTTCCTTGTTTCGTTTTGTTTTCTGTGCTGTCCGACCGTGTATCTAATTAAAAATCCATCAACGGCTGAAGGTCTGACGGTGATGAAAAATTGGACACAATTCCTTCAAAAGAGCACACCGCTATGTAGTTCTGTTTGCGGTGGATGCATATCTCGAGTAGTTACGGCGGCACCAGGCTTTCTTATTCAAACAGATCCTTCCGGAATAAAAATTCTCTAGTCACATCCTCCGTCAGAGAGTATGGTGCATCTTTGATCCGTGGAAATGCTCACCAAACCGCACCGCAAACAGTGCGAGTACGCTCGATAAGCGAGAGCGTTCTGTTCTTTTTTTTATTGGTTTAGGTGCAATAAAACCATGAATACGTGCAACAAAACAACACAAACGTAATGGAAACATATAAAATCTCCAGATTTTATGGACACCCGAACCTCGTGTTCTTGCCGCACCGAATAAGGGGAAGGAGAATGTCGCTTTCGAATTTCCGGGGAAGTCGTCGAGTGTTTGCTCAAAAATGATCTCCATTACACACGAGCCAACAGCTTCGGAATTACAGGGAATGCCTATTGAATTGAACCGAATAAAAGCCTGTTGACTGTTTGTCGGGATAATTATGTCATTGTTTAGGTACGCCTTAGCCTTGTTTTCCGATAAGACGTTGCAAATGTTTGCTTTGATCGGGGTGTCGTTGTACCTTCAAGTGGTTCAACAATGCACCTGTTATAGATTAGCACCGTCTCATATTTTGATTAAAAAGACAAAAATTCCGATCGAATGTCACCTCATGCTTGTTCTGAAACGAATAATTCATACACATATACATAGCACCAGATCACGACGGGTTTGTTTGCTCAACAAATCATCCTTGATCGTGTGCGCTACTCCGGAGGTCATCGCTTGTATGTGCCACACCAGAACAGAAGCACATATGTAGAAGCTTAAGCACTCAATTTGCCCTTTGTTCGCCGATCAAGCGATCAAGACAGAACGCCTCTTCCAGCAGCAACATGATAAATGATGCTCAGAACTCTCATTAACCTGTCGTCGCAATCGATGTAACGACGACGACTCTTCACCGATCCTTTGCATTCACATCGCACGGATGTGATCTTGTGTCTCGGTGTCTCGGAACCGTTGAAAGATTCTCATGAAAATCTTCGATGATAAAAATCGCAAATCAAATCTACACCTTTAAATGACGGATCAATGGACGTCTTAACAAAGGTGCGCTTTGAATATCCCATTCTCTTTTGGCCGGTCTGCCGTCTGCCGTCTTCCATCTCCTATCGAACGCTGAAGAGAGTACGCCATTGAAGGAGCCACCAGCAGCATGATGATTCAATCTATGAGTGCATCAACGGCCCACATTCGATGACTTGCACTTGTAGATATTTCTGTTTTGACAAGAACAACTGGTAGCTTGCTTCAACCTCTTCAATCGTTTGTCGATGAGTCCAAAGAAAACACAAATAAACACACGATAATCCCAAAAGGAGAAGCGAACAGAAAAAGAGAACAAGAAACCGAAATCCAAACGCAAGCCCATTCGGAGCAGTGCGGCGGCGTGCAAAATTGACAAGACTCTTCCCGCGATCTCGACTCCATCGGTGTATTGATATTCCGCTGGCGTGCCATCGATAATCAAAATCAGACAATAACGATAGTTGATCGTTATTCAAAATTTTATTTATTGGACTGAACGTGGAAATCAAAGACAACCGGCTACCGACACCCTTATTGGTATGCAGGCCGATTACCGCTGCTGTTCGGGAGCAGAGCATTTAGCGAGTGTATATTGGGTATTTCCCCGGGCGTCTCCGTTCCGTCCGTGTAGTCTATATCCAGGGCTTCGGCGGGTATTGGTTTCTGATTGGCATGGCCACTGATCTGAATCCGAAGTCCGTATTCGAATTTGAAATGGATGAGCAACATGTTGTTGCTGCGACAATTTACAGCACTTTGACCGTATTAATTGCCGTGCGATTACCCGAGGTGATCGTGCCGCGCAATAAGTCACTCTCGTTTCGCACAAAGGAACGACAAATAAATTTCCAATCAGACCAATAAATCGCGGACATATCCTGCAAAAGCAAGCGAATTTGCATACACACTGTTAGTTGGTGCCTGTTGTGGCTGGCTTCTCGGGTGAGGGATAGAAATCAATATCCCTGTGTGTCCGTCCGTAGGCGCGCGTGGGATTAATGTCAATGGACAGATAATGTGGCGCGACAACTACTCCGAAGGGAGTGAGCGACAACATCGGAGAGAACAACGATTTGATTCATTGCCACTTTAAAATGAGACATCGCCGGTCGCCGCCGGGCCCGACAGACTGGACACAGGAAAAGGAGAGAATCCGAGGACGAGCCATAGCAGTGAGGACGATTGGTGCAGATTGCACCACTTTATTACGTCCAAGGGGATATGTCATCGTTGGCCGATCGAAATTGGATTTAAATGCGATCACGCGCAAAGGCTGAAATTAAAGATTTTCCACCTGTCACTGATTTTGACAGAGTAACTGAGCTGATACCATACCGAATCACACCGTATATTGCCAAATATCAATCACATCGATGCCGACACACCGGGGAGCCGTACGGATCTGGAGATTCCTGCTCTAAATCTCCCTCCCACCGTTTTGGTAACCCATTCATTTGGGTGCGAAGAGATCTGTTCTCTGTTCGACATAAAACCCATCGTCTCGACTTGGACGGGCGGGAAGCCGGCCAGGTCATACAATGGCAACTATAATTTGTATAATCAGAAGGTGTCAATCATAATAAAAGATCCATTAAAAGTGATCTTGCTGCAACGGGCCGGGTAAAAAGACAGCATCCTCCATCAAGCCCCCATCAAACCATCAGAGCAGAGCATCTCTGAGGAAAGCGGAATCACATCGATGTGCTTCATTGGCCGCCACGTCATGTCAGTAAGTCGAGCTGGTTGAGGTTGAGGTTGAGGTTGAGGAGCCTGTCTCCGTAGTCAGAGCTTAGACGAGGGAGAGTGAGATGGAGAGTTGGCTTGGTGAGTGGTTGGTAAACTGGTATCGTATCTACTTCTGATAGATACACGAAATGGCAGATGCAATACCAATTTCGATTAATTCAATCCACCATGCATCTGAGAGATGGAAGCAGCGCGCAGAGTTGCAGCAGCAGTCGCGTCCAGCAGCAACAGCAGCAGCAGCAGCAGCAACAACACATGGTCGGTCAATTCACCGCCCGAAGACGATCGATCCGTCAAGGTGCCATCGAAACGAACACGCTGTGATTAAAAAACTGCTGCTCCTCCTTGAGTTGCAATCCGGACACTGGATGGACAGTGGTAGATGGGTGCGCGGAGGATGGTCTTATTCACGAATGGCATATACGAATGAACAAACAGACAGGCTGGCATTTGATTATTGGCTTCCATTTGGTGAGAACGTATCGGTTCGGCGCACGCGAAATATTCATCGTCAGACGTCGGACATCCGACGGACATCCTCGTCGCTTGCGTCAGGTGAAAATTATCATCAAAATAGCAGCCAAATGGAAGCTATCTCAAACTGGTTATTATGGTTAGTCGGTGTGAGTAACTGACGTTTCTTTCTTATTTTTTTTTTTTTTGTGTTTGTCGATATTCAATGTCATCTGGGCTGCGAATGGAGGATAGCATTTAGTTTCCATCAAACGATCAGATTTAATAGCCTTCTGTGGTGGAAGAAGAAAGGCTGAACCGACTTGACTTGCCCAGATACCGTCGATTTTATGGTTTTTCGAAAAAGTGAATCTGACTTGGTTGCACTCACAACTCACGCTTCATCCGTGAACGTGGTTTGGTTTGACAAAAACCCCAACTGAATGTTTGAGTGAATTTCTTCGAATTCAATGGATGGGGGCTGTCTTTGATCTTGTATGTACTCAGAAGTTAGATGCTTCGTTTGAATCAATGATCCAGCTGTTACTGCGTTTATATTGTTGCAAATTGACAAGGGTTCACATACATATGTATTTCATAAATTCACGCACGCATAGATTAAAATATACATAACTCAAAGCTTTAACAATGTGATTACATCCTCATATACCGGATTCGAGTGCGAAAATGCAAAATGCGAATGAAATGTGCACATACCACGGTACACGGTGCACAGTTAAATTTTTGTACAAATCTACAATTTCTGGGAACAGCGACAAAATAATGAATCGCTACAGAGGGGCCTCGAGCTATTGCATCTCGCTCCATCAGCAGAGGCTCCACCGCTTCCATTTCTTTGTCTTCGACTATGTAAAAGTACGTACGAAACAAAATGCATTGTTGCGGCGTAACAGCAACAGCAACATCAGCAGTAGCAGCAGCAGCAACAACAACGACTGTAAAAAGGAACTTTGAGGGTGAGGTAATGTGTAACTTCAGCCTAAGTAGAGTATAATTAATGAAAGGTAAAACCCACAACACTCCTCGCCTTGAGTGTATAATCTCAGACCGTGTGTATTTGTATCTGTGCGCATTGCCCATTGTGATGACGACTCTGATTTGACTTCCTGCTTAAGCCGGCTGCTCCTGCATCTTCGATGAATAAATTTTGCCTGCAGTTCAGAGAAAGAGAGAGAGAGAGAGAGGGATAGAGCAAAAGAGAGGGATTCATTATCCACTCGAAGATGAAAGGGTGAGCCAAATGAGGCTTCTTCCATTTTGGTAACACCACCATGCCTTGCAGGTGTTGAAACGAAACAGAAAAATAAAAATAAACTCACAAGATGAAAGTATACTTCAGACTTCAGCAATCCAACTCTTCAGTTTCAGCAGAAGTCGTTTGCTCGCATTCGTTATCCGTTTCTATGGTCTCACAATGAAATGCAAATGCCTAGCCTCGTATTGAGTCTTTCGCACTTTCTGAAGATTGTTAACTTAAACAAATTGTATTTGAAAGTGATCCATCTTATTTAATGGCCTGATTGTATGCTAAACAGTAGGTGCCCCACACAAACACACACACACGAACGATGGGTCAGAGTTCTCTAATTAAGAGGAGCCTGGAAGACGAAGACCAGCGAAGAGGCGATGAAGACGGAGGCGAAACCACCTCGTGAATCGATTCAATTTAATGTGCGGCAGAGCCTAACGCGTTACACATCACATCAGTTCGCCCCCACCACACAGCGCCGGAGACCAGAAGAAGAAGGTAGTCGTTAACCCCTCTGCGTCACAAGGAAGATACAAGTATCTAACTGTTCATTTTAATAAAGAATTGAGTTTGTCTCTAAGGGATCTTCTCCCCATGCCACCGTCATCGATGTTCAGTTCATGTGCAGGTACACGCAGTTCGCTTGCGGATTGACGATACGTACATGGCATGTGCACAATTCTAACGTATGTCTTAATCATCATCATCGTCAACCCAACTTCAGTTGAAGAGCAAGTGTACGCCCGCCCTTTTGGAAAAAAAAAATTCCAAAAGGAAAAATTAATCTTGTTTTCCACTTGAACTAAAAATTCTGTGCCCCAGCTCCTCGGATTCCTCGTCAATACCACGCGAAGGGGTGGGGGTGCAGAAGGTAATCTGAAGGAACACAACCCCTCGAATAAAAACCCTGAACGAGCTTTATTAAATTCAGCCAACCAAGCCCCATCTCCTGGGTACGAATTGCTCGATTTTTGGTAATTTTTCTTTGTTTACCATACTGATACGTTAACGAAGTGAAAGAAGATGAATTGCGGCGGTGTTGGTGGCATGGCACACATCCCCCATATTGACTGCAGACAATGTACGCCCTTGAGTCTGAAGATGTCTTGCTTGTATCGAGTGGAAGATGTCTACCTGGAGCAAGCAACAGGGGATTCATATATGGGTAAACCACCCTCATATGACGTTTTTGCATATGAAAATGAAATTAAGACTTCATCCTCTTTTTCCAAGGGCTTATTCGCGGTCGCGTCAGATGATTCATGTCCCGATATTCGATGGGCCAAGTTTGTCTCGCGTAGTCGTCTTGGCTGTCTAGCTCCGTGCATCTGTCTGCTTTTTTTTTTGGTTATTAATCTTCGTGAGAAATATTACGGCGAAATCCGTTTGAGTATGAAATTAAAATCACACCCCAGAGATGCTTCTTATTGACAGACTCACACTGAGAGCGATAGTCGCCCCAAAAGCACAAGCCTGTCGTTCTCTACTTTTCATATTTTAATCCGAATGCTTTTTAACAATTCATCCAAATTCGGTGGGATTTTGATGAAGATTAAAGTGCAACCAGTACATTTGGGGGTAGTACAAGAAACAAGCAAAAACTAATAGAAGCAACAACCTGCAAATCTGTCTCTGTAGATACATCAACTTTTTGAGTAGATTTTTTTTCTTGATTAGACGCCTTCGCACACGCAGCATGAGGAAGAAGGAGCCGATATGATTTCACAGGACAAGTTTGTTTTGAAGAGCCCGGAGAGTGGAACGCACCCCTTCTGCTGGCTGTGTGCATGTGATTGATCGATTTCAGTAAATAATTGGACCATGTCTAAGGCGCCAGTCGTCACACGTTCGCGCGACTCTCTACAATCGGGTGAATTTAATAAACTGAAGATCTAATTGATTGATCGC
Organism: Eristalis pertinax; assembly: GCA_907269125.1. NCBI lineage: Eukaryota > Metazoa > Arthropoda > Insecta > Diptera > Syrphidae > Eristalis > Eristalis pertinax. Next base: position 71,783,387 of record OU026149.1, read on the forward strand.
CTTCTATGTCTGAAAATGGGATTCTTGATGCCGGTACGGTGATGGTGTCCAGTTGATGACCAACTGGTGTTCATTTGATTGACTTGGACCGACTGCCTTGCGACTAATATCAACCATCAATTATTTTATTGGGGGATTATAACAGTTCGGCAATGAAATAAGTGACTTGGAAAATATCGAGCTTAATGGATTTTCTGGCTGCAGCAACCAAGCCAATCGGAACTCATAATTGATTGCTTGCTTGTCAGAGAAAATTGCTTTCAAATAATCTTATTGGATTGGTATTCATTACTTTTTCTGACTGGATGAGGGTTGGCGTGTTGTCCAATTGGCTTAAGCCGGTGCAGGTCCGAAATAGGATCATGTCTTTGCTATGCGTTTGGAGTGTTCTCCAGAATTCCGAAAGCGCTCTTTTCGGTGGACAGGAAATGCAGTTTTTGTAGTTTCTCGTCCTTGATCCGTTCTGGTTGTGATCTCGACTATGACTAGGTTATTTTTGAGAAACAACGATGTTACACTGATTCAGTGAGCCAATATTATTCATCCCATTACTCGAAATTTTTATGATCGAATGTGGAGAACGTTATTCATCATCAGCGGAGCTGTACTCGCGTGCAAACAAGATAAGACTTATCTTGCACGCGTTCATATGTGGATAATGAACAAAGCCAGACAATGATATACCGAGTGTTTTTTATGACATTTGTTTAAAGCGTCGTCCATTGCGTAATCACCTGTCTGTACACGCATTCGAGAATCAAAGGCTTTGCTGTAAATATACCCTAAATAAATAGACAGTCGAAAATCTGTTTTGGATGGAGCATAAATGGGAGATGGTATTTATTGCTACTCAACATGAAGGCCCTATCAGCAAATGTCAAACGTAATCTTATGAGATTCAGAAAAAAAAAATTAAAATATCCGAGATTAAACTTTGTTATCTTTAGTTAGCTGTACGGATCCCTCTCACCCACGCTCATGTGTCAGGTGAAATTCAGTGTAGCTCACCCTCTTTGCTTGACATGAGGTGAGATCAATCTGTGTCTGGTGTGGCATCACAAACAATGCCTTCGGGTGTTGACCAGATCTACGGAGGCAATAAGTGTCATTTTCCGATTTCTTTACGACCATACATAATCGTCAACCCTGTGCACTGGGGTCGATTATATTTCCTGGTGCGTTAGTTTAAATCCCCCAGCAGCAGCTAAGTGCGAAGTTGTTGGTTGGTCCTTTTTTATGATGGTTGATCTATAAAATTGCGTATTTATTGGTCCTTAAATGGTCCTTGTTAGTTTTGAAAGGCTACCACGACCACCAGTCGCACCACTACCAACACCAGTGATGCCCAGCACTAAGGCACTTACATTGTATTCCTTTAACAACATCATAAAGATGAAACTGGGCGGCAAAAATAAAAATGCTTTCCTTATCCTTACGACATGTCACCCCGAGGGCGCATATATATTTTCGTTTGTCCATTGTATCGTTTTGTCGCACCCTTGAGTGTGGGGTGGGGATAGAAGGGAAGAATTCAAGAAGCACGCATCGGTGTACCTTGATGTCCTTGGAGCAATAGCAGCCTCCGCAGACTACATCCCACACTTCCCACCACACACATACGAGAGCAAAAGAGGCAGACAATATTTTTATTTTTTTTGTTTCGATTTAGTGTTTTATGATACGAACAAGAAGTTGGGGATGATGTGGGCTTGTGAATTTGTCCCAAAGTGGTCACATATATCCTGTAAACAGATGGGCGGTTGGGCGAAGAAACCGCCCCAAATTAAATTATTTTATTGCCGCTGCCATGTCCGCATCTCACTATAAATCAATGCACGGATTTTGGTTTGTGGCCAGGAAGCTAGTACAGTTACTCCGGGCGCTATCAAATTGAAAATCAACAATTGGTTGTGTGCACACATGGCTATGGAGGAGGGCGATGCGATGCGATGCGGCGAAATAACCACCTGTGTTGCATATATTGGAAAATTGACTGTGATATCCTATCAAAATATTGCCCTTCCACTATGTGGGGTGCAATCAAGTAGCCGCCGTTGCTTGCCATAACCATCATGCCGCACACCTATCTCAAATAGCCCCAAACGTATTTGGGCGTGGGTGGTGTGCTGTATGTGCGTTGTGTGTTATCTTTGAAGGGTTGCTGTTTGTTACTACAACGCGCATTCCCACACACACATCCGCACACTCGCATGGCTGACTGGCCAATGTCGAGACCAAAACCCAGGATATGTGTCGTCCCTCGTTCGGTTCAATTATTGACTCCTTCAGGGCCTTACCATGCTCTGATGTAAACATGAATCAATTATCAACAATGATTACACCTTGGGCAGTTTAATTACGTATTTTGATTAACGTGAATTTACCAATTACCCTGCAACAACATGAGGTCTTACCGCCACCGCAGACTTATGCAGCGTAGTGGACATGTTCTTTTTTTTCTTGTTTGTTATTTCTTCAGATTGAAATCGGGTGCTATTGCAAAGGGACGTGTGTACCATTTTGCAGAGGGTTTGTAGTGAGATACTACATGGTGTTGCTGCCGAACTTCAATCAACTGAAATGCGTCAATAACTGTGAATAATTAAGGATCCAATCAAATGCGCTTAATATTGACGTATACATGTGCAGTATTCTCTATTGCTCTCTAGGGAGATGGCTGTTGGTGGTTTATATTCGAAATCTTGTTAGCGAAGTCATCAGCGTATCCGTGTTGAGTTGTAGATATCCTTGTGGTACTCATTCTGGAATTGAATTTCACCTGATACCCAAAGATTCCATCGACAAGCATTTCAACACACAAAATAAGACCGACATCGTGGACAAAAAAGAAACAACTAATGGACCGCCGATAACGCTCGATTAAGAGCACTCAATGCAAACAACGGGCGAGTGGCTGGGATGATTTGTGTACAAAAGCGTTGTTGCGGTGGGTAGATCAACCTCACTATCCTTAAATCTTTAATCAAAACGCTAAGCAGACACCGTAAGCAAGACGATGATGGATAAAAAAAAAAAAACAACAACACGCCACCAAGCTCAACCCAACACCAATGCTGTTTGGAAGGTGGGTAACCCTTCCCTTGACGGTAATAAAAGGCAAACCAAACACCGGTGGGTGTCTGCTAAAAATATTATCCTTTGTTTGTCTCCTCCGCCAGTGCCCGGTACACAAGAGCAGCAGTATCAGCGGCAGCAATGTCGGAAAGTCGAAGAAGAATATGCAAATTAAATGGATTTGATTAAAATTCGATGGTCCCGTTTTTATGATGTTGCGGAGTGAGTTTTTATCGCGCTTCCTGTTGTGAAAGTGGCCTGTGGATAAATAATAACCCTTTCGGGGTTGAAACAACAAACATTGACAAAATACACCCGCCGCCATCTATTCACTCTCCCCAACCCCAACTCCAATCGCGGCATCAGCTATCTGTGGTCTATCGACGATGACACCCTTGGGTACAGCATCAGCGCACGTTACTGCGGAAACATACACCGTCTTCCGATTTTCATAACATCTAAGACACAACCGTACCCCCTGAACTCTTAGACCACCACATTGGGAGTGTGTTTCCTCGTGATATTATCTTAATGGATGGAGGAATTTCCATGCAAAAAAAAAAGTGTCCAGAAGAGTGCTAATTTACTGACGACGACACATTCAGTGCTCTTCTCTGATTGCATTCCCATTCCGCTGTGTGGAGCTACTCCTGCTGGTGATGGTGCGGGCAGATCAGGCCGGAAGAAGGGTGGCAAGAGGACAAATAAAAAAATGAACAATTTTCAGGCACATCCTTGCCCGCGGCAGGATGGTGAATGCTCTTTATCAAATATTTAAAATTATTTGAAAGATCTCAAAGTTGTGCTGTGGTCCTTTAAAACGAAAACGGAACTGTCAAGAGGGAGAGAGAGTAGAATATGACAAAAAAAAAATAATTAATTAGAAAAAAATTCCACACCATCGTGGGGCGTCGAAATGGCCATTTCTGCAAGCCAGTCTTTGGTTAGGAACTCCTTGTTCGCATTGTGATGAGGAGAATAGGTACATCCTTTGGGCTATTTTGATCTTTACTTAATCGTATTTCGATGTATGCAACTCAGTTGGAGAAAAGAAAACGTTCTCGGTTTTACTCAACAGAACTTGCAAGTTCTGGTGAGTCATTTTTTCCCTTTTTATGAGAAATAATCAACAATCTGTACTTTATCTATGTATCCTATTGTAGTTTACGCATATCGTAGTCATTTTCATTCATTTATATCCTTCAGTGTCCTTCAAATCGCCAAAAACAAAATTTGCACTCTCAAACCAAGAAAAGTCCACCCATTTCATTTACCAGTTTACTGCATTTTTTCCGCTGAAAAGTACCAATTTTTTGAAAGTCGATTTTTTTGATAATTCTTCTTACAAATGTGATGGGGCTGAGTGTGGTGGACTAAATGCAAGCAATCTGCATTTGAATCATCCCATTTTTTTGCATATTTGAGGTAAAAATTCGATTTTTCGATTTCGATGATGTATGAAACACATCGATTGTCGCACATTTTTTTAGCATGCCTGGCAATGACCTTATCGAAGTGCACTGAATTATTGACTGTCAATTGCAGTGTTGCCAGCAATACAACTGGGTGATACAATGCAATGAATGATGCAAAATAATGTTTTAATATTGTTTGTAAAATGTATGCCTCAGGTGCGGCCATTGAATATGGATAAAAAATGCATGCATTGAAATGGTCTGGTGATAGCCCTGGGGATGTTTCTGCTTCTCTTGTAAACCATTGTCAAGATGCAGAGGAAGAAGAGGACTAAGTCCAAGATGCAAAACTTTTTTTTTTAAGACAAACTAAGAAGAGAAAGGTTCAGTTCGATACAGTCAAGTGTGGGTACTGGGTAGGTTGATGTTTTTTTCCTTACCACCCTCTAAATTCGCTTCGTGTAAATCCTTTTCATTGAAAGAAAAAATCCCCACCCCTCTCATCTTTCAAAAAAGACAAAGAAAAAAAAAATTAAAATGTCCGTCGAAGTTAGAGGAGACTCTTCGAGGTAGTGGTAGTGATGTGAATATATAGAAAATCGCATGCACTTCTCACCCGCCCGTTCAAAAGCAGTTCGCGCAAAGCGATAAATTAATGTTATCGCTTCGGGCTATAAATCTGCATGAATTAAGAAGAACATTCTCTTCGGATCCTTATTTCCTTTTAGATATTCCATTTTCGGAGGGTCTCCATCGCAATTCTTTTCGTTTCGTTCTGTCCCGTCGCATCTTTGGGCAGTTTTTCCGCGCTTTTTTGTTTGATTTTTGGTTTGAAGTCGTCTTTTTTTCTTCCTTTTTTCTTCTGTTTCCCGCACCATCATCCCTGCTGAGGAACTCATTCCAGAAATACATGCATAGACTGTGCCATCACGCAACAGCATAGAGAGGGAGTGATTGGTAGAGAGTGTGAGAGAGAGGGAGGAAGAATGAGCGAAACTCGTATTGTCTTGGGGTGTAAGTTTCAAACGCCACTTAAGAGCGAAAGGAAATCGCCTCAAGTGGAAGGGAGTTTCCCAAGTGGGTGGTGAGAAGAGAGCCCTTGGTCGGTCGTGTTAGTAGGTATCCCAAATTTGTACATGTACCCTGCGGGGTAGTTGGGTAGCTTATTTTTACATATTTTAAGGACAATACTCAAACAAAAACATTGATGTTGGATAATTTAATTTTTTTTTCTGTTTTGCAAACCTGCGGTTACCTTCTGGTCTATTGATGACTGTTTTGCTAAACATTAATTCGCATTACCGACGAAAATCCGAATTCCAACTAGTTGATCATATAACGGGTGGGACACGTTCGTTCCTACTAATTACTGGATTACTTTCAACAAGTGATTTCAGACAATGGCTCTTAGGATAAAAATTCATCAACGAAATCAGAACAAATACCCCCAAGTTATGCACGTCTACATCCGCAGAAATCCACAATAGACACAGCTAGACGGCGACAAGTACTCTTCAAAGCACATTTTCAATGGAAGATTGGTCAGGTTGCCTTTCAAGCCCACCATCCCTCACGTGGTAATTCGATCTGCTTCTGCAATTAAAAAAATACAACCGAAATCAAATGAACGACTGTTTGTAATAAAAAACACTCGACGCAGCTCAACTGGATTCAATTGCGCGCTGCACACGACGATGACGGGAAGTTCAAAGCATCATCTCCTCTGTTGAAATGTCCTTTTTAACCGTAATTCTAAGAGAGGCGCACCAAGTATACGCGCACGCATCAATGATTGTAAATAGATTTTCTGAAAATAATTATTTCTGACTGAAGAGTGGGATATGGGTGAGAATGTACAAAGATCATAAGAAAGAAAAAAAAAACAAAAAGCACAAAGTATCACGTGCATAATTACTAACAGGACCTGAATTGCACAGGAAGTCGTCGAAAAGAACATAATGAGAGTGAGGACAAACATTCGCCCTATGTAAATTTAATCGCATCACTTTAAGGTGAACTTTAATTCAAGCTCCATTTGGCGTAATGCTTGACATGAGGCCAAATTGTCGATAGCAATCATCGATGGCTGTAGGCAGAGCAGTAGGCAAACATAGGGTTTGAGCAGGAACACCACATCCTGATGTTGGCAGCGATAAATGCGGCTTCCTCTTAGCACCAAGTGTCGGCTGGAACACTGACGTTGGATCCATTGGAAAACTCTCAGGATAAATGTAAAATCGGTAATCTATGAAGCATTGAATCCTGCCATTTAGCAGATTTCCTATTCCTCCTGTGTGGCAGCGGTAACAGCAACGGCAACGGCAGCGGTAGCAGCAGCAGCATCAGGTCCGGATATCGACACATATCGCATGTGTAGAGCATAGGAATTGAATTTCTGATGTCATGCCGTACACGGTGGTGTGCTGGTGCTGGTGCTTGCGATGGTGGCGGTGGCGGTGGTGCTGATGATGATGATGGTGTCAAGACAGAATGCGAGTGTTTGCGCCAGGAATTTTGGCATTGGGAAAACATCGGTTAACCTTAAATTGATGCCTTTGTTTGTACAGAGCATATAACAACATTCACAGCAGCGCCCATCCACTAACCAGTAGCAATGGCAACAGCAAGACACACACACATGCATACGTACACGTCGATCGGAAGCTACTGTACATTGACGTGACGTGCAAGTCCTGCCGGTGTGCGGCTTGGAGGGATTGAATTGAGTAGAGTGGAGCAGTGTACATCAGAGTGTTCGGCTTTTGATGCTTCGCAAGTTTGTGCAGAGATTAACTAACATTTGCGGTGTTGAATTGAATATTGAAAGGCAGCCAGGGGGTCGGTTGTGCTAGTAGAAACGTCGGCGGAAGCAGGCAAGCAAAATCAACACAAGCCTCCACTCATTTGGAATATCCTTCCGGCCTGCTCTGTGTATGCACATACCCCCATTTTACCTGACTGACTGGCCGGGTGGCGCTGCCTGCCACCATGTGCGTGTGAATATTTCAATATTCATGGCCACGAGTGACGAAAGTTGAATCAAACCATTTTAGAAATCGGTTGACCTCTGAACAATGCATGCAGGCTACACCTGTGGCTGACCCATTTTCCCCGGCTCCGGAGTTGGCTCACATGAGACGTATGTTCCGCCATGTGTGCATTAATTATTCTCATCCGTGGAAAAACTCAGAATACAGAAATGTGTCGAGTCACCCCGGGGGAGTGGGATGAGATCATCCACCATAAATGAGAAATTCTGTTGTTTGTGCCATAATTTTTTTGATTCACCCCCCCTCTCCATGGTACCGTCAATTACACCGATTGATTCAAGGGAAGCAACAAAAAAAAATTTAAAAATCCGTCGTGAAGTAATTGAAAATAAAATTATGCCTCCAAGCTAAAGGTACAACGTGAGGGCGCCGCGACTTATCATCCCTCTGTGTCACGTGAAATCTAAAGAATTCAATTCAATTGGCATTGAGTTGAGATAAACAAGAGGAAAGGATATGACAAGTATTGTGTTTGTTTCCCTCCACCCTCTAAATTCGACTCATCCCCCTCTTCATATTCAATTGTCTCGGCAACCTCCAGAGTACTTGAGGAATATCTGAGCATCAACGTCACCGAAGTGCCTCAAGCCAAGCACACACAAATACGCATGTATGAATCAAGGCATTTTTTCGATTTTTAATTACAATTTGAGTCCCCGCAAAAAAAGAGAAAAAAAACGAATAAAGGAAAATCCTTGCAGTTGAAGCTTCGCCTGATAAGATGCGATAAAGAAGACATCATCCACCACCATGACGGTTATAAACAGTAAACAGCCTTTGGCAGTTGCAAACCGTGCCTCACTGTTACTTATGATGTCGTTCCGATTGGAATTTATGCCATCAATAAAGGTATCCTGTGCGACCGAAATCTAGTACTGAGCTTCGCCTAATTTCGATGCTTGCTTAACGTAAATCTATATTTACGACTATTAGAGTTTATGACATGACTGGAAGTGCGCGTCTGTGTTACTTTCATCTCAATACTGGTCACTGGACGGATGGACATTTATTAGCAATGTCACACGAAATTGCTCCCATAAGACGACGTCAGTATGAGTCATAAAACTAAGTGAAGGCCTGCAACAAGCCGGTTTTATAGTTTTAATGACATGTCGTATGTGACCAGACCAGAGGGGTGATGACACCGTTACACACGAGGTGTATAACATTCACCATCCGAAATCGAATACTCATACTCCCACTCGCACTCAACCTTCTAACTGCCGCGTTGCTGACAAATTGATTTCTGCAGGTTCACCCCGAGGGAGGACAATGTCTACAGCTGCCTACTCCGTGCACTATTGATAGTGCTCTGCGAATGTCACGGAAATACGGAGTAAATGAGGAGCACAGGAAGTTTGTCATTATCTATCAACCTCCAGGATTAGAAACGACATAGATATTGTTATTCTAATCGAAGCCCGCCGTCGCTGTCGTGATGAGTTATGACAGACACGTCACACATACGATTTGGTTCGATCCAAAAATTATGACATGTCACATCTGATGTGCGTTGTTTCTGGTGTGCAAAGGGGTTGCTCCCGGCTCGGTGACGTGTGGGAGGATGTCCTGGAGATAAATTGCGGCAGCAACAGCAACGCCAGTCGAAGCAGTAGCAACGCCAGGTATGAGTAATGGTTTTATCCCGGCAGTCGTCATTCTTGTCGAAGATGGAATCCTCCTCGAATGTAGATGTGCTCCGAATATGTGACGTTATTAATATTTATTATTTGCTTTGCCTCTCTGTCGCTCGATAAGACATCTATCTATCCCATATACTCTTTCCCTTCGATGCCCAAAAATTGTATCATTTTAATATTCTGTGTATTTTTGTAGTGATGCTTCGAAACCGCTGTTGTGGGGACTACTCTAGCAAAAAAGAAATACACACAAAAATAAAGGAACATCGCCATAGAGAGAGAGTAGTCCTACTCAGTTGTCCTGTTGTTTGGGAAGTCATCATCATGAGGGCTGGGGCATGTTTGATGGATTAGGATAGGCTAAGGAAGTCGTGTGTGGAATTCGAAATAATAATTTCAGTCTAGCGTTATATGCGCTGTCCTTTTTTGTTGCTTTCCGCTTGTACGTCATGGATTCGATTAAATTGAGACAGAGGTGTGGAAATTCAGTTCTTATTCATACAATTTTTTGTATGAGCATTATTTTGACAAGAAGCTATTAGCAGTGCTCTGACTAATGACAGTGACTTCGATTTTGACCTCATCCGAATGCAATCTATATTTTCGTACTCTAATCTGAATGCCGACAGCATCAACTGCTGCCAACATCTGCAGATTCCTCCTCCGGCCTGAGCAGCAATGCCACATTTTTCAATTTCTTTTTAATAAAATTATTTTCCGGTAGATTGCACGCTTCTTTCCGTCGGTCTCAATCTAAGCTTCCTCCGCCAATGCCATCAACGTTAGGATTTGCTGGAGAATATGCAAATTCGTGCTAAAAGCAGACATAAATCATTCGAAATCAGTAACCGCAAGTCTTAAGTCTTGGCGTCCTGCAGAATTTCCCTCCCGCATTTTCGAGTGCTTCCTCTTTCAATATCTACCCTTACCCCACCAGACAATGGTGGTGCCTTGGTGGGCAATTGAATGCCAATGTACGACTTAGTAGTTCGAAGGAGGAACAATAGGGAGGTGTAGGACAAAAAAAAAACATTGTAAATGTAAATCTATTTTTCAACCGCCCACTGCTTCGCCTTGTATCTGTTTCTTATTAGCTGAGATTAATCCCTATCCCATAATCAATTATTGCTTCCACTTCAATGAGTTGAAAAATTGGTAGTAGCAGCCCCAGTCCACGAGTTTTTTTTTTTTCTGTTCGTTTCTCCATCCCCAATTGAGACATTAATCCTGGGCGATGGCGACAGCAGCGACGGAAGCGGTTGGCGGTCGTGGAGGTGTGGGACATTGGCAGCAGGAAATTTCCATAAGTGCACGATTACCCTTGTGATTTTCGCGAGGAATTTTAATAAGCCATTACACCAGTAGTATACTCTGCCTACCACCGCCACAATCTGAGGGGATATTTGCGTACGGCGCGGCGCGGCGCGGCGCGGCGTCAGTATGACTTCGAGGGTGAGTGATTCAATGTCTTACGCAAGATCTTTGGTCTTTGGAAATATGTTGCAATTTTTCAAATCTCAACAGTGGGTGTGGGCTGTTATGTATTTGCACGTCGTTGCATGCTCAATTCAATTCAACGCTGAAAAAATATGCGTTCATCCCTCACACTGCCAGCAATGGGGGGTGGTATTTAATATCATATTTTCCCTTTTTATTAAATTCAATTCAATGTTTATTTGATTTGAACTCACCAAACCGTAACCATCGAAATGGCCTTAAAAATAATTATAAAAGCCTACCGCGACGCTGGCAATCCACAACATCGACTGTAGAGCGGCAACGTGCGTGTGGCGTTCCAAAAGTTCAGTTGACATTAAATCCACTATAGGGGGACGCGCACACAAGAAGAACTCAATTAATATGTGGGGACCCCCCCAATAGCCCGGTGATGTAATTTTTGATTTTACCGTGTTAATTTTATTTGCACATTTATTACCTGGCTTTATTTTTAAATGGATATTATTTGCCTTTAACATTATTGTTGGATTGTTGACCGGTTGGCTGCTGGTTACCCAGACTGGTTAGCTGTTTTGGTTGTCCAATGGAAGCCGTCAGTCGCACCATATTAACGCACTCTGCTGTTGGATTGAACATTCAGCCATTAATATTCGCTGCAATATTAAACACGTAATAATGAAATGGATGACCTCATCGGATTAAATTAACTGCTCGCTCGCTCGCCTACACGCCATGCCACCCACTAGAGTCGTTTCAGCTGTTGTCCTCTCAATACAGCATGCGTAGTCGATAAGGACCAAATGCATGCCGGTTCTCTGTTCTGTGTGGAAAGGAAGCCAGTCATTGTATTAATTAATTCGGTTTTTATGTGTAAAATTAATTGTACTTTGATAATTTATTAATAATTTCAATTTTGAATATTTTTAGGTGAATGGTGTGAATGAAAATGCCGACATTGTAAGTGAGTGTACTCGTGTTCGTATCGGGGACGGACATCCATAGGGATGGCGGCGTTTGAGTGTTGGATGTATTTGGTTGGTTGGTCGGTGGCCGCATGAGGTCATGAATGTTATTGGTACGAATTATTAATGCTTTTGGTTTAATGAACTTGTAATTTAGAAGTTAGAACATGATTCTAATTGATGTTTGAATTGTTTTACGAAAGCGATTGTTGAATGTTTCTATTCCATGCTGTTGAATATGACATTACGTTTTGTTGTTATTCGTTTAAAAAAAATCACTGCTAAGACTTTATTGTGTCGTCTCTTCTTTATGAAAAAAATTATCATCAATTATTATCAAATTATCATCCGAAAACAAATTTGATCCCTTTCAAATTCAGCTTTGAGGACAAATAAGCCTTGAAGGGAAACATTATATTTTTTTAATCGCATTAAAATCGAAATGCTCTCTCACTCGAATAAATTACAAAAGTAAATCAAAATGTTTCATTGTCGAGCCACAATTGCTTGTATTTTGTGTGCGCTTGTTGTCGCTTGCGAAGGACTCGTACCTTTCTACTGGTGTTGCGGTACAAAGAGTCATGGAGTAGCACGCAAAACAATCAAATACCACAAATGAAATTATGATGAAAATTCCTGGTTTTATTGTTTTCCAATTATTGTGTCTTCGTCATCGTCATCGTCTTTTAAGCAACCATCTTCTGGTGTTGACTTGGGTTTCCAAATCCTTCACTGATTCGAATGCGAAGGAGCGTCGTCGAATTTGCATTTGCCTGGGTGGAAATTGAAATGTCGGATGTATCTGACAATAATGAATTCAATTAGCAAAAAACACTCACGCTCCACGTATCGTATCCATCCATCCATCTATTCAGGAACACCCCGTCCATCCGCATGCCTCTTAAACAGTGAAGCACGTAGTCATAGTCGTTGTAGTCACCACCATCGTCATCGTCATCGTCATCGTCATCATTATCGTCTTAGTTGATTGGATTGGGCGGCTGGAGGCGACTGTGTTTTAATTCCTGTGTACCTCAAAATCAGTGATGAATATTCAGAAAGTTTTATTGTGTTCCTCGCCACGGAAGAATGAAAGATTTCTGTAAAATGCTAATTAATAAATTCGATTCAAAAATGCGGTGGCGGTCGATGATGAATACCCGTCTTCGTTTTTCATTTCAAGCGGAGTGCAACAATGGGGCTTTGTTATTCTTAATCAATCCATATACCGCCACCATTCTTCTTCTTTCAACCCCGAAGTAAATTGCTTCGAACAATCGCTTGACATGTGCGTATTCAAATTAGCTCGACGAAGACTAGGGGCGGGCGTGTGTGAACTTTGATCACCCCCACCATCGTGAGGGCATTGCCAATCGTTCAATTCATCCAAAAATCCCCAAGGAATCCCCGCGAATGTATGTTCTTTTGCGAATTAACCGCAGCCTTAAAAGCCATTTGGCAAGCAATACGCAAAAAGGGATACACCAAGCAACGATATTCCGACTGGGGTGCACGTTTTGTTATCATATCATGTCGTACGAGTCTCGTTTCCACCCCATACTCCCTCAAATGGGAAAATTTGACTTTTCCCACACTACACGCATCCACCGCCGCGACGTGTAGGGGGAAAGAGAACATACAGCAGAAAAAAATGTGCCCGAACACGGATTGATGAAAAATTTATTTCGCGATAATTTTGTGTATCCTTGTGAGTACCTGAAAATAAATGCTTCTTCCATGTGTGTCTGTACTTGGAAGCAGCAACGTCTGCCAGCCAGGTTATCGTCTTGTATTCCCTTTGAAAAGCAATTTTAATATTGCATGCAAGTGATATTATCGTCATCGCCATCAACATCATCATCTCCATCGTCGTCATCATCATCATCATCATCATTATTCTAGGAGGTTTTCATCTTTTGGATACGGCGAGAAATATCGCATATCCTTTTGTTTGCGGAGAGTTTCTTTGGTTGTGTCGTTTGCTTTGCTTTCATTTGAAATGCGCCAAAGGTGGTTTGTTCGAGGATGATTTATTGAAAATTGCATCTAAAAGGATGTCTATTACACATAAAGGATAAATACTCTTACGCTTAGATGTCTCTGTCATAAATATTAATTTAGCAACCGGGCCAACCAACAACACACACAGACTATTCTCTGTCTCTGGCAGAGTGGGGGCAGATTTTTATTTTGTTGTTCAAGTGCCATATCCCTTTTTCATTTGTGCAATTCTAAGGATTTATTTAGAAAACCTTTTTCTTCATCTGCATCTGCTAACCGATTCCCACTTTCCGCTTCTAGATCCCACTGTACCCACTGCTGTATGCTATGCGGCTATGCCGCCCACTGTATTACAATAATTTTTAATTACCGGAGTAAACGTAATTATGAATTTTATATTTGCGGTTAACTGCGAACAAAGGACGAGTACAGTTTTTTCGCTTTTCCTTTCCTCAGTGTTTTACTTTTTTTTTCACATTTTTTTTTTGATTTTTCCAAGCCATTTTTCCTGCACACTCCTTTGCTCGCGCCCCAGAAACTCTGAAGCTGGTGTGTGACAATGGTCCTGGGTGATGATGAAGTTATATTCCATGCTAAGAAAAATGCAAAACCTACGAATAGGGAACAAAATGGCATGTCCTTAGTTTTTTCTACGGCGAGTGTTGTTTTAGTCGTTTAATTCGTTCTTTTTTTCTCCCTCTCGCGCTCTTCACATTTTTAACTGACTGATTCAGTTGTGCCACATGCACACTAAAGAAGGAGTTTTCGCGAGAGGAGAATTCTGTGTATTGCCATAAGGACATTTGGCTTCACATCCTTTCTCCATACAACGAAGCACCCAGCCATGCTATTCGCGTGCATTTGCTGCTGATTTTTTCTTTTTTCGTATTTTATTTTTTTAATTTTCAAAGTTTCCTCTGAGTTAATGAATAATTGCTCGCAGTTAGCAAGGACCTCTTAATGAGTTGTGAAATATATTTCGCTTGACTTTGATTTTAAATCACAACTGCTGTCATATTCTTAACAAAATGCGGGCACAGACTTTTTTCTTTAATTATCTTTCCAATTGGAAAGCTTCACAGCGCTTTGCCCAGACCCAGCCTGCATGTGTCCTCGGGCTGCGGCTGCTAGTCCAACTTTCAGATCATTTAAAATCCAATTTCATTCGATTTCGCCTTACGAAGGTTCATACGTCTACATTCATACCATCCATTGAGGTTCAATTCAGGCCATTATAAAACATCCTCGTAATGAAGTATTAAATATGCAACCAAATAGAAAGCAGCATCCCATTCAGCGTTGGGAAAATTGAGAAAGTCTCGAAAGTTATTTCAACACCGAATGGGTGGGTAGGTTCCTACGTACCATACATCCATATGTGATGACGGCCCATCCCTCAGATTGGGCAACCCATTGCTGGGAGGACTTTTGACTATAGTCCGGTTGGCTGCAGCATGTTGCAAGGACACACCGTTGTGCTGCGTTTTCCCTCTACATATCTGCAACAGGCTGAAAAGGCTGCAGTTTCTGAGAGATCGTTTGCGTTTGTGAGTTTCATATTAGGTGCATTCATAAATTTTCAAATGTTTTATCTGCGCATACATACATACATGCCACATGAAGGAAGAGACTGAAAGAAGCAGTTAGCCGATGAAAGGAGAATGCTGAACGTAGGTCAACGCGTCTATTCAAAGAACTGATGCGAGTGCAAGTCATAAGTGCAATCGAAAGGATTTCATTTTCGTGGTGGTGTTGTTGCTGGTGTTGGGAATATAGTGAATCTGGCACTGCTAGTCCTTTCAACTTTCAGTTGCATATGGCAGATGGAGAATTTATTGAAGACTTCGCTTTAATGCTTCCATCATTCAATATATGCACTCAGACTCTAATGAAATTCGGGCTGCATAAAAGGTATGCATCCATACATACCATACGAACTCCTTCGTTCTCTTCAGAGTCAAAGTGAAATCCAAAGTCTCGATATATTCAAAAACAGTTTTTGCTCGAGCTAGTCCAGCCTTTCTGACTGAGTTTCGGTTGTTTCTTTCTATTTTTATTTTCGTCGTTTTTGTACAGTTTTCGACTATATTAGTCTGCATCCTTTGTGTAAGGATTTGTATGCAAACTAATATGTAGCCGAATAAAAATGAAGAAGAACACATCGTAGAGCATAGGAAAAGAAGCACAAGCAGAACGAAAATTCGCAGTCAGCAAACAAATTTGCACATGTACCACGCCTCAGCGCTATCTCCACATCATCATCGTCCTCATCCTCATCCTCATCACTATCGCCATCGTCATCCTGAACCTTCACACAAAAAGGATAAAAATTCTATCGAAGCATGCATACATCCTCGTATGCTGCATACACACATTTCCATATCTACTCGTGTATACCAGAGATGATGATGTGGACAAACCTGGGCAATATCTTTTGCATGCAGATCCCGGAACGGCGAGCCAGTGTTCGTTAGTCCTCAACCTCCAACCCATCCCCATCCCCATTCTCATTCTCATTCTCGTTCTCATTCTCGTCCGTGTCCGCGGACTCCTCTTTCTCGCCATCAACATCGCATCGTGGGTTAGTGTGTAGTAGCAGGTCTAACGAATCAAATAAATTTGTTGGTCAATTAAAAAACTGCATAGCGCACCATGAATCTCCCAATGGGTGGTGACGGTGGTCCAGCTTTTCTATTTTCCACCATAAATATTCGCCCAAAAGCATGTGTAGCTACTACTCGTAAGCAGATTCTGCCAGAGTGAGCGAAAGAGTCCTCCTCGCCGATGCTGTATGATGAAGAGAATAAAAAAAAAAAAAAAAACAAGAAAAAGTCTCTAGTCGACAATTTTTCTACCCCATCCTCAAAAAAGCCACAAAAAAACGTGTAGGGTAACAATTTTTTTCCAATTTTCCATATTCACCAAGCAGGACACACTAGTCGGTATCCCCTAATAGGGACAATAATGAAATAGTGAACGGGGGGAAAACGTGGACTCGGAGTTTCCTCTGCATTTGTTTCTGTGACGATATTTTTTTTTATTCGTTCTCCCTGGAGGTTGGGCGGCAAACACTTGGGTATATCCCTATTGAACGGATGGTGGAGTGTGCGCGTATTGGAAAACCAATAATTGTCTTAATGCACCTGTGTGTTGGTATATCCTTCGATATTCGATAGCGATTGGCAGATGCATTCGATTTTGTGTGTACAATACAGTATATGGTCTTTGGGGAGCTAAAGACGTCATTCATTTACGATGCCTTTATGTGTGTGTGCAGTGTACAGAGTACAGAGTACGAGTGCTAGGCTACAATCACTTTGTATAGGTAGATATAAACTTTCTCTCATTTCTATATCTAAACCCGACGAACGTTTGTCTTCCACAAACGGAATTTTAAATTTCGACTCGAAATTTATTAAATCTAAAGTCTTATTGATGGAGACGACAGAATCAGCTGAGGCTGAACTTGACACTGGTGGTCATCCCCAAAACATATTCAAATTCCATTACACTACAGAGGCATCCAGAGAGAATGCGGTGTCTGTACCTATGACATCCCCAAAAATGAAATGTATACTTTGGAGTGTCATTCGCCATAGATGTGTTGTCTAGCCATCCACACAGGGCGGCATTTGATGAAGGATAATGAAGTTTTGTTTGAGTTTTTCAGAAGTTCTTCAGACTCTAATCCGTTTGTGACAACAGAGTGTCGTACATTTTTAATGTGTCCTCGGTCAGATGATGTCTGACATCTACAGAATTCAGTATACCTTAACCTCAGTCTCTGTTTTCTGGCTGCTATCATCAATAATTAAGAGCTTGACTAGGAAACGACGCGCTCTAAGCGCAGCTTATTCACGCTTTACACCCCCTATTCGTAACGGGGGCCAACGGAAGTCACCCTCCGCCCTTGGTCTTCAGCAAAAGAAACATCGAAAGATTAATTAACTTAAGTCAAAGTAATTTTCCCAGGAAGAAGTCTAAGAAGCAGAAGACCACCAGTAGCACCACTGGTAGCAAACAAACGAAATTGATTGTTGGTCCTTGTCAGTCGATTTTTCACTTCGGTCACCCTCTCCGTGCAGAGGCAGGACGAATGCGACCGAAGTCAATAAGGAAATAAATGAACGTAATTACAAAGAAGATAAACACGGCCAGCGTAAACATTGGACAAAATCAATTCATCCTTTTTGCCAAACGTTATTAGCCAAAGGCATCTTCTCTGGGAACGGGCATAATCGGGTAAATAGCATAGCACGAATGGTCTTAGGGATGAACCGATTCATCTCTTGAATCGAACAAGTCCTTCTGCAGTCAGTCAACACTTCATTGCGAGCATATTTATCGTGTCTTTCGGAATGAATTTCGCATTCTTCTCTTCCGCTTAAAGGACATCGCAATCGACAACGACAACGACAAGAATAACATTGGCTACGACGACGACGATGACGACGAGGAGGTCGAAGACGACGATGGAGACGAAATCAGATATCAAGGAACACAACACTTACACAAATGGGGATTAAGGACGCTCGAGTTGTATTACTTGCAAAACAAATTAATTGATGAAGGACACACAGTCGCAATCACTTCTGACAGCCCAAGACACAACGCCAATGGCGGGCAAGGGAGCTGATTCGGAGAGACCGAATCTGCTCCGTCTTTCTGACTAAAAAATAATTGAAATTGGTATTCAATGAAAGAAGGCCTTCGAGTCGACCAGACAAAGTGGGGGAACCACCGAGTATCCTTGGTATCCTTGAAGCTAAAGTAAATTTATTATTCTACTATGAAATCGAAAAGCATGGGATTCACCCTAAGCAGGCTTTTCTAGGGATTACAATATTAGACATCCCTTTGTTGTGCTCGGCTATGGATTGTGTTGTTTACCACCACCATCTTCCCCGCCCCTAAATCACCCGGCACCCACTCAAAGGTGGTGGCGATTCGCAAACCGCATTGGCCAGCCGCCGCATGCTTTGGCTGACAGTTAATAATGAGCCATCGGAGCACAAAGAAAATTCGTATTCGTGTCACATTATTTGTGTTCAATTGATGTTGCCTGGAGAGGTGATAGTGATGGTGGTCATAGGCGCCGCTGGCATACCACATTGTGAGTGTGGACATATGCTACATTCTTACGAAGCATGTCCTTGGAGTATTGCTCATGGCATGGCAACAACAAAGGCAAAACAACCACCTGTCCTCCAGGGGTTCATACAAAAAACGCATGATTTATGACCGTTGGGTAATGTCAGGAATCGTCCGCTGTTGAACTGTGATCGATAGCCCTGTGAAAGTGTTGCCAGATCCCGCTACCATATTTTTTTTTTGCTGCTCATAAGCTTTGGAATAGTGCGAAGGTGGGAGAGTAACTCTCACCCACCATCACTGGTTACGCAGCCGACGTTTAGGATACATTAATACACGAATTCGAAAGCGAATAATTTCATTCCCCATTATTCTTGTTTAATTGCTTCACACACAGCCCGGGAAGAGTTGTCTCAGAGTAATGAAAGCATAGCTAAAAGGGACATGGACTCGAAAATAAATACGCCATTAATTCCATAAATTCCTTAATTAAAATTGGTTTTATTTCGATTCGAAATGAGCACACATGAGTAGTAGTTGTGTTCATATGGGACCTCTTCCAATCAAGCACAGGCGCTGCACACCCCTGCCGCGGACCAACATCGAACGCAACATACAACAATACGACACGCATTATTTTCCAAAACATCAATTTGCATAACCTTTAATTTTCCATAGAAAATGTCGGCAGTTAATCGTTCCCCAAATCGGGCTGGCACCGGGCTGGGTGGTACTGTTTTTTTGGCGATGATGTGGGATGGAAATCACTGGCTTAGGGTGGCGTGCTAACATTGTGTTGGTTGAATTTTCAATTTAACAATCGAACCGCCAAAGAAACTGTGTCGCTGGAAGTTCCTCAGTCCAGTTAATATAATACATACGTGAATATACCATTGCATGGGTGAATTCGAGTTTAAGGGTGGGTCGAGGACTTTTATCGCGTATTCACGTGAAGTGAGCCGTCGGGTAATAAATCATAAATTTTGCCGTTTTTCTGTATTTGCTGATACTTTTCAAAATATACCGCAGCGGAATGAAAGCAGTGGGGAAAAATAAACCGATGAGAAATGCTAAGAAACCACTGCAGAAGCATTCGCGTGTGGCATGAACAGTTAAGGAAACCCGCATGGGGTATGGCCCGCCTGTAAGCTTTTCCTACGGATCCATCAAAGGGTTTACTTACTATTCCAGAATATTATCACTAGTTCGACTCCCTGTTTTTTTTTTCCTTATTTCTCATGTTTGACTGGAGACGGTCGTATTTTTCCCTGGTTTTGTTGAATGCAGTTGTGACACTGAATCCTTTTCTCGCCTGAGGGCACACTTTGAAAGAAGAAAACGGTCTGTTGTTTGGGGGGGGTTTGGTTTAGAAGAAAGTGTTTCGAGCAATTTATCAAAACCGCCTGTGCTATTGTAAATGTTTTTTTTTTGTTTTCTCTCTCCACGTTCCCTAATGAAAGTGGAGAAATGCATGTCGACCGAGAAATAATTGATGCGATAGCAAAATAATTTACCCCAGGCGTGATGTTGACTTTAAGTTGTGGTTAGATTATTTTCCTTCGATGGTAAATTAACGTATAAGAAATATTATTCCGCCTTGTCGTTTTGGTAGCGTTCGTATAGGAAGCAATATTTCCCAGGGCCAGTTCTATTATTTTATCATAATTTTACAAAATTTAATTAAACTTAGAAAATGATATGCTTTACCGAAACAAAAATGTGTAAGAGCCTATGCTGGATATAATCCCCACGCCATTGCATTTCCGTGATCTAGTCCGTAGTCTAATCCGCACGACTGCAGGTTCAACAAAGCGAAGCTACTCAAGCTACCACCCACCGGGCATATGAATGCAAAATTTTAATTTTACTATACATAACATAACTCCTCCTTCCCCATCCAGGTAAAGGGTTGAGTACGATGGTGGTCGAGGGTCAGTTGTAGACAGGACTCTAAAACTGTAATTTAATTTGCACTTGCGGAATGATAAACATTACAAGGAAATTAATATGAGATTCCGCCGCAGAGTTGCACAAATCTCTCACATACAGTGAGAATGTTAATTCGCTCTACTGCATCCACATATAGTCACATCATAGAGAGGGGATGTGAGAGAGAAAAAGCCGGATAATAAGATGGATAAAGGAAAACATTTCCATTTGCGGTCACATTAACTGAATCGTGCGTAATCTTCGCGTACTGACGACTATCACAATACAACTTTCTTCTTACCAAAGGCTCTCGACATATGAATGTTAAATGAGCAACAAAGTTGTTTTAACCTGGGTCCCTCTGACGATGGGGGTCGGGATGGCTCTTCGCCTTTTTGGAGCAAAGAATTTTTACCATCCGCAAAAAAAAAGTAATCCTTTTATGGCACGACAAAAATATATATATAAAAAAAAACAAAAAAAAAAAAATCAGAAGCAGAAGGGTGTTATCCCGTTTCAAAGCGGGTATCCCTCTTGGAGCTCACTTTGCGTCTTCTTAACAGAAATTCTGCGTTCTCGGTTTTAACAATTTACGTTTTTCTATCTCTGTCCCTCGTGCTTTGTGCTTGGTGGTAGCCAAGCGGTTAACAAGGATACTTTCATAATTTTTTACAATAACTGACATAAAGGCTTACCTGCGAAGGATGGTACATTCCGACTTTTATACGCGCAAATCGCCTTTAGGCGGTGACACTGAGTTCTTTAGTCCTGTTTGCGCATTTTTTTTTTTGGTTAGTATTCCTCCTCGTCGTCGGTGGCGTCTGAATGTGAAGCATCTTTTTAAGCTCTGTGCATTTTTTCGGTTACTCGGTAGGTTTGTTGGGGTCCTTATCTTACAAAAGATTATCTTACGTGAAAATATTGTTGGAATGCCCCTTTCTGTATATATGCATGTACACACGTACTATATATATATTTTTTTTATTTCCTTGCGGTTCTCTTTCGCCCGGTTGTATGTACCCTTCGCCTGCTTTGAGTTCGCCATCCAAAATCCTTGTTTGTATGGTGCAGTCTTAGTGTAATTTTATTTAACCAAGCATCCAGAACACATGTGACTTAACCGCGGTCGCTGCTTTGCATTCATGATATTTTCCTCTAAGAAACAGAAAGAGGACATTTTTATTCGCGGTATCCTTTTCAAGGCGTGCACAGTCAAATAATTGTGATATACCCTCCCGAATATCACCCTCCCCTTTCTGACAAATCTAATTAGTTATATAAAGGAAGAAAGGATTAAGGAAAACAAAAAAAAAATGAAAATCAAGTACAAGATACGAGATGAGAACAGATGAGTTAATTTTTAATTAAGATATTTAAGGATGCGTACAATTTTTCTTAAACTGTTGGCCAACATATTAGCGATACTTAAGGCGACTTGTTAGCAAATAGAGTCGTTCTGCCCGAATACGGTTCAGTTCGGGAGGAGTACATTTTATTAAATTTTTTTGTATATATGCATATGTACGTATAAAATAATATATTTCATCATGTACGAGTTCGTCAAAGGATCCAAAATGTGAATATTTGTTTAGTGAACATATGCGAGTCGAAAGAAAGGATTGAAACTTTATTTCTTTGAATTCTAACTGAAGCTAGCTAACTGGTTGTGTATCTAATGATATGTGAGTTTTATGCTAGGCAGAATAAACACATCCAAAGATACATGGATTCATATTTTTGTATCAACATACATATGGGGGAGGTGTTGGCCAAGAAAAAAGGGTTGCTATTTGTACATACATTACGAGTCCTTATGCATACATATTTTACGTACGATTAATGTATTTAGGATTTCTCCATTTTTCTCTTACCATTCGGTCCCTCTCTGACGTTTAATTTAAAATTTTGTTTGCTAAAAAGTTTTTGAAATTAAATATGCGAAATGCAAATATAAGATTTTCAATGAAATGTTTTCTTTTTCATTATTCCAAGGATATGTGCATGATGATTCCACGAACTTGATTTCAGCTACTTCAGAGCATATCTTTGTATGCGAGAGTTTATGGCGCATGTGAATTTGATTTTGGTCCGGCTTTGTCTTCTAGTTCGTATTTACGTATGTACATGCATATTTATGTGCATCGTAGTGATATGAAAATATTCACCAGTAGCAATAATACTAGAGTTTGCATTAAGTAAACAATAATGTTTGCTTTTCCGCAATGTATAGATTGTCAATCAATCGTGCTTAAAGTTCATTATTTGTACCTGAACAAATGCGACAGCCACTCAATGATCTCATTTCTCATCAACAGATACATTCAAGGGCATAATTCATGTTTCATCTGTCATCTGTCCGTAATTACCATTCACCCCATTTAAAAGATCCAACAGTCGCTGCATTATCTCACCCTAGCATAAATTACCACCCCATCCACCACCAGAATCTTTTCCTTTTATTTTTCGATTGATCAGGACACTGAATAATTGCGATTTCATCATATCATTGACAGAGTACCACTCATCCATATTCATAATGGCCAAGCCATTAAGTTCGACCACAGTGACGGCGCCAGCAATGGCGATGTTGATGTCGATGGCGACGGCGATTGAGAGTTCCAACCTGATGACGACAGGAAACATCCCTCTCTATTCTCCGGCGGGCAACACTTCTTAATGACCCATTCGAAGTTGAAATCATTTATTATGAATTATTGAAGAAACATTATACGTATAAGAGATACGCTCTTATCCTTCGATTAATCCCCATAATTTATAGTTGCTCCTTATGATATGGGTCTAGGGCTTGTGTTATGTTGGTTTTTCTAGTAAAACGCCTTCCTCCCTAATTATGTGCGGAATCGATAATCTGTTGCCAATGTCGGCTTTTCTCCCATTTGAGTGGTATATTATTATTTATGGGTGCCCGGATCCAAAGAGCAGTTCCAAAGATACGACGTTGGTCATTATATAAGGTGGGTGGGGTATTGCCCAAGTCACTGCGATTCGATTGCCAAAAGTTTTCCGGGCATCCATTAGCAGTCAGCAATGTGTTCACTATCCGATTTTAATTGCTTTAATGACCTGGCCGTGGTATGAGCACATGAAAACACCAAAAGATACCTCTGTACCACAACACATCGCGGAACACAGACAGCAAACAAGATGTGACCTTCTCCTTGTCCTTACAATTCTGTTCTCATTGAGCAAACAGTCATCAATTACTGGTGACTTTGCAATTGTTTGTATCGATAAACCAAAGTGCAGGCTGGATACTCTAATAAATCATGCATTTTGATGTGACTGTGAGGAGTAAGGATCCTTTCTCCTTTCTGAAACGGGTCCACCTCTCAACTCCCATCGCTGAAGAGATACTACTCAGTACTCTGCCTCTATTGATTAATAAATCTCTTTGAATTTGAATTGATTCGCATTCTCGGTGAATTGTTGTTGAGGACAAATGGCACGTCGAAAGGATAAGTGTCATAAATCAATAGACGACCAATAAGTCCTTTCTGAATATTCAATTGAGATATCTCTCTGAATCGTCCGATGCTTGATTTCCCTTGGCTGATCTGTGGGTGGGAAATGTGGCATTCACTAAGCGTTTGTCTGAAAGGAATTCCATGATATCAATCAGGGGAGTATTGAAATCCATTTGGGGGTACAAACAAAGGCGATTGGATAGCACTACAGCTCTGAATCCGCATCGTGCTTAATGACATTGAATTAGATTGAAACGTAAATTGCCAAGGATTAAAAACTCACAGCATTTGAAGCTTATTTTGCTAGAAATTTTAGGGACAAGCTTAAGGTAACTGGATGACCTACATACATGCACATGTGTCGTGCAAAATGTGTTCAATTACTTAATTTTCGCCCCCTCTCGACTGAGTCTGTAGTTTAACTTTCTTCTCCCAGGCAATGTCCGACTGTATAAAATGCAAATGCGACCACATCCTTAATATCCGTGCTCATCAACTGCAAGGCCTTCTCCTAGGTGTAGTTGATGGCGTGTCTTCGTCAAATAACTGAGGTTAACATTTCATTTCTATGTCATTACATTAATTACTTTATTAATTTGAGAAAGTGTTGTGCACACATTCCATCGTATTCCATCAAAAATTTATGAATCATATTTATTTGCAGTGTAGATGTGTGGAGTAGATTCGCTAGCGTAAAGCGGGACGCAGATATGCGCATTTTCATTTTAATCGTTAATTATCACGTAATATTCCATAAATGGGCCTCCAGTTACACGAAACACAAACCTACACCATATGCCCGTTTACGCCTGCCACCCATCCACAGGTCTTTAATTAAGCTGGCCAACAATGGGTTGATGAGAAGCCGACCCCCAACGGACAAGCGGAGTTTGTCTCATACCTGCTCTGCTCCTTTCCCAGTCGTTTTAAATTCAATTAACCGGAAAATCACTTTCAATTTGTTAAAATCTACTTTCACACTAGATAATCCTCCCTGCATATGTCCAAAGGATTAACCTTGATGTTATACAAAACACCCACGACATATCGTGGTGGTGGCTGCGGTGGCAGGCCAGTAGGAAGACGAACTGGTTCTGAAAAACGAAAAAAAAAAAAAACGCAAATCCGTCCAACAAACAGACAAATTAAGCTTCCCCCTGGTGCGCAGAGGGCAGAAGCATCAAGCCGCCTCTGCTAAATGGCCACTAGGACATTATACGCTGGTGATGATGCGTACGTGAAAAGGGGTGCGTTTTTTGCACTCTCCTGCATTGTGAACAACATCGACGAGTGCGGGCATCGAAAGAGTACGCGAATCTTGCTTTCCGCTTATCGCATATGTGTCAAAGGACCACCGACAATTGCTGGTCTATAACACCACACGGCCAACGCATATACGTAGTAGAGTATAGATGCACGAGATATTTAAAAGAGATTTGGATACAAATTTTTGTGATTTCCATAATTAAAATTTGCCCTTGAAAGAATACGAGGTCTGGTTTGGAACAATGCGAGGCTTTCTGAATCGATTTCTGTCAAAACGCATTTTGTTTTATTTTTACAATACGATTTATTTATGTGTACGAAATTAAGTATGAAACTGTAGAAGGTCCGACATGCGAGAATTCTCTCTTCGCCCATGTGTCCAAAGACCATCGACAATTATTGGTCTATGACACCGACACATCATCCGTCCATATGGAGTTACACCACACAGACTGTAAAAATCTAATAATGAAATATTGAAGTGAATTTCGGGAAAATCCTCGAGAAATATGTCCTTTGACAGGATAATAATATTATTTTCTCTGTGGCACTATAATAAATGATTGAGATGGGGATTTCGCCGTCTTTTGCCGTTTGCGGGCTTGCGTGTGTATGAGAGTGGCTTGTGCAGAGAAATATATTGGCGTTAATGTTCATTACCGGGCGGGCGGTGGCGGATCAACAAGAAAAATCACTTTCTACTGCGATGATGTGCTCTCCCAGGGATGGAGGACAGGATAAGTAGGTAATCGGCATGGAGAAGCACTTTGATCAGCTTGTGTTCGTATATGTGCCGAGTTAAGGATGGAATCCGATAAATAATGATGCTCATTCCAATTGTATTGGCTCTAATGGCATCACCTACTGACAATGTGCTGAATTAATGCAATGATGACGATGGTGCTGACATCCTGACGATGTGGCTATGACTGTGTGCGCTTATACGACAAAGACAAGACATAATCTCTTCTCTATTTGGGGGGGAATTTTTTCTTTCCTCAATCTTCAGCAACGGGGGGGCCCACCAAAGTAATTTATATGTTTTGAAATCTCAACCTTCTTCTTTGTAGATACTCACTATTCTGACTTCCACTTGAAGAATGTGAAAATCAATGAATTCCAAAGACACAACTGCTTATGAAAGTAGAAGTCGAAATCCTTTGTTTCATAAATCATACACTGCCGCCGTTAGTCGTAGACTCATCTAACCCTTCTCTCCATTGCGAGTTGAGAGTCCTCAGAGAACACAACAAAACAATGTAAAAGCGCGGTGAACTTGTCGAAAACTAACCCTACTATACCCTACTATGCCTTGACATGTATGGTTCTTATGTGGAATTTCCAAAACAATAATTATTCCTGTTCGGTTTATTGTTTGCATTTGTTTTCCACCCTCCCACTCATTCAATTGCCGCGGCCTCAGGGACATGCGGACCTTCGCTGCTGTGTGTGTCTCCTCTAGTTTGGCTGTTAACTAATGCGAAGGATGTAATCTTGATAAGATCCTTTTCAATAACTCCGTGCACTTCAGATTCAGAGTTTCCGTCAAATGGATGGCGTTCGTTTTAGGTGGTCATAAGTGTTTATTACGGTTGTGCGAATGATAGATCCTTGAAATCCCGCATAAATTTACCAAAAGAATCGGAATTTTCACACAATCACGGTGACATCTTTTTAAAATCATTTTTTTTCCTAATTAAACTATCCCATAGATCACATCCTTTGTTTTAAGCTATCAATGACGGTTATCACCACTTCGGTGAAACACCCACACACACACTCTGTAGGAACGACAATTTTTGCATAATTTTAATATCATGAGTCATAAATCAATGACGCAAATCTCTATTTAAATACGAAATAATACCGCACACTTTTTCGACAGACACACAAACGTTTTCCACTCCGTTACACTCCCCCTTAAGCTTACCTAAGCATATTGATACTCAATTTGACACACATGCTCCTTGTTGTCTTGTGCAAGGAGTTAGGGCGAGAAGAGCCATCATGAAAACAGCATCAATAAAAATTCTAAAAAAAAAACACGGAAAAAAAAGGAGAGAAAGTAATCGTATCAACAGACATCCCACAAGCGAATAAATACGAACACACATATATATATTCCCAAAGGATAATTTGCATACCTATTGCTTCCGTTTTTGCCCGTTGCCGGTTATCGGAATCTTGAAAATCTCCTTTTGAAGTCATTTGTTATGGCATAGCATGGGTTTCTTCCGATTTGACGCCTCCAGGCAATGGATCGTATCCAGAAACTACACATACTCGTGCTTGCGTATGGACGCATCGAATATTACGGTGCCATATAGCCCCATAGCCATCATACGTATACCATACACACATCACTTAATCCTTAAACAAACTTCACTTCCAAGAGTGTGTAAAAAAGGATTTGCTTGATTTGCTGTAAGGGATTCAAAATAGCACCACCACTCCACCCCTGTGTAATATAGAACTGCTTTCACTGTCTTGATAAAGAATGTTGTGGAACGTCAAGGTTGTGCTCTCTCTTGCTCTCATCCTTTCCCAGGCCATCCATCTCCACCCTGTCCTTGTTCACAAAGGAGTTGAGTTGTCTTTTTATCCGAAAAACCGTTTGTCCATACGGAAGCTGGATACTGAACCAGAGGGTGGGTGGGCGTCATTCGTTCTGCGGATGGGTATCCTTATATGTGGGAAAAATAGGATTTTCCTTATGCATACTTGGCTTCTCACTTCTTTTCGGGTATCTGGTGTATTCCTATTCCCAAGACTGTGGTGTTTCAACCCTTCTTTTGACCGTTTAACATCACACAAGAAAATGTGTGGCATTTGAATGTTTGCCTGTTGGCAATCCTTGATATTAACTCAATAGACGTTCATTTCTGATCTGATATTTGTCATCTTGTTTCAGTTTCGATTGGAGTGAGTGTTGTACGTGTGAATTTATTAGTTTCGTTATATTGATCGAATATCTGTATTCATTTGCTGAGCATGACTATGTCTTCACGCATGAAAGCGTGCTCTGATAAAGGCTGCCTTTGACCAGTCGACTTTACAGACGCCCACTGGCGATGGGTTAGAATCTTTTGGCGGAAAAAAGGAAATAATTATAAATGCCTTCACTGGCATTAGTTACCTTCGTTTTGTTTGAATTAACAAAAACTAAAATTTCCTGTCAAATGCAAATAAAAACGTTCGGACCACCTCATCCACATTAAACGCAAAAACCCAGATTTTTCTTCAAACAAAAAAAAAAGAATACACCTTCAAGCGATATTCTACATGGTAATAGCTAAGTTTCAAGTCCAAAACTATTTAAAGAATTCCTTTGATCCCTTTTTTGTCAGATAGTTCTTTCATTTACCTTTTGCAGGGGTGCTAATGCCACCATTATGTATCTGTGTCCAAATTATTAAATGTATATGTTCATGCCATGTATGATACCCGTGTTTCTGAGTACATCACATTTTGGGGCATGTTGTTATTTTTTTTTCTTATAAATATTTTCTTAATTAAATATTTGCGATGGAAGACTTTGAAGTTTTTCTCTCTCTCTCGTTAATGATGGGTATTAATTGTTCAAATACATATGGAAACTGGCCTAGAGGCAACGTACCAAATTAAATTACTTACAATTCATGGTTTCCATTGGGCAAGACTAGAAATCTGTGTAAAATTTCACTTCAATCAGCATTATCTATTTCCATGGTGCTGCACTTGCTCCTACAAGTATTTGGTGGTATTCACACAACCCTCTGTCATACAAAGAGAAATCAATTCACGCTACGCTCAGGCCGACGAGTATAATAACCAACAAAGTGGGCAGAAAATTATGACATCGTACACCCCTATCGATTGACAATATCGATAATGATCTCCACCCTCGTTCCGACAAAGACTTGTTGTTTGCTGTGACATTTAATTTACGATACATTAATGTTTTATGGCTTGGTGGCCAATAAAGCATGTTTGACTGAAATGTAAGCGAACCCTTTAACATTAGAGTCATCGTACCCCAATGGTGCCGCGAGAATTGCTTGCGTGTCCGATTGACCATTTGAAGATTGTGTAGTTTTGATAACTACTCGAAGCATTGCAGTCACCTCTTTGGTCACCACCACCGTCCTTTACCATGAAAGTGGCCTGCCACTAGCGGAAGGTCAATTCTAAATCCTTTTAATTGTACAGAACCCAATCGGTGACTGAGAGCCGTTCAGAAGGAGCAGCAATACACACACCGAACAGCATTTCATAGTAATTTCATTGATAGCGCCGCATTGTGGAGCGAATTATTGTCGATCGTCACGCTAATTCGATTCGAGACGGTGGAAAATCGCCGTGTTTTTTATTTTTATTTATTGATTGTTTGACTAAGTTCATATCTGATTTCAGAGGTTGGCAAATTTTCAGCCACGAAACTATTCTCGTGAAGGCCACTAATGACTTGGATTGACTCATTGTCTGTGTGCATTGCACGAAGAAGTCCTTTTTTTGATTTTAATTCCACCAACTCAGATGGGCGATAAGCTGTGACTAGCCTCAACCAATAGACTAAAGCATTTGCGTTTCGCATTCGCGTGCGTCGGAGTACAATGCCCATTTATTCGATTGCATTCGACGAGTCCTGACTCATTTCTGCAAACATAAATAAATTAATACGATCCTTGAGTCTCACCAATGAAGCCCTGATCGCTTAAAATAGCCATATTAATTTGGGTGTGGTTGTCATTATCCCAGTTGAATGCAACTGAGTGACAAATGTGTCAATTTTTAAAAAAGAAAACTATTGGACTTGTGACATACCCTCTTAGGGTTGAAAGGCTCTCCACATGAGCCAACTTCTGTTGACGGCAATTCATCAGGTCAACCATCATGGCAATGGCTCTGCATATGGTAACGCAAACAGTGCTTAGCCTGCACGCATCACTTCCACGCATTACAAATATAAAAAAGGACCTCATTATCCCATAAAATGTGAGACAAAGGCCACGTTGACAAATGATGTTATTAATGATGGAACTTTATGCGACGTCCACGGCCCGGTCGGTTCGTTAGAATGGACTCGCCCGCCTCACGAAAGAAACAAGGTGCGGAATTTTAATTATTTAATTAATTTGAATCACTGATTCACGCAAGCAAGCAAATAATAAAAATGATAATAACAATAATTATGAATATTATCCGATTAATAGTACGATAGAGGTGTCCCTAACATGTATGTATGCAAGTTGGTCAGAACAGGGGTGCGGGCATCAAACGCATTTCAGTACAAAGGGTACGAGTAGATCAAACATCCTGATATTCGTCGTACACTCGCCTCGGAGATGGATTGGAATGCGTGCAGGCGAACAATTAATAGTTATCTAGTTATTTAGATGAAGGTGTGACCCGCGGCGATGCATGTCAACTTTGAGTGACGAATGATGTCATTTTCGTCAGATGGTCTCTTTGGAACTTAGCCTAATACACCAGTCAGTCATAATTTGGAGTTACGTGCGTACATGTTGAACATTGTTTTGAAAGTTTTCACATCTTTTCTTCAGGCTCTTCACACACACACACACTTCCACACATTTACACGATATGAAAGGATATCGCGGAAAAGGGTATATAAAGCACCCCCAGTTTAGCGAGAGATATCCGTTTTGAATTATGATGAGAAAAGCAAAGCTGTCAATAGGTGGGAGTGGCGCCGGATTCGTAATAAATTGCCTTCCGTCCCACCAAGAACTGGGATTGGAAGATTCACATGTAAATTTCCGTCAAGCTGCGAACTACAGCGCTCCCCCTGGGCTTATATCGATATTCAAAATTAGTTCCATCGCTCGCCAGAGTGACGATGAGATAAACTGCTTTGCTTTCACAACGTCTCGTTTCACCCCACTCGAAATATGACATTCAAATACTTTCGCATATTCAATTCCATTATTTTATGAGATCCCTATATGAACTCCGCCACAACAATAGACAGTTTGATGAAGCAAACCAATAAATCAGTTAGCTCTTATATTTCTTTTTAGTCCGAAAAAATGGAGAGGAAAACCCACAAGATTTAGGTTAAAAAGGGGTGGCTAAGCTGGCTGTGACTGAAAAAGGCTTGCTGCTTTTTATGAGCATCTTTTATTGCTCCTTTAGTCGTGTTATCCATTCTGTTTGGTGGATGTGTACGAAGTACTTGGTCGCATTTTACCATTTGCCGATTGTGTGAATGTCAATTTCAATATTTTCGAAATAACAATATGACTTTATGAGACTGAAGTCGATTGTCATGCATGCAAATGGCCTCATTGAACTTTGATGGGGTTGGGGGTTCGTTGTTGACTAAGCACTTAGAGTGATTGAAAAACAAAATTTAAGGATGTTATGTTTTTCTTTATTTTTCTTTGTAATTTTGACTCATTCAGTTGTCAAAATCAATTTGCCATACTTTCCCTTGCAAAGAATGTGTCGTGGTTTGAATTTATAAACCGCTAAAATGCGATGACTTGTATTCCTTCCAACATATTAATCATGGAGAGTTAGTTATTTCTATTGTTTTGCAGAATTGGTCAACATCAACTCTTCTGGATTTATCATCCAAGCATCAGGATCGGATGTAGAAAGCAGAAGTTCTCTCTAATTGTATGTACATATGTAAAAGTCTACTAGAATTTTGATTTGCGATACTTGCCAGCTAACCAGCTCTGCACTGTGCAACTCTTGTCACCCTGACCATTGATTATCATTGACCTTAATTTCAAAGCTTCTTATATCTGTACCCTAAACCTGAAATCAACACTCAATTGGAGTCAAAAAATGTATTTAATTATTCGGACGGTCTAATATATCCATACATATGTCTGCCTAGAGAGGTTCCTATTTGGCTAACATTACGACACGGCAATGCGATTGAATTGCAGAGAAATCCTATCAAGAGCACCAAGCAACCTACAACCAACCCCTACACCCCATTCAACCGATTGTCTTTATGTGTATGAGTGTGTTTATGTGATACACTCAATTTCCCCAGTTAGGACAGGATAAGAGTTGCCTCAGCTGGTACCCCATAGAAAAGAGCCGCCGTCCTATCGCTGTCATTCAAACAAAGAGACTATAAGAGAGAAGGACTGCAACTAACCTCGGCGAGAGTTTCTCTTTTTTCGAAAGAACGCCAATTTAAGCTGAGGGCTTCCTTCTTTCTTTCTCATTTTGTTTATACAGGAATCGACAGACGAAAGGCTAAGGAGTTTGTTTCTTTTTTTTTTTGTTTTTGTATATTTTTTGTCTCATCTCTCTTCGATGGAATTCTTTGCTTGGATGCTGATGCAAAAGTTTTTTCTACACCACGCCTCCTTTGATTTGACTGCGTTAAGGTGCTGTACTGGGGTGACGGGGATATCGGAGAGTTGGTGAGGGTATAGGAGACGTCTTTGCCGTCGCTTGAACTGGTGCTGGTTTTGCTGATGATGCTGCTGCTGCTGCTGCTGTTGCCGCTGCTGCTGCTTACTAGTGCTGTGTGCATGGATAAGTTGCAGATTTAAATTGTGGGAGTAAAAGACATTCAATGGTACTACCCAGCAATGTTGGCATTTTGTTGTTGTTGGCAATTGTTAATTGTACCTAGGTCCGGGGTAGGTAGGTGCATTATGATGGAACCTTTGGTGGGTGGCTGGCTGGCTGGCTGGCTGACTGACTGACTGACTGTATGTATAGGTGGTTGAGCGACGTGGTCGTGAAGTGCACTTTCTGATGATTTTCCGGGCTTTCTTGGAAATTTACGCTCAGACAAAATGGCATGAGTGCGAAGTCGTTGATTGGAGGTGTGATGAGGTGAATGCGAGAGGTCATACGAGGATTTGTTTCGTTTTTGTACACACTTTACGTTTAAGAACATACGAACATACGTACGTTGTTACGAGTGTGAGCCGACACATTTCAGAGAATATAAAACCATTCTCGATTTTTCGGTTGTGCTATTTTGTTTGCTCATCTCATACGCCTTGACCTTGCTTAAAGCTTCCCCGGGACTTAATGCATATTGTTACCATTCTTGTGTGATGCATTGCTTTAAAGTGAACACGAAGTCGAACGCATCATGCACAAGATTGGGAATTATGAAATTGACAGTCATCCCGTCGACTCCACCCAACAGTTAAATGTAATTAAGACTTCTGCCTAAAAACATCCAAGACCAAGTGATCAATCTTCTGCTAAGCACAATTTTCCATGCATATAACACCAACTTTAAAAATTTGGTCAGCCTATGGCATGTTTTCCTAAGAAATATTCATCAGCTTCCCCGTGTGTATTGTTGCGTTCATTCCAAGTTCGGACCTGGTACCATGCGCACAAAATCTAAAAACAAAAACCGACTAGATTAATTTCTATCGATAGATCATCAACACATAGTGCCGGTGTGGAATGGAAAACCCGCCTTTCCTTAGCCATTCAGCTAATCCAACACCTTGCGATGCTCGCAGATATTTAACGCTATCATTTGCATCTACTTAACACACTCGGAAGATGAATGGACTCCGTGGTAGTTTGTCAGTGCATCATCATCGTCTTCTGCGTGGCATCCGAAAATCTGCCTCAACTATACAAGTCTGTTCGCAAAAATAGATGTGATCGCGAGCGGCTGTGGGGCGGCAGCGGTTATAGTGAAGGCGATGTGGTGTTGCGAAGCTCCTTCCACATTTACGCCACGTCAAGGAGGATGAGGCATAAGAGTATCCACTATCCGTTATGACATTTTAACTATAGCGAAGGAGTTGGAATTTACGGTGCAGAAAATGTTCAATGGCTACAAAACGACCTGCCTAGGGCTATCAATTAAAACGCGCAACACTGCACAAAATTTATGACGAAGTACTTAAAGATTCTTCTCTACTATAGATCCTTAACCTGCCATATGACCTGACTGATGGCAGTGAGTCAATGATGGTGGATTGGTGATTCAAACTGTACGATATCAGTGCAATTAATCGATGCATGCGCATAGGCGGGTGCCAGGGAATCGATATAGACAAATGACAGTGGTGCACATGTCGCTGGGCGATACCAATTCCAGCTGAGTGCTTGTTATGTAAGTCGCAACATTGCAATTTGTCAACGGGCAATAAGCAATCTATCGATAGCCTTGAGTCTGAAACAATATAAATGACCATCAATTTGATTCGACATGAACAATCGGAGATAAAAGAAGACGGTATTAACAACACGAAGCCATTATGCTAATAAATGAGTATGGACAGTGAACTTCTGCATTTCGTTTAGTGTTTGTTAAATGAGACCCCATCAGTGGATGAGTTCTCTACGAGGCTTTAACAATGGGAGCGAAATTTGTCACCGCCTGGAGATGGTCAAGCGATATGCGCATCTCGGAAGAAATTAATCTTCAACAATCTACCGGTTGACGGTAGGGCATGCGAAGCAAAATGAATTACTTTCGAAAACTTTTTCAAGGACTAGCCTGCTTGTCCATCCCTTAATTAGAGACATAAAAAAGGATTAGTCACGTTGCCAATTGATTCGTATTGCAGTTGACTTTGTTGCTGGGATTGACGTTGTTCTCTCTATTCCGGTATTAGGAGTGCCCTCGATTGGGACTGTTCAAGAGGCTGTACTTGAGGAATGGCAACAGCGCGACAAGTCCACGGGATTTTGTTTTTAAAGTTTTTTTTTTTTTATTATTTTCTGCTACCCTTTGTCGACGCACTTGAAGCAAAGTAACTTTATTTTTCGAGTGATTCTTCAAAAAGAGTAAACCTTAATTAATGCAGTAGAACATCTTACAGTTCAAGAATGAAATCCGCAGCACACGTGTCAGCCATATTCCGGGTGCAACTGAGTATAATGAAACCCCCAACCATTTCATGCCACCACGAAGTCCATTACTTCAGAGTTCTCCCAGATCAATGCAGATACCTTCCTACTGATGCGCAATTTTGGGTGATTAACTCAGCTTTGTTTTGCACATAGCAGTGTGACTATGGTGTTTGCCAATCATTCGATTCCAATTGATTTTAAAGTACAAAGCGAATTGCCGACATAAGCGCCCGAGAGGAGACTCGTACGATTTGCGTGTGATTAATTGAAATTCATTCAAATTATCGCGCCATCGTCGCTCTACAGAGACATCACATCTGCATCTGGAAGTTTAATCTGCATTCGACATGGTTTCAGATCGACTTTGTTCGTTCCTCTTTGATCGCTCACCGTGCTACCAGTGTACCGAAAGTTATATGCATACCAATCGCAGACACAATTCCACTAGGTTCTGCAACCGGTCAAGGATCAACGCAGCGGCATTGAACATCAAAGAGCGCAGCGGCAGGACTTTGTTTAGAAAAAACACAATAATTTGGGATAACCGTGCGCAATGAGCATCGATCAGTATCAGCTGACTGAGCTTGCTGGCGTAGGAATTAAATCACCCAGTGCTGTGGAGACGGCGACACTGTCTCTTATACAGCCCACGGGGCACAGTCTCAGAGATATAAATTACCTCCAATTATGTTAATGAGTCGGTTTGTTGCAATAAATATTTGTCACATTGAAATTTGTCGCTTAGACACTGTTTGGTTAGCTGCTTGACTGTTGGCCACCCACCTAAGTGTCGCGTTTAGACACTGGACCGTCAATGTATCACATCGTGGGTACGTAGTACAAATAGCTGTAATGAATGGTGGTGTACTTCAGATGATATAAAGCTCTTGCTGATGAGGGGGCAGAGAAAGTTCAATAGTCTGAGAGATGATTTTTCTCTGATCGCGATAATCCTTTTAAAATAGCTCTTTGTCCATGCTGTAAAAATTAAGATTATGCACACATTGCTGTGACTTCTCTTACTAAAAGGCAACAAGAAAAAAAAACGAAGCTGCAATGTACATCTGACCTCCCATAACCACATGCCATGATCTAGAATTAATATGATCTATTTAACGACAGCGTTGCCCGGCGTGAAGTCGATGAAGGGGCGCCTAAAATACACAGCTTACCATCGACGCACATACATAAACAATTTAATTTTAATTAATCGTCTGACACTATCGGTGGCAATTGGTGACTAAACGAGCGTACTCCTTCACCATCACCACCCTTCCCAGCTTTGCATCGTCCATGACGGTTCCCATCGTTCGAATTTAAATTTCGATCCTCAATGGGCTTATAATTCATTGCGCGCTATTAATTGATATCCGACGGATCGAATGCGGTCATTTAATGATCTCAGTCATTAGTCATTTGATGTTTTCAAGACATCCAACATGACATCAGTTGACATTTGAAAGCGCTGGCACTGGCACCTCGTACGCGTTGAGACACATTTATTTCGCCTTCGAGAACGGAACATTCTCGGTAGATGGATGAGCTGATGTGCAAAAGCACCACTGCCCTGAGGACCAAAATCAACATCTCACCACCACCTCTCGGCTGTACGTAGCCTGGCAATTGTGCATAAATCATTTGAGTGCCAGCCCGTTACACTTCACCCGCGTGTTTGATTTTTATTTTTTTTTTCTGGTCGTTGGTCGCCGTGCATTTAGGAAGATGAAAGATACTTACAGGACCAGATAAAAATTAAAAATTCATCTTTAATCAAAAAAAATGTACCTTCCACTTTCTTTCTTTTTTTCGTTACTTGCGTCCCTCTTCTTGCGTATTTTTCTTGTACTCTGTCTTGTAAATCATTGCGGGAGATGGAGGAAAACATAATTATATACATTCCCACCCTCGGCTGGATTTTCATGGGGGATAACCTCGCATTAGCGCTTTAGTCTACACTCATCAGGAATCACCTCATTCTCAAACATTTGAATTGATTTTTTTCGTTTTCGCTCGTTGATGGTATTTTGTTATATTTTTGGGGAATATTTGTAAATTTATTACAAGCGAACATTATACACACGACGGCGTCTTCGAGAATTCCCTGCTGGCCAAACCTCGGTAAAGTTCGCGTATTGATTCTGTGCCCAGCGAAAAGCGGGATGCGACAGAGAAGAAAACACAAAAACTTGTAAGTAGGGTGGTAATTATTGTAAAAAAAAAAAAAAATGTATGATAACTTAAAAAAACAACCCCCACCTCGAACGGCTTTAGAAGCATCGACCAAATGGTCCTTCGGGCATAAAGATTTTCCATCGTAACGCGTACTTCTTCATCCGTATCTGCTGGGTTCATCATCAAAGCAATGGAAAAGAAAAAAAATCTCTACTTGTACCTTAAGTGGGTGGGCTGTTAGCTTATGGCTGCAAAGTTTGGGTACAACGAATACATGGAATGAAAATTTTGACATCCAATTCGTTGCATATACATAAGTTATGAGTGGCGTGAGTGTGTTTTTTTCCTCGAGCCAATGCAATTAGCATTTTTAATTGATTCTCTTTCTGTGTTTGTATCTGAACGCGGACATGAATGCGAACCGGGCAACTACTTTCGGTCATGTATCGATTTTTTTCCCATTTTTCTGAACTAATAGTAATGTACCTGTAGGGGCTATAAAAATACGATCTTTCAAGTAGCATAAAGAATATAAATAAATGCTCAAAATAATCTATCAACACTAGACACACTATCCTCTTTTTCCTCCGTCGACATAAAACCTCACGGTGAAATTTAATTTCCTTTGAATCGCGTAAAAGATTCAGCGGCGACCGACGGTCATAGTCCCTGGTTCGAGCAGAGATCAACAGATCTTTATTGCTCCAGATTCATTGGAGAATTTCACGTTCGACTTCCACACAAACAACACACACGAGACGAATTCCACAGAATTCACCCCAAAACACGAAATGAATTGATTTTGACAAATGATCCACGAAAAACCAGGCAAAGGAACGTGTGTTGAATGAAGTGACATATCAATCCGGTCATTTTAGCTGTCCCTTTTCCTTGTGCATTTAGGTAGAAGCATTAGGAATTGTTATTGTGTGCCAATTTCCTATGTATGGGCCCACGATTGACAGGAAAAGGGGTGTTTTACAGCCTGTGCACTGGGATGAGTGATAGCTTTCTGTCAAGTGTGACAGGCGGAATGTAAACGTAGTTCACCTAAGCCAATCCGGGCAATGCTACGCATACATGTGACGTCTCATTTTAGTAATTGAGAGGAATGCGGACTCTGACTTGGGGTACAGTACTCGGGGGCACGGATAACAAAACCATATATCATTTCGCAAATAAGCTTTATTTAAGAGCGAAATTGATGAGTACTTGTAAGACGGATCAATTTCCAAAGAAGATAAATGATATCTTGATGCGTGCAGCCCCTGTCGAATCGTCGACAAAAGACCGCAGGATATTTGCGGTTCCAATGATGTGACATATACAAATTGGCGACTCCCTCTCGCCATACACACACTCGTATGCTTAAGATACGAACACAACAAATCACCCAATATACGCGCCCCGACCTTATCACCCGATGTCATCTTTTCCTCTTTCCGATATTTTTATCCACAACCTATTATACTACTCGTAGATAGCCATTAGCTGTTGTGAATAAACACACTGTCTACCACCTGTGCCACACCGCGGCCATCGCATGTGTGATCTCTTGCCAAGATGATACTCGGAGATTTCTCGAGCCCACCAGCGAACAGCATCGATCGTTTGTCGTTTGTCTACCACCGCAAGGCCAAATAAATCTCACTTCAGGCATTAAGTCAAGATAGCCCGCCAGCGGCAGTTGGTCTCTGCTGGTCTGTTCGGCTCTGCTGGGATGTGTTGGGCGATCTCGAGTCTCTCTCTTCTCCGTCTAGTGGTGGGACCATAAGTCGTAGGACCGTATTGAATTCCAAATTAATCGGAGATGTCATTCGAGTGTGATCAGATGTGATTTAGGAGGTCAGAACCAGTCCTTCTTGTTGCGGTCGGCCGCCACGTACTCTCGAACATCGAGAATCATCACGTCTGGGTAGGAGCTCCCCCTCTCTGAGCCTTTGTTTGTTTTCCCTTTTCTCCAATCGAGGATATATTTTTATTGGTTTGGGTTCTTCGGAATTTTTGCTAGTTAACGTTTGTTCTTAGGACATGCATCGATTATATCTTGTGTTTTGGCCTGGTTTCTGAGTAATTAAATTGTGTGGAAGCTATTTTTGGGATGTGCTCCTTGTTTGAGGTGATATGACATCCATCACAAACTCAGGAATTGTCATCGGTTGTGTTTTATGGTCCCAAGATCATATCATGCACAGGAGTTAACTGATCTTGTGATAAGTTCTGGAGAACATGTAACTTTAATGTATGGCGCAGTATGCCAGTGTGCCTGTGTGTGATTGTTCTTCGTCGTTCGTTTAAACTAAAACTTCACATTCAAAACGCCGTTCGGAGTAAATCTATATGAAATGTATTTATATGCATAACTCAGTGTGTCCACATAAATCAAGGCAGGTTAATGAAGCAGCTATCGACAGTGCACCATGTGTCTGATGGGTAGAATGTGAAGCGAATAATATCGCAGGAACTTTATTCAGCTGATTTGCTAAGGTGATCAGAGATTTGCTTGGCATTCGATGGGCAATTTAATGATTCACAATTAGCCAACCGATTGGCTTATTCGAGATGGTCACATATCGAGCACAATCAGAGCCTACGGAGCTGTTGGTTGTTGCTACTTCTGCCGCTGGACTGTACAACGGCAGCGGCAGCTATAAATTCAAAGATTAATGCTGACTTTGATTCCAGTTTAATGTTCTGAACGGTGTGCAGTGTGTGGCTGCTTGGTGAGTTCGATTGAATAAAGTATTGGTCACGTGCAATTTGGTATCGGTGGATTCTGGTGCCCTAATGAATCTGGAAAGAGCCTGGTGACGGTTAAATGGGCCATAATTCTCAATATGAGTACAATAATTGTCACCAGAGTAATGTGAGCTATGTCCACACCTACGGATGTAAATTTATAGGAATTTTCTTTGCCTTTCCTTACCAGCAGTTAGAGCGAGCTGATGAACACGGCGTGCATGGGGAAAATAATCTCAAATAGTTTCCGATTATTTTAGATAGATACATACAAATATTCAATAGACTTTTCCCCTTTATCAAATTGGTTCATGGCTGAGTGGAGCTGAGGAAACATTGACTTAAGGGGCTCCCTTCTAATTAAATGGGCACCACCGGCAATAATGAAAAGGAATATCCAAGCCAATTATACACACCTTGCAATACAGTCCCTAAGGAGTTTTCCCTTTTCTGATATCGACACGCAAAAAAAGACATCAACTTGCCTCAATAAGTCCCCACCTTTCCTTCACCGAACTACCGTCATATTGAACTGGTCACAGCTGCAGCACTAAGTAGCAGCATAGCCGTCTAAAGTAAAGGAGTAAATATCTTTCTGAAATCACAGAAAGGACTAAGGGAAAAGGGTTGAGCAAATAAATCACTTTCTTTTATTTATTTCATTTTTTTCCTTCTGATTATTTTTTTTTTTGTTTTGGTTCGTTGTATTGTACGCCTGGATCTTCGTCCTTTGGAAAGAAAATCCTTAATGAGTGAGTAGTAGTAAATAATCCGAAAGGACGGATATCTAGCCGCCCCATAATGAATGAAATTGAATCTTTAAAGATACATTTTATAATTTTTTTTTCTTCGCTCCCATTCACTTGTGGACGGGTGGGTAGGTGTACACTATGCAGAAAAAGAATGGTAATCTCTGGATATCTTAAAGGATTCATTTGTTAATTTTAATTTTTTTTTTTTACATTTTTTTGAAAGAAGAGAGGAAATCAGGATGAAGTAACAGATAAATCTAAGCTTTCAGCAAAAAAAAATGTCTTTTGATGAGGGTGGTCGTCGGTAGTGGTGGCGGTAGTGGGCGAGATGGTTTCTGTGCCATCCACCTCCTTTTGATAGCCACAAGAAAGGATTCAACTTAATTAGAGAGGATTGTTGACAGAAAAATGTCGTTACATCGGTCCGAACTGACAACAGTTAAAAATCATGCTGGAGGGCGTTTTGTGTTCTTTTTTTTTTGTTCGTTTCATTTTTACTCTTCTTTTACGTTCAGCCGTGTTCTTGTGATCAACAGCCCTTTAACGTTGACAGACTGATTAATTTTCCCTTGAGAATTTGAGTTCATCCCTCCGAACGAAATATAATCAAAAATCAATTGACATGACAGGAATCAAGGGCAATTCATCCGAAGCCATATTCTATGGTGCCGTGTGTCACCCCGGCAACCCAGCAACCTGTACACGTCACATCAACCGTCAAACCATGAAAAATTAACTACCCCCGCTATCGG
This sequence comes from Eristalis pertinax, assembly GCA_907269125.1. Classification (NCBI taxonomy): domain Eukaryota; kingdom Metazoa; phylum Arthropoda; class Insecta; order Diptera; family Syrphidae; genus Eristalis; species Eristalis pertinax. The sequence continues at coordinate 71,824,981 of OU026149.1, forward strand.
TGTCTGTCTGGATTTTTCATTTCTTTTCGCGTAAGTCAATATTGAAAATAGAATTTCCTTTGACAACGCGTTATCCTTATCCCAAGTAACAAGGATAATTTTCAATATTTTAAGTCTTCTGTTGATGCCGCCCGCAGCTTTATTCAAAGCGTGCACTTCGTTCCGTGCGTTCACTCGAGGAATGAGGATGGTTTCCAATTTCCTTGTATTGCTTGTCACCAGAGTAATAGTACAAACAGGATAACGAGACAACAGATTCCTTTGAAAATTCCTAATCGATCCGTGATTAAATTGACGTTCTCAGAATGAATGTAGACGGCACAAGGACTCTACTCTACACCTCTATCCAGATCTTAGTGCGGAGCGGCGTCACGCCTCTTACAATAAATACTCATATCAAAAACTCATAACATATTAATGGAATTAGGATTGATGATTATTGCGTTTGGATATACTTTCTCGCAGTCTTAGACCGACACTGAGTTCGAAACCAAATCCCACCCCATAGACTATCCTCATTGTATGTACGTGCAGCACTATTAATGTAACCAGTGTCCGAGGTTCAATAAAATAGCAAAAATATTTATTTCACCAAGTGGAGAGAGTTTGCAACACATGGCAGAGTGCTCACACCACCCCATTCCGCCTACACAGCGTGGCGAGGACACAGCCATAAGGAAGGAGTACACACAATAATAGACTCAACACGTTTATTTGTGTGGCCGGCAGATTTTATTATTGTTTATGATGAAGTGATTGAGGACGAGGCGAACCGAAACTTAAATGAAATTTCGCAGATACGTTGGAACTTATAAATTCAAGGCTTTCTTACACTCGTGGCATCTTGGGGCTGAAAGATATTTCATTGCTAGCACAGTGGAGCAGTGCAGCATTTATGGCAAGCAATAACTGCCTCTTTGGCAATCGCTCGTATCTCCTGCGACCGCTGTTCATCCCCACTTACGTCTTCCAATGTCCTTTTATGATAAAATGTAATCATCATAAAAAAGGATTTTCGGTGGTGGAAAGCAATCATGTCGTATACGTCGTGTGCGGAAAAATCGCTGACCGCCACCATATCCACCACCGCGCCGCGCCACCACCATTTGCTAGCATTAAGGTAATGAAAATATGTACAAGGACACACTGTCTTTATTCGATTTCGATATCTCAAAGTCTTTTGTCTCACATGTGTGTTGGTGTGAACGTGCTCGAAAAAATATTGACCAAGTTCCTTTGCATTAGCAACTAGATTATGGATATCAAGTATCGCCCCTCTTTAGAGTGTCGAAATTTATCTCTGTGTTCAATTTCATGTAGCTCTCCTCTGTTAATGAGTTTCGCTTTTCAAGAACAACACGGGAAAAAAGTTTTGATACACATCTACGAACGTTTCATCCTTTTTTGAGACTGATGCCCGTGGTGAGGTGGACGTCTGCCGAGGCAATGAAAGCGAATTTAAAATTTAAATTTGAAAATTTTTAATCGGATAATACCGAATTTTAAGTTTAACCCCTTGCATTCTAGACAGGCAACCCTGTTTTTGAGACGAAAATTAACCCTATCCCTGTGCGTGGTACCCGGCATGAGAAATAAACACCGCTCTCGATATTCATTGACTCTAGCTGTGGAAGAGGGAGGGGGATGTATCTGTCGGGATGCATATCTTCAATGGGCGTTGTCTATGAGTGAGTTGGTCATAAACAACGGAGTGAGCGGGGGTAAGAACAATAGAAGGCATGCAAATATAACGAATTGATTAAAATTCAATGGGGGGTGGTTAGTTTTTATATATAATTCTGTTATCACGTGACGTGGATGTTCATAAATTTAACCGCCCTTAATGTGCCCGTTGCGTCTCGAGGTAGCTTATAATATCTGACCTTTGTGCTTGTGATCCGATATAGAGACTGTGATGACATTTGACTACGATGCCTATCTATTCGAGGGTACAAATGGATGTGGAACATTAAATCCGAATGTATGTGAAGATGTGAAGAAAGGGGTGAACGAAATGTGTTCGTTTGATATACGCATTCGGCTTGGATATTATTTGATTTGATGCCGAATTTAGACGCATTTGAACTAAGAACATTTCTTCTGATTCTCATAAATATTTTTATTGAATATCGAGAAATTATGCAAGTATCTTTCTCAGCATAATTAATTACTGCCGTGGAGACATAAATTAAACGGTGAAAAAACAAACTTGTATTCAATATCGTCATAACTTACATTTATTACTCATAAAACAGCCAGCAACAACATATGTATATGCACATCAGTAAATGTGCATCTATCTAAATGAAGGCAAACAAACGACCAGACAGACATTCGCTTCTTCTCGCTAGTGGCGCAGCACGCACTTATTCTTCAATTCAATGTCACCTACAAGAAGTGTGGAGCCGCTGTCACTAACACCACTTCTGCCACCAACACCACCCATGCCCAGAACCAGAACCACCTACGGAATTACTCACAAGTCATTTAATACCCGTAAATATTCTAAGTGCGGCATTAATAGCCGTTGATTAATCGGGGTGTCTGGACTGGCCGACAACAACGACACAGTCCGCGTGTAGCGACTGTGTGTGCATCGTCCTTTTTTCTCTGGTTTCCTCGAATTGATTTTCTATAGAAACACTCTCCTTGAGTCGTCTCCTCTACTTGTACTTTCATCGGCACGCTGCGCATATGCACGTCATACTCATTAACAATGGATGATGACGATGAGGAGGACGACTACGACCACGACGACGACTACAACAGCAGTGATGGCAATGAGGAGGTAATGGTCGCACGAGCGATTCAAGCATCGGCAGAGTCATCATCGCAAACACTTCTACTTCGAAGTTTGCACAGATTGGTAAGACTTTTCCACCATCTCCAGGACAACTGTATCCAAAGTGTGGCTATAGTCGTCGCGGCTGCAGTCGCTGTCTCTGCATCGGTCGATGGTACGGCTTCTGTTGCTGCTGCCCACCTGCCGTATTACGCCAACACACATGGTGGTGGCCGTTTGCGCAAGGATACAAATGAGCTGGAGAGTGCGCGAACTCATACACACCGAGCACTCGGTTTATTGTGTTCGGCCATATCTGGTGAGGAGACCTCGTCCCGGGACGGTCGTTCGAGGCTTTATTGTGCTCGCCGTAAAATTAAACACTTTAACCTCCTCCATGTGAATTCGTCGTAGGTGGCTTTACGCTGGTCACTCTGGCAAATAGTAGATGAATTAATGGTGCGTGTGCGCTGCTCATTCTTCCTACTTGGCAAGGGCTCGCTCCAGCTATCGTATTCGGTAGCAATTTGGCTTCTAGGTTAGGTGAAAAATGAGACGGCATAATGGCGTGTGGAGCTCGTCCGTTGGCCGTCACAACATGGGGGCGAGTGTTTTTAATGAACGTATAACGAGAGAGATGGTCTACGAGAGCGAGAGAGTCCAGGGATCAGACAGGACAAGGCTTCATGATTGATTCCACTTAGTCGATGGTATCCAGGTGATATCTGTAGCAAAGTTCTAGCTGAATGTGTGGCAATCATACTTACGTCTTTCGGTAGCTGTCGGATCTGCGATGCCCACTAAATCACGGTACGCTACAAAAGCAACAAAACACGAGTATAAAAGTAATTTCACCTTGGAGCTATTTTAATTTCGCAGAAAATAACCCGGACCCAGAAAGTGATCTTCTGCCCCCAATTGCTTGTCACATAGCCAACATGGAATTCAATTCGAAACGACTATCTACTCCAGTGTCTCTGTTTGTTTGCTTCATTTTTCCGGCTCACGCCCTCCTCCGCTTTTCTTTTTTTTTTCCTGTCCTGCTGCTGTTTTTGTATTTGTATGTGTGTGTGTTATTTTTTTGTTTTCACTGCTCCTTTGTTAGCCTATCACCAGGGAATTGGAGATTAAGGATGAATTCTTTTTCCACAACTCTCATTTTTCCTGTCATTCCAAATGAAAGTGGACTTGGACATGAGTTGACACTTGAAGCGGGATTGAATTTCACTCCCGAACATGGAAGCGGAATGCTACATACACCTTTTGCAAATGTTCTCTTAAGGATCGCTATTTTTATTGGAATTTAATTTACAACGAATGAAGTTTAATATATTGCTATCATATCGGAGCTTGTGAATCGTGTCAGCTATTTTTCCCATCTATCCAGACGATGCTGTCGTAGTGGTGGTGGTGGATGGTGGCGGTGGACCTCCTGGTCTGCCACCGTTGCATCCTAGGAGGGAAACGTTTTTTTTTTTTTTAACTTGAACCGTTTTTGAATTTATTTGCAATTTACCTCTGTTTCCCGCTTGGGCATGAACACCGGAATCTCCAGGAACAAGATCTCCCACCAAAGGAGCAAAATCTTCGGTTTCTCCAAACAGCGGCGAAAACTCCTAGGAAATTGAAAAAAAAAAAGCAAAATGTGTGTCAACGGGTGGACTTAATTCGAAATCCAATATCGTACCGCAACGCTAATCAACATTCCGATGATGAGGACAAGAGCCAGCGATTTTGTTAGCAAGTGAGCCATTGTTGAGTGTACAGTAATCTGCGATACTTCTACCTCCACCAGCCCAGTTTTATAGTCATTGCAAATGAAATTCGAGAGTTGATTAATCGGCTTCGCAGAGCATGAAGTGCTAATCGGTGTTCTTTTTTTTTCCAAGCACCAAAATTATTCATCTATAGAATTGATAATTGCTTCTACATCGCACTAGCGCTTGCGTTTTCAATGATTGCTTGAACCATTAAATATGGATTTTTACGTCTCACTATTGAAATCGTGAACAAGCTCGATCATAGTTTGTAGATATACAATCAGTGGGAACGAAAGACATTTTAACAAAGTAGAGTCGGTCTCTAGTTTTCCTGTGCGGGTTTTAAGGATAATTTTATTTTCAATGTCTTCTTCCAGAAACAAAATATGATCGCTAATAATAACCGATAACTACACCACTTTCCATTTGGAGAAAAAAAGTTCACACATGTGATCGGCAATATAAAGAAATTAGTTCCGCTGGTATAAAGTAATTTTATTTAATTGTATCGAGCATAAATTGCCACATAGTTACCGACAGCCGACATCGACAGTCTGTTATTCTAGTTTAAAGTGCCGCGGTGCTAGAAATGCTGATTCTCCCACGTGATCACCTTTGAAAAAAGATGCATTCATGTACTTTCTATACGTTATTTATGAACATGTGTTTCGTCCTACCATCTTGCTTCATTGATAAGATAACTTCCGAAATATGTTGGATAGTCGAACCCAGCTGGTTGAAAGCGAGAGGATCCTGTATGTTCACTGGGACACTGGCCTAAATTGAAATACGAGCCGTATGTTTAGGCAATCTTGTCTTCTCCGTAAGAACACTCACCACTGCTCCAATACAAATGGCAAGGATAATCGCAACTACTACCGGATTCCACATGATTTTTTTTTCAGATTCAACTGACCAAAGCAACCGTTCGTTTATATACTGGGGTAAACTTTTTATTTTGTGATGGAAATCAAAGCATTTTAAGCAGTTTATCATTCGGAACGATTTTGAATTCGCAATTTAATTGCTGATGCTATCTCCTTGTAATGGTGGTCCTTAATTGCTATCATTCATAGTTCATGTCAAAGAGATCGACATTGGGTGGGTGGAGGGTCTGGGGGCCTCAAAATATTTTTGAGTTGACATAAATTGGGGGAAAATTCGTTGGTAGCATAATTATTGGAGTCTTCACTCGCGACTGAAGTTCAAGTGTTGAAAGGTGAATGGTTGCGCTGGAATGGAGCAGTCTCGCGCAAGACTGATTGCGCGTCTGCAAGACGTCGTTCCATTTCTCTTGCAGGCCAACCACCCGCCTTTGGTAGTCATTCAGGCGTGTTTCTTTGGTACGCCGTGGGTGGTGGAGGCACTGAATCGTGTGGTTGCCTGAATATTGCTTGACTTTTTGAAATACTGTTTGAAAGTCTTTTCTTCATCATCCTACGTCCACAGTTCGGAGGTACGATTTACTTTGTCTCATCCGCGACGATTATATAAAAATTTCCGATCAGAAAATTATGGGAATGGACTCGTATTTATAATCATTATCATCACCGCTATAAGTTTATGTATAGAAAAATACCAGAGCGAGGATTTAAGGGTTAAGAGGCAACTTCAAGTGTATGGTACTTATCGCCACGTGATGTGGGAACTCCCTCTCCCGTATGCCGTTTGATCTTTTTGATGATTTTCACTTGTCATAAAGCTATTAAATGTTCATCTGTATGGAAAAATCACATATTAACCGTACTCCAGATGTGGGTGGAGAAGGTGTAGATGCGAGTATACAGGCATATATTTCTATCAGGACAGTCTATAGGCGGGCGGGTGGACGAGCGTTCGGGTGGGCGTACTGATTAGTTCCGCAAGAAGAGAGCCAAGAAAATATGCTCTTTGGTAATGTTGGAAAATCGCACACATGAATATTTTTTGAGAGCCCGAGCGCATATCCGTGTAATTTTACGGCATAGTAAGCTTTTCACCTGGCGAAGAAGTGAAAGGTTGCTTTTCAGGCATCCGGCAACCCCTTTGCTTAAACACACACCAAGTGTCCTTATACTGGTATTATAAAAGAGCAAAGGGCTTATTAAATTTACACTATCGCTGATTTTAAATCAAAATTTACACACGACTGCCTCAGGATTATTTTAATTAAAAAAATATGGTTTTATTAATTTGTTTTATATATGTGTATTTTTTTCCTCCCCTTCATGCATGTATTTTTTTTTTTTATATATTTTAACACATATTTTGTTTTAGTGTTTTTCTTATTTCTGCACGTTTTGCACGTCACACCATGGCAGTAATCCTTGTACGTTTTATTATTATTCCTTTATACATATGAATGCAGGCAATTAAGAGGATCACACTAGAGAGGCATAAGCGTATATTGGATGTGGAGCGAAATAAAAACCTTCGCACTAGCTTTTTCCTATCGTCGGTGGGGTCGGTGTGATAGGAAGATGAAAAACTGAAAACTGCATGAAATGCAGCTTTTTTTTTCCTGAATCGTAAAATATTGGAGGAGAGTAGATGCGGAAGCATGACATGGAGAGGTACGGCAAATTTGCTGCAAAAGTGCTTACTGCTGAGAGGAAACAATTTCAAATTTTTACAAAATAAAAAAAAAACACTGTTAAGTGTTTACATTAGGAAGAGATTTATTTGCCTAGAGAGAGGTGTTATTTTTCATTCCTCATTGTTTCTAGAAATATGCAACGAATTCTGCTATACACAAGTGATCGAGTAGTTCATCTGAGAATATGCAACTGAAAGTGTGAGCGATCAATTTGATCGTTGATCAGATTGTATGCCACTGCGTTGCATACAATTAGGAACACATTTAATTCTTGCCGGAAGAACGAGAAAACATTTACTTTCTCCCTCGTTTTTCACCATAACTCTATCTTCAGTTTCATATCTCTCTCTCTCTATATTCGCTACGGTTCGAAGTGTCACAAAACGGACAAGGGATCCCAAACGAATGTGTTCCTTCAACTCGAACGCATCTGTTGACTGATACCCTGCTCATGGACAGATCTAAGGATTACCTTGCCCGTTTGACATTTTCATTCTCATTGAAATGACATAAAATTAATGATTGCATTGCCACTCATCCGCAATTTCTGTTGTCGTCTTGTGTGGAAAACATAAAAATATGAATTTAATACATTTTCCATCAAGAACAAAAGCTACATATATAGATGATTAACGAGAATATTGTCCTTTTTTAAACACAACAGCAACAACAACAACAGCATCAACAACACAAACAAGACTAGCAGCGGGCAAACAGGAGTATAACACAACGTGTTTTATTTTTGCCATCGTCAAAACCATCAGACAAATAAATTTCTTTTCCTGTTTCGCATTTGTGAATTCTTGTCACACACCATCTCACACATACGACCACCAAATGAGAAAAAGGATTTATGGTGTTGGAAGATGGGGTGAGGTGGGGGAGGGAGGATTGGGTAAAAGGAGACCTGGGCATGGAGGGGATGGTACTACAAAAAAGGAGAAATAACAATAATTATGTATTTCCACCTGTCTGTTTGTCTGTCTGTTTCGTTTCGTTACGTTCATTTCTCTTTCCTTCTCGGAATAGAAATAATAATTCTATGCGGATTGGTTTCATTTTCGCCCATATCCTTAATGTCCTTACCGCCTTATGGTTTTTATTTATTATACTATTCTACATACACATTCACAGATGCTCCTAACCAATGTGAACACCAACAAATCTGGATGGATATTTACCCATGTCCCGCCACCCCTTTGCCCATCTCCGACACCAATACTACTGTATATTGGTGTGCAGTTAGCTTTCGAACAAGATTCCAACGGAAAAATCTAAAGGATGATAAAGAAACAGGACTCGACTCGTTCGTTATAATATCCACAAGACATCTCTTCAATTATTTCCCTAAATATACGTTTGCTCATGTGTATGGTTGTGTGAATATGCATGTGTGTGATTGCATAGAGTGCTGTCCTGTTGTTGTACTTCATGTTGGAGTCTTCCTTTTCTTTTTTCTTTTTTTTTTAATGTTTATTGCATAGACCATATGAGCACCTCAACCATTTTTTTTTGTCTTATGTTCGTTATTTCCATACTCCTCCCTGGCCATTTCACAAAGGAATCACTGCTGCAGTCTTTAATTTTTTTCCGGATTCTTTCCGTCTGCCTTAAATGGAAGAGCGTATCCAAAAATCGTTGCTTCCCGGATTGTTTCCTTTTGTTGGACAATTTTTTGCTTGTTGCTGTGTACTTTTATGGATTGTCTATTTCGAAAATGCACTACACACATGCATAGGTATGTATCATTGCTCTTTCTGTGCCTATGCCGTAGCGGCTGGATATCTTCAGTTTGGATTTAAGCTCAACATTATTAGCTAGACGCAATTCACCCCCTCCCCCAACATGCCTATTGCAATATTGTAGAAGCTGAAAATCTATTTAGTATAATCAAAGAGCAAAATGAGACGCTCGATACTCACATGACATGCCCATAATTAACATCATTTCCATATATCAATTGTAGCACTTACTGCTTCACTTGAGGGTCGACTTCCTTAGCCGTATGACCTGTCACCTTAAGTGAAAACTTCCTATTGCATCAGATCAGCCGCAATCACAGCTAATCTTGAGATCAATCGTACACATCTCATTGCGGCATGGCGGCATTGCGATAAACGCAAAACGAACCCCAAAATCTAGATATTTTCCGCTTCAAGCTCAACAGAGGTTCAATGTTTCCATTTTAAGAGTCATCATGCACGCACAATGCTTACTCTCGGTGATCAGTGTTTTACCCCACTTTAGGCATGTAGTGCGTTAATCTGTACGCGCAAATTAAGGGGAGACCTGAAACGCTGGCTACAGCTGATGTGCTTTGATTGAGTGGTCCAAGTGTTCTAACAATAGCCGAGTGCGAATGCGGTCAATCGGTGTACGGATCGTGTATGATAAGTTCATAACATGGGGGAGGGTAGTAGATGGATACACACGAGATGCACGATGATGAGTTAAAAGAGCATGACCCGTTCACCCTGTGGAGTCTAAATTTCGCTCCGAGACACATACAGTTGTATGTATGAGTGTCACTTGATCAAGACGACAATTATCCAATACAGGTTACTTATGGCAAATTGCTGACCGTCGTCGTCTGAGTTGTAGCCAGTTAGTTTGGCGACCGGTCGATCAGTCGATCAGCATGTAACTAAGGGTACAACTAAAGGTCATCAAGGATGCTGTAACTCTAAATCGGTCAGTCGGCATTCATGGTTTCAAGATTTTGATTTTGACATCATTAGGTGTGCCATGTGTTCCCCTGTGAAATTTCAATTGGACTGACTATGTAGATAAGATGAAATGTATTATAGTACATTTTATGAACTCAGTTGCTCTACGCTAGCCGACTGGGAATGATCTAAACACAAAGCGCTTTCAGTTTAAGTAGTAATCGTGCTATCTATAATTCCGGGTTGCAAAAAAACTTAGCGTATGCAGTTAACTTACAATCGCTGGTCATGACGAATGTTGATGATGTAAAAATTCGGTTACAAAAGTTCGGCTGGCCGGACTATTTGGTTTTCGTAGTGATGTTACTTAGTTGTGCGTGCATTGGAGTGTATTTCGCCTTAAAGATGCGCCGCGACAGAATGAAAAGTGGAAGCAAGAGTAATAAAGATGCTGAGGATAGCTATTTGGTTGGCGGACGGAATATGAAAATGTTTCCCATAGCAATGTCGTTGATATCGAGGTGATTGAGTGAATTTGATGGTTGTCTTAAGTCTTTGTACACGTCATTGATTATTTGCAGTTTCATTTCGGGAATAACATTACTGGGAACACCTACGGAAATCTACTTGTATGGTATTCAGTACATATATATAATCGGTGCACTCCTTCTAATGGGATTTGCGATGTCACATGTGTACCTCCCAGTGTTTCACGACTTGAAACTTACTTCGACTTATCAGGTGTTTATTCGCTATGCGAAAATACGCAATATGAGTTTATTTATCTGACAGGAACATTTTAATTTCAGTATCTTGAAACGCGCTTTGACCGTCGTATGCGTCTGTTTGGGTCGATTTTGTTCACGTGCGGATCAGTAAGGCATCACTGACTGTTCAACTTCTAAGTGAGTTGATTTTCTCTATTCTAGGCACTTATCTTTAGATGATGTGGCTTCCAATTGTGATCTATGTACCGGCACTGGCTTTTAACCAAGCGACGGGAATAAACATTCACTGGGTCACACCAATCACTTGTCTGGTGTGCATATTCTACACTTGTGTGGTATGTTGCATAGTTTTGAACAACGTACCGTGTGGTGAATAAAGCTCATTGTCTGCTTGTAGGGTGGGCTGCAAGCAGTCGTATGGACGGATGTAGTCCAAGCGATTCTGATGTTTGGTGCTATGATCCTTATCGTTATTAAAGGAACCATTGATATAGGAGGTCCCAGAACGGTATGGGAACGCGCGTTTAACGGTGGTCGGATTGAAAGTCCCAAGTAAGATATTTTCCCTTTATTTGCTGAACAATATATCTAAAGATTGTTGCTTCATAGTTGGCACTTCGATTTACGCGAACGTCATACCATGTACTCCCTTATAATAGGTGGGTTCCCGCATTGGCTTAAGTCAAATGCTGTGAGTCAAAATATGATTCAGCGATACTTATCCCTTCCCACTCTTAAAATTGCTCGTCGAGCGCTGTGGATGTTTGTAGTAGGAGTTTTCTTTCTTCTTGCCATTTGCTGCTACAGTGGACTGCTCATCTATGCAACATACTATGACTGTGACCCCTTAACAACAAAGGTGAGCCCTTCCATTCAACAACAGCACCAGCAACAACAGCTAGCAATATCAACCCTTTTTTATTTTGACCTTCCTTTCTATTGAATCGCCCTCATACTTCATGCCCGTTTTAGCTGGCAACCGTAAAAGACCAACTTCTGCCCTTATTGGTGATGGAAACACTTGGAGATTTTCCTGGACTTCCTGGACTATTTGTGGCTGGAGTTTTCAGTGCCGCACTGAGTTCCCTGTCCACAGGTTTGAATTCAATGTCTGCTGTTGTCCTTGAGGACTTTTTCAAGTCCTTTTGTAAAAAACCACTAACGGAACGTCAAACAGCTTTCATTATGCGTGGTGTTGTTGTCGTTTTTGGTGCCCTGTGCGTTGCTCTTGTTTTTGTGGTGGAGAAACTTGGAACAGTACTTCAATTGTCAATGAGTTTGGCAGCAGTTTCGAATGGTCCTCTACTGGGTATATTCACGATGGCTGTGATGGTTCCATGGGTGGAAGGAAGGGTGAGTTTCGAAACATTTGCGTGATAACTAAAACAAATTGATGCGAAAAGAGAGTTCATGATGACATTTTTAAGGGTGCAATAATTGGAGGCACAACAGGTCTTGTCATAATGTCGTGGATAGTAGCGAAGGCGCAAGCAGCAATCGCCACCGGAAAATTGGTATTCATCCATAAGCCGTTAACAACTAGCGGTTGCAGTTACAATTTCGTGAGTCAAAGTTCAATGAGTATGTTGGCGATAAATGCGACCACAGAACAAACTGTGCAACCACAAGAGTAAGTCAGACATACATTCCTGGTATACTCAAGCCATAAGTGCTCTCTATTTTTAGCGATGATTTTTTTAAGATCTATCATATTTCCTATTTGTACTACACAATGTTGGGAGCACTTATCACTATTACTGTTGGATTAATCACCTCTCTGGCGTTAGGTGCAAACGATGTGCATGATGTTGATCAGAATCTGTTGGCCCCATTTGTCCGTCGCCTGATCGGGAAGCCAAAGGAGCCCCATATGAGAAAAATAAACAGAAAAGAGGACAACATGACGCTCAGCAATGATATGACATTTAAAAGTGTCGATTGCAACCTGCATGGGGAGGTTGTAAGTAAATTATAAAAATGCTGGTCTCCGACTTTAGAGCATGTTCCGTAATAAGTATTTAAGTCTTAGTTCAATTCGAAATCAAGGAAAACTGTCTGATATTTTTTAAATGTTTCATAATTAATATCCAGTTTTTATTCATATCTAAACCGAGTTTGCTTCTGAAATGAAATTTTTGTAGTTAATGTAAAATTGTGAAGCAAAGTAAATAGATGCAGACGAGCCCCAGATTAGAATAAACGCAAGAAAATGTGTTAAACATGTAATAACGTATCTAACAGCTTCATCACAAAGCTTTCTCAAAAACAAACAACAATCAATTTAATTTCTCAACCACTAAAACTTTCTCCAAAAAAAAAACTCTTTCATCTGTTTTGGTTCTGATTTACTTGTACTATTGTTTCAAACCGAAGTCCATGGGTTGTTGGGGTGGTAAGGACACCTGCTATGACTGAATGTGGGTCTTATTAAAATTTTAATTATTCGACAATCGAACGAATACAAATGTCGGGACGACCCGAAGAATAAAGGATTTCATTTCATTTCGTTTTGTTTCGACAAACCTTTCAACTTGAGTACTTATCCTGAGGCATTATTGCCGCACATTGTGTGACTGTATATTGGTTTGGTACACATGCACATGTAAACTGTTGGAGTGGAGAGAAAAACTATTTTCGTTTGATCCCTCACTAAAGGGGAATGAGATGATGGCGGCGGTGGACAGGCTAACAAACCGAGAAATACTTACGAAATCTCTTTACACTATGTATTTGCCCATGGTTACCAAACACACTCTGTTTACACCCCTAGAAAGGACGCAAAACCAAATCATCAACATGCTGCAAAGTTTATAAACGTACGTGTATATATTTGATAAAAGGACAAATAAATTTTTATTGTTTGCATTCGAAAATACCCGATCTAAGTGTAATATCAGTGGGAGCAACAAAGTTCAACAAGTGAAATGAGAAACTTTTGACATTTGTGCTCTTGCAAGTCTACAAACTACCGTCCTGGCAGCCAAGCCTGAGCATCGTATTTATTGAAGATGAAGCTGAATCTGTGAGAAGCTGTGAAACTAAAGAACTGAGGATGATGATGATGGTTCGAACGAAGTGGGTCTGTGTGTGGGATGGACAAGTTCTCACAAATGAACACAGTTTTGTGGTTTCTGTTTAATGAAGTTTGTAAACATACACAGAAGCCGCATTAACTATTTACAGTTGATTACGGAAAGGGTTTTAGAAGGATGTCAACAGTTGTGTTTTGTATTATATCTTTGAGTGTTTACAAATCTATATATTCGTGTATATTCTTCTCGGTCCAGTTTATTGACTCATAAAAGTCCATGATGGTCGTCCAACCGGCCTAGCATGTGTGCATGCCTACTGTGGCGGCCAGTTGAGAACGATTCCCAAGTACAAGCAGCGATGTTCATGTGCATATGCATTTTTTAGAATATTTTCCTAATTATTTTCCATGGCATGTGGGTCAAGCATTGCAAAGAAATAAAAAGCAAGAACTTTTCTGTTCCGATTTTTTTTTTTTTTTTATTTTTGTTTTGTATTTAGATTTCTTCTCAAGAGAAGCAGTAGGTAATTATTAATTCTCACATTCGTATGCCAAGGCGTTTATTCCGTGCATGTATACACACACACTATCGTCATCGTTAGATGTCCTTGTATTGTAATGTACACATATCTAGCAACTATTATACATTTTTATTCATACAACTTATTTCTGTTTATATTTAATTTGTAATCTATTACAATTTGGTAAGGTTTTCAAATAGCCCAACATGCACGTCTACATAAGACCGAAAACGACGTGTATCAATTCAGTACTCACGAAGTAAAAACAAAAATAACTTTACATAATGCCTCATTATGTCGAATAAATTGAATGAGCACTTCTTAAGGCTCTTCTTCTAATTAAGGAAAACTGCAATGCAGAATACATCCTTATAAATGTATAGAGGTTCAAATAAGATTTAGAAAAAAGAACGTTTATGGATACATGAGTACAGCTAGCTACAATATATGTATGTTTGTACATATCTAAGAATTGTGCACCGAGTAAAAGAATAAGAATATGTTTCATTTATCCTTGCACATGTTACAACAATTCATCAAAATTCCTATGCAATTACAAATAATTAAACATTCATCTTAGAACAATGGTGGCAGGGGTGCTGCTTGGGAGTTGAAGAGGTAAGGAGAGTGGTGTCCCTGTTGGTGGTAAAACACTCACATTACTATGCGGCTATGCGACAATTTCTTCTTCATTCCTCGCCTCTGCTCTTTGCCGATTTTTTTTTTTTTTGCTTTTCCTTTATACAGCTAGTGTGCACAGCAAACGCGCGAAATTATAAAACCAAACAGAAGATGATGAAGAGCAGCGTATAGAAGATGAAGAAAAGGATTTTTCTGCAATTGTGCATGTAACAATTTCACTTACGGCGAATTATTTACAATTCAAAGGATCTCACAATATGCAGAACGATTTTTTGTTCTTCATATATTCATATGTGTGTATATAATACAATGAGTGCATTCATTCACATATATATATATGTATATTTGCATATTCTATATATGAAGTATTTAAAGCTACCTAAGTATTCACAAAAGAACTGAACTACGTACACCTAGGCTAGATATATTTGTTACATTATTATTCCCTTGTAAGTCAGCTAAGGGTGAGTGGATACGTAGGGTAAGAAACTTAAG
Source organism: Eristalis pertinax (assembly GCA_907269125.1). Classification (NCBI taxonomy): domain Eukaryota; kingdom Metazoa; phylum Arthropoda; class Insecta; order Diptera; family Syrphidae; genus Eristalis; species Eristalis pertinax. The sequence continues at coordinate 71,840,181 of OU026149.1, forward strand.
AGTTAACACTTTGGCTCATGGAGAAAAATTAGGATAACAACTTGAAAACTCTTCCTTTGATGAACGACCTGCTACTGTCAAGAGAAAATATACAGTCAGACATACATACACAAACACACACACTTACGTTAGCATACAATTGTGCACCTTCAGTAGGACAAAATAATCCAAACTATTATACAACAGATGCAACAACAACGACGAAAAAAAAAAATATATTCAATTGTTTTATAAATAAAACATTCATTGCTGATGTTCGCCAGCAGATTGCCAGCAGCCGAGCGCAATCCTTGCAAAAATTGTACATATTTGCTGCAACTGCTTTGCATGCTTTTTCTACCTTGCTGCTACATCGGATACTTGTATGCATGTACCTACATACCTACATATTCTTTTTATAAATACAAACATACATACATATGAAACCAAAGGAGGTATGGAGATGGGGCAAGGCATAAAACTTCATATGTGGGCTACGGATTCCAAAGTGCCTCGCCTTGCATTATTACTATTTTCATCATCATCAGCGTCCACATTGAGCATAGGCGCGTTCATCCTTCTCTCACTGTATTGAATTCTTGCATTGCAGGACTTTTGTAATTTTTGTTCTTCTTCATCTTTTACTGTTTCCATTTTCTCTGCATATTTGTACAATGACAACAGAGTAATCGCCTAGTTTGGTTCTACCCCTCTATGGTCCCGACCATGTCGCCTTTCGTCTTCTTCTCTGTCAGCAAGCTATATCCGTCAGTACGATCCGCATATTGCCTTCATTTCTTGCAGGCACCATGGTACCTACCTATGCCACCCGTAGTACCTAATACACCGGTGCCGTTTCGGATAGGCGCACAGAGATAGATGAAACCAGAAACAGAAGCGGGGCAGTAAAAAAATAAAAAAAAAATAAATGAGTGTTGGTATGGTATTTATTTTTTTGATTTTCTTCTTCATATTCATATGTAAAAGTGGGTGGGGTGGTACGATACCGAACCACCACTCTCAACAAGGGTGAATACTTATTAAGAAAAAGGACACACTTGCCGTGGAAAGGATGCTACAATAATAACAGGCAAAATGAAAAAAAAAAAAAAATAAAAATAATAATTTTGCGTGCTTTCTCTCAACTATATTTCCATTAAATTTATTCATGTGCTGTAAAGATGCAAGTAGATTTGTTTTTCTGCTCTGTTTTGGTTTTACCTCGCCAGCCTCACATAGTTATGGATTGGAATGAATAACTACAACTTGTATCTAGAATGAGTGATAGCTTTGTGATATAGTGTATCTATTTTTTGCTTCCTACCGTATACAGGATATCCAGGTCTTAGACTTTGCTAGTCACCTTAATCAGGCAGATGACTTCATATATGTATACATATGTATGTATGTGCATGTGCGATTTATTCAGCAAATTTTATATTTGGTGTTCTGAGTGATCCCATATAAAGAACCACACACATCAAAGTATTTGTATGCAATCTCATTTGCATATCTCAAATTCACACACAACCATACATTCAAACGAAGGTCAACTCATAACAGCGGAAAATCCAATTACAAATAAAATTTGTATACAAAACCACATCGGATCCAATTAACCAAAAGCAAAAATTGTCATTTAGTTTGTTCTTATTCAACTCGACTCCAGAGAGGACAGAAATATTTCTAGTGTTCTACCACTCACTCCTAACAAAAAGGACCGACGACACATGAGGAGAATATTGAACATTTTTTATTCTCTTCCATTCCATCAGATATGCGACGCTGTCCGAGGGCAAATGCCCCGCACACAATAAATACACACACACACACACACTTTACGTATGTACAGATATGTGTGAGTACAATCCGAAGAAATTATCTCCAAAATTGTTTTATTTCAATTACATTTCTAAGAGGAGACAATAGTCGGTGGCGTCCGTTCCACAACCGCCATCGTATCCTCGAATCGAAACCCAACGACACATTAAACATTCGCTTGCGCACAATAGAAAATATTTCACATTATTATCCTTTCGATGGAAATTAACTATCAGACGACGCAAAAATGGATGACAATCCCCAAACTCCGGCTCATCGTTTCGTCGTTTTTACACAGGACATTGGCCGTAGCACATTCAAGTATCTAAATGTTTCATCTTTTTTAGCTAATAAACCGAAAAAAGGATATAAATTGTCCTGGTGAAAGTGGTGTGGTGAGAAGATTACTTTACAAATAGATACACATAGTTTTGGCAGAAGGGATGCCCGATAGAAACAGCAGTCCAAGCCCCGCAACGACAGGAGCAATTCGCCAGACAGGACAAATGAATGTATAATGCATAGGTGCGGTTGAACGGCGGCCCTACGGCAAGCACTTCCGACACTCGCAGCCACTGCGGGTCTCTTCAACTGGAAAATATTCGAATACCGCCAATGGAGAGAATGCGGAAGATATTAATCGCAATGAAGGAAGTACGTAAAATGACTGCTGTAAGTTTTATTGATTTCAATTTTACTTCTGTTATTTTGGTACTCCCACTGGGATCTCCTCCCACATGTCCTTTAGGCCAACCTCCTTTTCGGTCGGATTCTTTTGATTCGTGGTATCCTTGCAGAATGGTGTTTTTTCTGTCTCTGGCATCTCAGATTCTTGTTCGTCACTAAACTCCATAGCTTTCTAAAAAAGTATTTCGCGTATCAGTGCGTATATTCACAATGTAACATTAAGCGAATAATTTACCAAACAAATAACAATAGTAAATATCAATAGAATTCCTTTCCACATTCTCAAAATAAATTTAAATCAAGCCAAGCGATACAACCGTCGTTGTATGAAATGATCGTTGCACTAACAAGATGAATTAAAGCTCGAAACATTCATTGTGAGCAGTGGCTGAATTGAATCATTCTACCCCGCCGAAGGTCTGCTTGCGAGAACTTGATTTATTAACTCAAACTGTGACTGATCTCATCTAGACGATGTATTTTTGCGAACTCACTCATTACTGAGTAGCTTCTGAAGTTTTCAGTATTGCTACTTATATGCATGACGAAGTTAGCAAACAATTTCGTATGCCAAACTGCGATTGTGAGTATTGCAATGAATCACAAGCCTATGTACATATGTATATGTATCTTAACACAGATAATAATATTTGCACCGTGCCTTTAGACGAGTACCTTAGAAATTATCTTAAGAGATGTCAATTAGAACCATTGTGAAAAATCAAAATATAAATAAAATACAAAAAAAAAAATACACGGTTTATCCAAGGATATAAACAACGCCATCTAAATCCTATGTACGTCGTTGTGTATGCATATGTATACCAGTAAGCAATAACCAAAAATAGGAAGAGAGAGAGACACGTATGCAAATTAGCTGCATAAGGCATTGAGCTGTATTAAGCGCGTGTATTGATGAATACAAATCACTATTGATACGTGATATAATGGAGAATAGTCACTAGCCAGAATTTGGCTGTACGCCTTTCAAAATATTGGCGTCAGCATTTTGGAGGGCATTCAAGAATTCTGTCTACAAAGACGTACATATGCGATTTGTATGGCATGTAAGTACGTGTTTACTTGAGTCGGTTTTAGACAAGGTCGTGATGATATGTCATAGAGAAAAAACCAAATTGATTGATGACGAAGACCTATGTTTTCTTAGAAGTTCTCATTAACTAATTTGTTTGCCTTGCTAGCATTACGTATCTGTACACATATACCTCTAAGGAAGATGTACATTTTTCGTGTTTTTTTATATCACCATTGTTGGTGACGAACTGTTCGTATCTTCATATATCGCTACACGTTACGTTGCATCTTACACGGATGTGCATACATAACGATGTATGTGCTCTTATTCAAAAACTTCTCAATCTCTATTATCTCAACAAATAATTTTCAATTAGCTAGATTTGAATTAATTAACTCGGCAGAAGAATGTACGCTCCAGACGGGAATACATGAGGGTTTTCTGATATTTTTGCAATATTTACTTAGTCGCTGAGAGAAGAAGCAGCTTGTCACTAATGTCAAATCGTATGCTTGTTCGCTCGCAGGTAGAGAATTATTATAGAAGTTTCCTGTCGCACAAGTTGTCATTATATTTGTTCACCTAAGAAGGATAAAAAAGTTTTAAGCTTATCTTTGGAATCGTTAATGTGTTTTTCATAGTGACACGTTGCAGGCACACTAGTCTCCCACTTGATTCTTCGTTTTTAATCCTTCCATTACATTTTAATACATCAAAAATCATAATGCCGAAACTTGGTTTACTTTGATGTTAATATTTGGTGAACAGTGGGAAGAAAGGAAGAAGGATTGTGTAAGATGGCTCGTTGAATTTTGTATTCTTTGGATTTCTTTTGATTTTTCGCCTCCGCCTCCAATAAGTCGATCCTGGTGATGGATATGAATCTATACCGTGGGATTCTTTTGTCCTTTCTTCATATCTTTCCTTTACTTCAAAGGCTTTACTTCAAGTTCAGTTTTCTTCTTGTGCCCAATGCAACGGTTTGAGCCATACAAAAAATCCTACCAAGCCAAGAAAACTCAAAACTGATGATAATATGATCCTTACTGTTGAGCAAACTGAGATTATTTCTTTTTTTTTTTGTTTTGAAATACACACAAAAAAAAAAAGAAAATCCTTATTGAAAAATTTCGCTTTGGAGATAATCGCCGGTAAGAAAATCCAACAATAGGCATTGGGTGGGGGTTTTCCTTCGCTTTCCCTAATGCATCTATCGTTAAGTATTCAAAGGATCTCTTATAAGTAAACAAGTCGTATCAGACTGTCATTTGACTGTTTGCTTAAGACTTTATTCGAATCCTTTGGAGGGGAAAAATGACATGGAGCTTAAGAACATGATAATGGGGTAATTTGTTGGTATGTATAGAAACGGTTTTTAACGCACATATAAACGGCTCACTTTTCATAAACACTCCTTGATTGTTCTTGATATTTAATTTTAGATAGAATGTGATTTGATTTTTTTTTTGAAATTTCATATTTGTATGACGAGTTCTTGCTCTTTAATGTTCTAATATTCGCCATTGTTTCGCCGGCTACTTTAAAATACCGAAGTGTCATTTAAAGTAGGTAGCCATGTAAAGAATTATAGATGAAATACGTATTAATCTACTCACGCATATACTTCACGATTTTATTACTATTTCATAAAGTTTGGCAGCAACTTTTACTGATATTGGCTCAGTTAACTTTCCTGCGGATATTACCTCAGATAATGTAATAATCTTGGGAAAAGTTTTCTTTTATCCAACATGTCCAGGTTGTAGCGGAGTGAGTTCAAATAAATTGTATATTCGAAAGAGCAACAATCATTCACTGCAACGCTTTCGCTTCCATTACAATAAAAAAATCGTAAAAAAAGTATGTGTGCAAATTAGTTGACTGCTCGGATGTCATGGGAATTGACGACGCAAGTTCTCTAGCTAAGAAGGAAATGTTTTGTCATTTGTCTCTTTGCTGCCTCTCCCCATATATACAGTGCTCTATTTTGCAACCGTACATCAATCCATCGCATCAGCAGATGTGCTGGTACGTCTATACTTGATGTGTACGTACATAGTTTTCGAGAACTGGGGAGCCCTGGATAACCTGGGTAATCTCGTGCTGAGGGAGAAAGATAGTGCGTACACTTTCAGCGCTGGAGATTTCAAATATTTATGGAACAGCTTTTTTTGTTGGGTGCTCTTATTTTTATACTTACATATACTTGCATATAGTATGTGGGTATACTTAAATATATGATTTTCGCTGCGGTTCTTTACTTATTTATTTCATTGTAATTTTCATTTTGCGAGCAGCCAGGATACCTTTTTTTATTTATACTTCTTTTCTTCCCGCAAATGTGCCTTATGCGACCATTAGGACGTTTACGACTTCATTCCTATGTTGTGGTTGTCAATGACATTGTGTGGTCGATGGAGTATGATGCATTTAAACGTAAAAAAAAATTATACAGAAGAAAACACGGGAATCTTGGAGCATGATGGCAAAGTGGTAGAAGTAGAAGAAGAATAAACTCCCATAATCGGGTTCTTTTTAAGGATGTATGGAATCCGTACTGTGGGATGTATTCACGGGCGGAATGTGTGCGTTTTTATTTATCCCTGTTATTATCCCTTTGATATGTTGTGCGAGAACGCATAAAATTGTCGTAAACTGTCTCGGTCACTAAAGCCAGGGTGTAAGTCCTAGTTCCCTTTTTGCTTTTATTTTCAAATGTAACCAACGTACGACAGATTGGGAGTGGAATAAGCCACACTGGAGAAGAACGTAGATTGGGTAGTCCATTGAAGAATAAAAGTAAAAGTTAATAATAGATAAATGCACTTACGAAGTCGCACGGCTTACATTTATCCTGCCTTGTCATAGGATTCCCGTTGTGGAATTTCATCATCTAGCAAATTCATATAAATAAATCTTAATATCTCGATGACAAAATTCAAAATGCAATAGAATTAACATCAACAATTACCCCAGCAATTTACATATTACAGAATGCATACCACATGAACACCAGCCGCTGCCACGAAAATCAAAGCTATTTATTATGGGGTATATTATTTAAGTTTCGCAATATCATTAAAATGCCACCAAGACTTTCAACAACGCCTTTAGAAAGAAAGCTATCGGAATTATTGTGTACCGTGTGAAGACACGGATTCATACACGTCATGTGCATAGGTAGACTAAATTGCTGAGGAAGCCAAGAAGAAATCTCTTGACAACGACGTGCAAAAAATCGTCTGAGGCAACCATAATTCAACACTTGAATCTTGGAGAGATTATGAACTGCTTGTGGGGTACATTTAAGGACTTAAGTTAACTAAGGTACATAACCATGATGCTGTATGCATGTGCTTGATTTTGAAACTGTGCATAGAAGTAACAATATCAATTCTATTTTGTGCACAAAACGATTAAAGGGTAAATAGTGATGAGATTAGTGAAGAGCGGATTATTTTCACACAAATCGCCCATCATATTTGGTTAATTAAGCGAAAATATATGTAGCTGCCATCAACGTATAGTATAAACTTTTCTGAAAAACACACAACAGTACTTTGATGTGCATTTGTATATTAAAGGCAATCGGCGCTTACATCATTTTGACATAGTTTTCTCAATGAAGGATTAAAGGAAAAGAGGAGACTACTGATCCACTATAGACAGACAGACTAGGCATCGAAGAACACGATGAAGGATTTCTTTCCCCCCCCCACCAAACACACACACACCCATCCACCCCTTCACACCCATATCCATTCTCTGGCAATGCAATTGTTGTGTGCCGCAAAAAACTTCTCAACCAAGTTTTATTCCATGTTCAGATAAATGCACCGACACATTATACAAGCCAAACTGAAACGCTAATAATCCTTTTTGAATTCAAATATGTTTGGCCCGCTTTCGTTCCTTCTATCCAATGCCGCTTTTGTTGTGCATCAACTTTACACACCCCCTACCAGCATCGAGTCTCTTGCCATCGTTATTCCATGACAACGCTGAATGATGCTTCTCTTTACGTGCAGCTACTCTTCCTGCACTTGCACATAATACTAGTGATGTGCTCCCAACTAATAATCCTGCAAGAAGAAGAACAGGTCACTATTTTCTCATTACAGTTCGTTTGGGGGCATGGTAGTTACCTTTTTTTTTATTTTTTCCTAGATAAAAATTACCTATTTATGGAGCGAGTACACTTTGAAAAATCGTTTGCTGAAATATTCATATTTGTTGGATATCAACTTCTATTCACTGCAGTTTGTTAATACATTCATAGTTTATAGTTATAAGACACATTCGTCCTTAATATTGCAGTTTACATAAGATTTCTGGTAATTTCGCATGCCATTAATAATTTGTGTTTCATTTGAGAGTAGACAAATCATGGAATATCGCGATTTTTTTCGGTGTTAGCAGAACACACGTACATTAGAAATAAGTCTGAACTACAAATTTTCAACGAGATAAGAACTTGCAGGTATTTTGTGCGGTTACGGTTCTGCGTTACGTATAAACAGCAAAACCATCAGATTCACGTTTGATTTGCCTCTGGCGCAAGCATTGTTCTCGACGCCGCTTTTGGAAGACGATGATGATAGTGACGAGAGGACGACTTCTATGATAGATGTAAGGTAAAGATTTGCGGCAGGTCCTTGTGCTGTTTAACTCATGATGATGATGCTACGGCTCATGATGATGACGTTAAAGATTATGATGATGGTGATTATTATGATGATTAACAAGAATGCATTGTTTCGGTGAGCTTTCTCCTTATTGTAGATGATTATGGTGGCTGATTACAAAACGACAATGATGAGCTGATGATGGCAACAAATCCACCTGCAGCTAAATATCCGTATACTTATGTTGCTATGTTAATTTAAAAAAAAAATGCATACAAACATAGTTACAAAAAAAAAAAAAAAAAAATGAACAACAACAGTTGACAAATGAAAAATCATGTTACATGATGAGAGCGGTAGAGGCAGCAACCCCAGCAGCTACGGCAGTAACCAGGCATCAAGAGAGTTCATCAAAAGGACTCATTGCCTCGTATTTGGCCTTTAGTGACTTTTGCTTGTTACTGATGTTGACGCTACTTCTGAATGCTACCACCGCTGTGCACCTCTGTGCTGGACAAAAAGGCCGGTCACATATGTACACATGTATGTTGTATCTAGAAACGGACTATTCGCTCACTATTATTATATGTAGGAGTGCGCTCTCCCCCGGGAGGTAAAAACAATTAAATTTCAAAACATAAACTTTTGCTGGTTGTCGCAAAATTCACTATAATGTGTCGTAAAAATACGATTATCTCCACTCCACCCTCTTCATCAAAAACTGAAAACTGAAAACGGAAAACTGGTTTTATTTTTAATAACTGCTCTCGTCCGAAACGGGCCTGAATATAGCAACAACGAATGCCTTTTTATCGCCCGTTTAGGATCCTTCGCATTGTCGTCATTAAGGATTCTAGAAATTTTTTGGTCAACATGTACAACTAATTAACAAAAGGTCGCTATCGCCCATTATAGCTTTGTATAGTGTACACTGTTTACCATACCTAGTGACATCCCGTTCATCTCTTTTGGTGCAGGCAAATTCAAACGTTCCATGCCCAGGATATGGGTGGTTTTGTCATATTCGCTTGATGAACTTTCCCGCAGTGAATTTTCGACTCCAGACACGGGCAATGGGCGTATTTCTCATACATACATTGTTGTATATATGTATACATCAGTATTTTTCTAATGGATGAAAGTTAACAAAAGCGGTCCAATTGGGTGTTCTCTTTGAGGATTTCACATGCAGCAGACACCAAACTTTCCCAACAATCCTTTGAAACTAAATTTCGTCATGTCCACTATTACAAAGAGAGCGGTCGGAAGTACTGTAAACATTTGGAATAGAATTTAGTTAAACTCAGCGGGTTTCCGTTGGTAATTTGTAGCGGAAACTCGCGGGTACTTGATGCACCTTCACTATGCGTATCCTACTGTTCCCTTGCGGAATACATAATTAGAGACATGTCCATTTTCAGTTTGCCAACAACACTACAACCGAGAGTTGTAAGAAAACTTTGCGCGGTGAAAGTTCAGGACTCAAGAAATGGAGAAAAAATGTATTTCAAATCTTCTACTTAAAGGATGATAAGTATGATGAAACCCTTTCGATGATTGTTGTATGCTCATTTCTTGTAGCTTGTAGCCCAAAAGTTTTGCAACCCTTCGTCCAGATTTTTCTTATTCCTGTTGTTGTCTTAAAAACCCCTTAAGAAATAAAAAGAAAAGTTTTCACTCTCCTCTAAGGAGTTGAGATCCTCGGGTGAAAACTTTTTGAATGTACTGGACTTCAATCTACAATTTTATTGACCGCATCTAGATTCTGAATAGTGCTGCTTGCATGAAGTAGTGTGCACTTTTGACGTCATTTCTCTGATGCTATTTAATGTCATTCTCAATTTTTATGTCGTTGTTGGAATTGAATTTACTATAGCAAATGATTGATACAACTCAAAACTAAAAAAAAACATTCCTTTGTACTCTCATCAAATACTCCAATCTCCAATTTCATTATGCAACCCCAATTTAATTCGAACACACATATATGTAACCTCATCTAACTGTTGCAACAACCCTAAACAAGCAATTCAATCAAAACCTCTTGCTCCATCAACCTTTCAATTATATGAAGGAGGCAGCAGACAGCACAAAAAAAAGTCAACAATCACCCCAAATCACTTAGGAAAAGAAAACAAAATTCAGGCATTCATGACCCCATAAAAATCAGATAAATCGCCTAGCATTTCATTTTCATATTTTCATATCAATATAGCCTCAGATTGATGCTGTTTTTTCTTGCAAAATCACTTGACCAATTTGCCAAATAAAAGCACACTTTCCGGGAAGCAATATCCCTTTTTTTCCCGGGGAAGGACTTGCCACAATGTATCCAGTCACGAAATCATAAATTTATTATACGCAAATTTCCATTGGCAATTGCCAATAAGAAATTGTCTTCCGGTTGGTTTTTCATCGTTGTTCCTTGGAACAACCCTTGAGAGTCTTGAGGACCGACCTTCTGCATAAAGGGCCAACAAGATGACATCAAGAAAAATTCCTGAAGTAGGACACAATATTAGAATATTACATTAAAGGCAATCGGAGGGTGGTTTATATATATGTTGTTTTGAAATCCTTATAATCGGGGTTGGTTTGTCTAGACCTTGTGTTGCTTCGCTCGGACAGGAGAAGTATGTTGACTTTTTAAGGAAAAAATGAAAAGAAGAAAACGACTGCTATGGCTATTCAACCACCAACGACTCTGGCACCTTTCCTGGAAAATCATTTTTTTTTTTTTTCGTAATCTGTCTGGGGGGAGTTGGCTGTAAGAGTTCAATGTGATAGCAACGCGGTATCAGCTGAGGGTGACTAACGATGATGTTATTTGTTATCTCAATGCCCTTACATTTATATCGTCAAAATTAGGGCACGTGCTCATGTAAACAACCAATTGACCATTGAATGCGGCTACATCCTTTTGATTTGTAATTCCTTTCACGCAGAACGGATTTTTTCACTTCCATCCCAAAGCGTGTTTTAAAGAATGGAGAAAACGTGAACAATTGATTCAGTGGTTGAGTAGCCCGGCTATTGTATCATTCGTGTAGCTGAGCTAAGTGATTTGCAACGTGGTCTTTGTCAAATGTACGTCTGAAAATTGATTATTTTATTTATGGATACGTTTGTAATAAATTGAAAGTCGTTAGTCTTATTCAATGGCTTATATCGTCTGTAATCAATCAGAAGACATCAAACTATAGACAGCTTAATAAGTCTCAGATGCATGCTCTTCAGTTATATCATATACACTATCAAGGATACACATGTAGCTTGATTAGAGACGCTTCCCCACACTATGGTCCTCCGAAAATAGAGCCATGCCATGTTCCAGCATCTAAATAAGGACGAAGGTCTTAGTTTATAGCAATGAATAATTTAAACAGTTTTCATTTTCGAGCGACTGTGCATGCAAAAGACGAAACTTTCCCTATGTACAAGTCACCCAAATTTTACTGAACACCCCTCTCTCAGCCATGGTTCTTTAGAATAATGATACCGAATGCCCTGTACCCGGTCTGAGTACCGGATTGTAGAAAGCATTCGCCCAACTAATAAAAATTGAATTCCCACTGACCATTGGACGGACACTTTAAATAGTGACAGCAGAGCACACAGTGGTTCTCAATGCGGCAATTTAGTAGATTTCCATCCCCTTCCAACCATGTCCATCGACGATATGGAGTTCATTTGAATGGACAGCAGCCATCATGATTCACGTTTTGTATTGGATATATTTAATTAAAGGTTCCATTCGTACCGCACCAACTCATTCCACATGGTTCTGAAAAGGGGTCAGTCCCAAAGGGTTGATTCTAGGGTAAGGGCTTTTTTCATAGTTGGATTTTCGGGTTCATTTTTACTCATTTTAATGAACATACATTCATCAGAAGTATGAATCTACAAAAATTTAAAACTGAAATGGTTTCACCAAATGGAATGGGTATGGTAGTGGCCTCTTGGGTCGTGAGGTTTATTGAAGATCTGTACCGAAAATACGGACACACTGTCCATAATTAATAATCGTTTATGTTTGAGTTGCGTCTCTCGAAAATGTCCGTATCCTTTTGCTGACCGCAGTAACTCTCTACATTGGATACTAACTTTTCTCTGACCGATGTACCCAGTTCGCCACCGTTTTCAGCGAAACGTGAATGGAATCACTTTGTGTGAGTTGATTTATTTTTCAACAGTAGTAACTACTGTGGAAGCAAATAAATGGGAATACTCATCCTACCTCTAGGATTTTTTTTTAATTTTGTGTGGTGGTGGTGGTGGTGCTCATGGAAGGATGAGACACCGCCGCGCCGTACATTTGAGTGGATGCACTGTGCGCTCCAGCGGTGACACTTTTTTTTTGCCTTGTCTTGAGAGGTTGAAAGAGAAATTTATCGTCGTTTTGGGAATATCCTCTTTTGTATAATTTACATATAGAACTGTGTTCCCCCCAAACATAACCATCACCACCCAAGCTACCACCCTATTGTCGCGACCTTTTACTTTTATTTTTATTTTGGAATTTTGTTTTCTAATTTCGCGTAGCACTTACTGAAATAGGTAAATAAATACTCACGTGCACACACATCCGAAAATATGTGCCATTGACGACGTACTTCTTACATGTAATATGTATATGCATGTTGATACAGTCATACTAGCAGTAAAATATGCTTATAGTCAGGAATCAAGTATCGGAACAACAACCAGCATACGTATATGTTGGTAATTCGTGGAACTAATAAAAATGGCTTTAAAATTGGACCCAAACTCAGCCCCAAAAAACAAAACTATATGGTTGGACTTTGTCTTGAAGTTCCCTTTTGAATGTGCTTAATAGGCGGCATTTTGAAATACTCACGTCTGATGAACCTATACACCCTTGCCCACTAAAAAGCGACTGCAATTGTAACGAGCTTCACAGATATATGTAGCTTGACCCCACGTTCTGTGAGTGTCCGCCATTTGGAAAGTGGTTTTTTCGTTTTTCGTTTTCAGCAGACCCACTGGCGCACCACCACTGGCAACAATTAATAAGAATGAATTACAAAATTTTAATTTTATCCCATATGGTAATATGCTTTAGCCCGCCGGAGCAACCATCCTGTTCTCTTTTTTATCTTTCTCTTCGAAATGGAGTTTTAATATTAATATATTAATGTCCGCGTAAGCACTTTCGGCCGGAGTGTTCAATCCACAGAGAGATACGTGTTCGGGGTTTAATCAAGCCTTAACTCCTTAATTGATGGTACATTAGAGGAAAATTGAGTTCCATGAAAATCCGTAGGCCAAATGTTTAATACTGATTTACAATGTTATTTTCATTAGGCGAATGATAAGAATCTAAATATTCAGTGCAAAGTACAAACAACATACATGATTACTCCTGATTGATTTCATGAATTAATCTTTGAAAAAGTCTTCATTGTAAGCAACATAGCTACTGTCATTAATGAACTCGTTATCCTTAATTTTTTTTTTGTTGAAGGCAACGATACAATGACTATGTGTTAACGTGCGCACATTAGGGGAACTTTTCCGAATTTTAAGTTTAAGGAATTTTGTGGTTGACCATGGAGCACGTTAATGTTAACAAGAATTTATGCAGCTTGTTTTTACAGGAATGTTAAGTTCACATATCATGCTATATTTAAATAAACATGTACATATGTGTCGATGTAAGTGAGATAAAAGTTTTTTTTTTACTAATTCTAACGAAATTTGATTTGCAACAAGTACTGTATGTACCTAACGAAAACTGGATTTAAATAAAACGTGTATTACGATTTTCCACACAACCCAACCTAATTGCTAGAGAATACAATAATCATCAACATCATCAGGGTCGATAGGGGTTGAAAAGGAAATGGAAAATCGCGAATATCTCGAAAACTATGCGTTTTTCGGCGACGGAATTCATCTCTTTCGCGAATTTCGTCCTAAATCCTCGCTGTAAAGACGCTTCTTTTGAGACAAAATTTTTTGAAATCCGACCAGTAGAAGAGAAGTTATGTAGGAGAACGTGTAGACAAAGGTCCTTAAAAAAGGTCCTTAACAAAAACACATATTTTAGAAAATCGGGAATGTCTCGAGAACTGTAAGTCCGTGGTCGAAGATCTCTGGCCCATCGAGGGGGGTTGAAAAGGCCTATCTGCCCATGCCAACTTTTTTTTGCTAACCCCACCAGGAGCCTGGAAAATCACTTCTTTTAGAGAACCTGGCATATCTCAAACACGGTGGGTCCGGGGTCGAAGATCTCTGACCCATCGACAGAGGTTGAAAAGGCGCATCTGACCATGCCAACTTTTTTTTGCTACTCCCACCAGGAGCTTGGAAAAGTAGCCGAGAAGATCCATCGAAATGGAAAATCGCGAATATCTCGAAAACTATGCGTTTTTCGGCGATGGAATTCATCTCTTTCGCGAATTTCGTCCTAAATCCTCGCTGTAAAGACGCTTCTTTTGAGACAAAATTTTTTGAAATCCGACCAGTAGAAGAGAAGTTATGTAGGAGAACGTGTAGACAAAGGTCCTTAACAAAAACAAATATTTTAGAAAATCGGGAATGTCTCGAGAACGGTAAGTCCGTGGTCGAAGATCTCTGGCCCATCGAGGGGGGTTGAAAAGGCCTATCTGCCCATGCCAACTTTTTTTTGCTAACCCCACCAGGAGCCTGGAAAATCACTTCTTTTAGAGAACCTGGCATATCTCAAACACGGTGGGTCCGGGGTCGAAGATCTCTGACCCATCGACAGAGGTTGAAAATGCGCATCTGACCATGCCAACTTTTTTTTGCTACTCCCACCAGGAGCTTGGAAAAGTAGCCGAGAAGATCCATCGAAAGGGAAAATCGCGAATATCTCGAAAACTATGCGTTTTTCGGCGATGCAATTCATCTCTTACGCGAATTTCGTCCTAAATCCTCGCTGTAAAGACGCTTCTTTTGAGACAAAAATTTTTGAAATCCGAGCAGTAGAAGAGAAGTTATGTAGGAGAACGTGTAGACAAAGGTCCTTAAAAAAGGTCCTTAACAAAAACACATATTTTAGAAAATCGGGCATGTCTCGAGAACAGTACGTCCGTGGTCGAAGATCTCTTGCCCATCGAGGGGGGTTGAAAAGGCCTATCTGCCCATGCCAACTTTTATTTGCTAACCCCACCAGGAGCCTGGAAAATCACTTCTTTTAGAGAATCTGGCATATCTCAAACACGGTGGGTCCGGGGTCGAAGATCTCTGACCCATCGACAGAGGTTGAAAATGCGCATCTGACCATGCCAACTTTTTTTTGCTACTCCCACCAGGAGCTTGGAAAAGTAGCCGAGAAGATCCATCGAAATGGAAAATCGCGAATATCTCGAAAACTATGCGTTTTTCGGCGATGCAATTCATCTCTTACGCGAATTTCGTCCTAAATCCTAGCTGTAAAGACGCTTCTTTTGAGACAAAAATTTTTGAAATCCGACCAGTAGAAGAGAAGTTATGTAGGAGAACGTGTAGACAAAGGTCCTTAAAAAAGGTCCTTAACAAAAACACATATTTTAGAAAATCGGGCATGTCTCGAGAACAGTACGTCCGTGGTCGAAGATCTCTTGCCCATCGAGGGGGGTTGAAAAGGCCTATCTGCCCATGCTAACTTTTTTTTGCTAACCCCACCAGGAGCCTGGAAAATCACTTCTTTTAGAGAACCTGGCATATCTCAAAAACGGTGGATCCGGGGTCGAAGATCTCTGACCCATCGACAGAGGTTGAAAATGCGCATCTGACCATGCCAACTTTTTTTTGCTACTCCCACCAGGAGCTTGGAAAAGTAGCCGAGAAGATCCATCGAAATGGAAAATCGCGAATATCTCGAAAACTATGCGTTTTTCGGCGATGCAATTCATCTTTTACGCGAATTTCGTCCTAAATCCTAGCTGTAAAGACGCTTCTTTTGAGACAAAAATTTTTGAAATCCGACCAGTAGAAGAGAAGTTATGTAGGAGAACGTGTAGACAAAGGTCCTTAAAAAAGGTCCTTAACAAAAACACATATTTTAGGAAATCGGGCATGTCTCGCGAACGGTGCGTCCGAGGTCGGAGGTCTAAAGACCCATCCAGGGGGTTTGAAAAGACCTATCTGCATGTGTATTATCGAAATCCAAAGACTGGAGTGGATCCGACGACATCGAATTTTTCACCTAAAAAAATTGACAGTGTATAGTAAGGATTTTGGAGCCTTTCATGGCTCATCTTCCAACTGCCACAGCGGCCCAACTAGGCGTACCTATGACCTGTGTACACCTGTGGTTATGTGTTGGGATGTGTATTAACGAAATCCAAAGACTGGAATGGATCCGGCGACATAGAATTTTTCACCTAAAAAAATGTACAGTGTATAGTAAGGATTTTGGAGCCTTTCATGGCTCATCTTCCAAATGCCACAGCGGCCCAACTAGGCGTACCTTTGACCTGTGTACACCTGTGGTTATGTGTTGGGATGTGTATTAACGAAATCCAAAGACTGGAGTGGATCCGACGACATCGAATTTTTCACCTAAAAAAATGTACATAGTAAGGATTTTGGAGCCTTTCATGGCTCATCTTCCAACTGCCACAGCGGCCCAACTAGGCGTACCTTTGAGCTGTGTACACCTGTGGTTATATGTTGGGATGTGTATTAACGAAATCCAAAGACTGGAGTGGATCCGACGACATCGAATTTTTCACCTAAAAAAATTGACAGTGTATAGTAAGGATTTTGGAGCCTTTCATGGCTCATCTTCCAACTGCCACAGCGGCCCAACTAGGCGTACCTTTGACCTGTGTACACCTGTGGTTATGTGTTGGGATGTGTATTAACGAAATCCAAAGACTGGAATGGATCTGTAAGGATTTTGGAGCCTTTCGTGGCTCATCTTCCAACTGCCACAGCGGCCCAACTAGGCGTACCTTTGAGCTGTGTACACCTGTGGTTATATGTTGGGATGTGTATTAACGAAATCCAAAGACTGGAGTGGATCCGACGACATCGAATTTTTCACCTAAAAAAATTGACAGTGTATAGTAAGGATTTTGGAGCCTTTCATGGCTCATCTTCCAACTGCCACAGCGGCCCAACTAGGCGTACCTATGACCTGTGTACACCTGTGGTTATGTGTTGGGATGTGTATTAACGAAATCCAAAGACTGGAATGGATCCGGCGACATAGAATTTTTCACCTAAAAAAATGTACAGTGTATAGTAAGGATTTTGGAGCCTTTCATGGCTCATCTTCCAAATGCCACAGCGGCCCAACTAGGCGTACCTTTGACCTGTGTACACTTGTGGTTATGTGTTGGGATGTGTATTAAGGAAATCCAAAGACTGGAATGGATCCGATGACATAGAATTTTTCACCTAAAAAAATGTACAGTGTATAGTAAGGATTTTGGAGCCTTTCATGGCTCATCTTCCAACTGCCACAGCTGCCCAACTAGGCGTACCTACGACCTGTGTACACCTGTGGTTATGTGTTGGGATGTGTATTAATGAAATCCAAAGACTGGAGTGGATCCGACGACATCGAATTTTTCACCTAAAAAAATGTACATAACCGCTTCTTTTGAGACAAAATTTTTTGAAATCCGACCAGTAGAAGAGAAGTTATGTAGGAGAACGTGTAGACAAAGGTCCTTAAAAAAGGTCCTTAACAAAAACACATATTTTAGAAAATCGGGAATGTCTCGAGAACGGTAAGTCCGTGGTCGAAGATCTCTGGCCCATCGAGGGGGGTTGAAAAGGCCTATCTGCCCATGCCAACTTTTTTTTGCTAACCCCACCAGGAGCCTGGAAAATCACTTCTTTTAGAGAACCTGGCATATCTCAAACACGGTGGGTCCGGGGTCGAAGATCTCTGACCCATCGACAGAGGTTGAAAATGCGCATCTGACCATGCCAACTTTTTGTTGCTACTCCCACCAGGAGCTTGGAAAAGTAGCCGAGAAGATCCATCGAAATGGAAAATCGCGAATATCTCGAAAACTATGCGTTTTTCGGCGATGCAATTCATCTCTTACTCGAATTTCGTCCTAAATCCTAGCTGTAAAGACGCTTCTTTTGAGACAAAAATTTTTGAAATCCGACCAGTAGAAGAGAAGTTATGTAGGAGAACGTGTAGACAAAGGTCCTTAAAAAAGGTCCTTAACAAAAACACATATTTTAGAAAATCGGGCATGTCTCGAGAACAGTACGTCCGTGGTCGAAGATCTCTTGCCCATCGAGGGGGGTTGAAAAGGCCTATCTGCCCATGCTAACTTTTTTTTGCTAACCCCACCAGGAGCCTGGAAAATCACTTCTTTTAGAGAACCTGGCATATCTCAAAAACGGTGGATCCGGGGTCGAAGATCTCTGACCCATCGACAGAGGTTGAAAATGCGCATCTGACCATGCCAACTTTTTTTTGCTACTCCCACCAGGAGCTTGGAAAAGTAGCCGAGAAGATCCATCGAAATGGAAAATCGCGAATATCTCGAAAACTATGCGTTTTTCGGCGATGGAATTCATCTCTTTCGCGAATTTCGTCCTAAATCCTCGCTGTAAAGACGCTTCTTTTGAGACAAAATTTTTTGAAATCCGACCAGTAGAAGAGAAGTTATGTAGGAGAACGTGTAGACAAAGGTCCTTAACAAAAACACATATTTTAGAAAATCGGGAATGTCTCGAGAACGGTAAGTCCGTGGTCGAAGATCTCTGGCCCATCGAGGGGGGTTGAAAAGGCCTATCTGCCCATGCCAACTTTTTTTTGCTAACCCCACCAGGAGCCTGGAAAATCACTTCTTTTAGAGAACCTGGCATATCTCAAACACGGTGGGTCCGGGGTCGAAGATCTCTGACCCATCGACAGAGGTTGAAAATGCGCATCTGACCATGCCAACTTTTTTTTGCTACTCCCACCAGGAGCTTGGAAAAGTAGCCGAGAAGATCCATCGAAAGGGAAAATCGCGAATATCTCGAAAACTATGCGTTTTTCGGCGATGCAATTCATCTCTTACGCGAATTTCGTCCTAAATCCTAGCTGTAAAGACGCTTCTTTTGAGACAAAAATTTTTGAAATCCGACCAGTAGAAGAGAAGTTATGTAGGAGAACGTGTAGACAAAGGTCCTTAAAAAAGGTCCTTAACAAAAACACATATTTTAGAAAATCGGGCATGTCTCGAGAACAGTACGTCCGTGGTCGAAGATCTCTTACCCATCGAGGGGGGTTGAAAAGGCCTATCTGCCCATGCCAACTTTTATTTGCTAACCCCACCAGGAGCCTGGAAAATCACTTCTTTTAGAGAATCTGGCATATCTCAAACACGGTGGGTCCGGGGTCGAAGATCTCTGACCCATCGACAGAGGTTGAAAATGCGCATCTGACCATGCCAACTTTTTTTTGCTACTCCCACCAGGAGCTTGGAAAAGTAGCCGAGAAGATCCATCGAAATGGAAAATCGCGAATATCTCGAAAACTATGCGTTTTTCGGCGATGCAAATTATCTCTTACGCGAATTTCGTCCTAAATCCTAGCTGTAAAGACGCTTCTTTTGAGACAAAAATTTTTGAAATCCGACCAGTAGAAGAGAAGTTATGTAGGAGAACGTGTAGACAAAGGTCCTTAAAAAAGGTCCTTAACAAAAACACATATTTTAGAAAATCGGGCATGTCTCGAGAACAGTACGTCCGTGGTCGAAGATCTCTTGCCCATCGAGGGGGGTTGAAAAGGCCTATCTGCCCATGCTAACTTTTTTTTGCTAACCCCACCAGGAGCCTGGAAAATCACTTCTTTTAGAGAACCTGGCATATCTCAAAAACGGTGGATCCGGGGTCGAAGATCTCTGACCCATCGACAGAGGTTGAAAATGCGCATCTGACCATGCCAACTTTTTTTTGCTACTCCCACCAGGAGCTTGGAAAAGTAGCCGAGAAGATCCATCGAAATGGAAAATCGCGAATATCTCGAAAACTATGCGTTTTTCGGCGATGGAATTCATCTCTTTCGCGAATTTCGTCCTAAATCCTCGCTGTAAAGACGCTTCTTTTGAGAAAATTTTTTGAAATCCGACCAGTAGAAGAGAAGTTATGTAGGAGAACGTGTAGACAAAGGTCCTTAAAAAAGGTCCTTAACAAAAACACATATTTTAGAAAATCGGGAATGTCTCGAGAACGGTAAGTCCGTGGTCGAAGATCTCTGGCCCATCGAGGGGGGTTGAAAAGGCCTATCTGCCCATGCCAACTTTTTTTTGCTAACCCCACCAGGAGCCTGGAAAATCACTTCTTTTAGAGAACCTGGCATATCTCAAACACGGTGGGTCCGGGGTCGAAGATCTCTGACCCATCGACAGAGGTTGAAAATGCGCATCTGACCATGCCAACTTTTTGTTGCTACTCCCACCAGGAGCTTGGAAAAGTAGCCGAGAAGATCCATCGAAATGGAAAATCGCGAATATCTCGAAAACTATGCGTTTTTCGGCGATGCAATTCATCTCTTACTCGAATTTCGTCCTAAATCCTAGCTGTAAAGACGCTTCTTTTGAGACAAAAATTTTTGAAATCCGACCAGTAGAAGAGAAGTTATGTAGGAGAACGTGTAGACAAAGGTCCTTAAAAAAGGTCCTTAACAAAAACACATATTTTAGAAAATCGGGCATGTCTCGAGAACAGTACGTCCGTGGTCGAAGATCTCTTGCCCATCGAGGGGGGTTGAAAAGGCCTATCTGCCCATGCTAACTTTTTTTTGCTAACCCCACCAGGAGCCTGGAAAATCACTTCTTTTAGAGAACCTGGCATATCTCAAAAACGGTGGATCCGGGGTCGAAGATCTCTGACCCATCGACAGAGGTTGAAAATGCGCATCTGACCATGCCAACTTTTTTTTGCTACTCCCACCAGGAGCTTGGAAAAGTAGCCGAGAAGATCCATCGAAATGGAAAATCGCGAATATCTCGAAAACTATGCGTTTTTCGGCGATGGAATTCATCTCTTTCGCGAATTTCGTCCTAAATCCTCGCTGTAAAGACGCTTCTTTTGAGACAAAATTTTTTGAAATCCGACCAGTAGAAGAGAAGTTATGTAGGAGAACGTGTAGACAAAGGTCCTTAAAAAAGGTCCTTAACAAAAACACATATTTTAGAAAATCGGGAATGTCTCGAGAACGGTAAGTCCGTGGTCGAAGATCTCTGGCCCATCGAGGGGGGTTGAAAAGGCCTATCTGCCCATGCCAACTTTTTTTTTGCTAACCCCACCAGGAGCCTGGAAAATCACTTCTTTTAGAGAACCTGGCATATCTCAAACACGGTGGGTCCGGGGTCGAAGATCTCTGACCCATCGACAGAGGTTGAAAATGCGCATCTGACCATGCCAACTTTTTTTTGCTACTCCCACCAGGAGCTTGGAAAAGTAGCCGAGAAGATCCATCGAAAGGGAAAATCGCGAATATCTCGAAAACTATGCGTTTTTCGGCGATGCAATTCATCTCTTACGCGAATTTCGTCCTAAATCCTCGCTGTAAAGACGCTTCTTTTGAGACAAAAATTTTTGAAATCCGAGCAGTAGAAGAGAAGTTATGTAGGAGAACGTGTAGACAAAGGTCCTTAAAAAAGGTCCTTAACAAAAACACATATTTTAGAAAATCGGGCATGTCTCGAGAACAGTACGTCCGTGGTCGAAGATCTCTTACCCATCGAGGGGGGTTGAAAAGGCCTATCTGCCCATGCCAACTTTTATTTGCTAACCCCACCAGGAGCCTGGAAAATCACTTCTTTTAGAGAATCTGGCATATCTCAAACACGGTGGGTCCGGGGTCGAAGATCTCTGACCCATCGACAGAGGTTGAAAATGCGCATCTGACCATGCCAACTTTTTTTTGCTACTCCCACCAGGAGCTTGGAAAAGTAGCCGAGAAGATCCATCGAAATGGAAAATCGCGAATATCTCGAAAACTATGCGTTTTTCGGCGATGCAATTCATCTCTTACGCGAATTTCGTCCTAAATCCTAGCTGTAAAGACGCTTCTTTTGAGACAAAAATTTTTGAAATCCGACCAGTAGAAGAGAAGTTATGTAGGAGAACGTGTAGACAAAGGTCCTTAAAAAAGGTCCTTAACAAAAACACATATTTTAGAAAATCGGGCATGTCTCGAGAACAGTACGTCCGTGGTCGAAGATCTCTTACCCATCGAGGGGGGTTGAAAAGGCCTATCTGCCCATGCCAACTTTTATTTGCTAACCCCACCAGGAGCCTGGAAAATCACTTCTTTTAGAGAATCTGGCATATCTCAAACACGGTGGGTCCGGGGTCGAAGATCTCTGACCCATCGACAGAGGTTGAAAATGCACATCTGACCATGCCAACTTTTTTTTGCTACTCCCACCAGGAGCTTGGAAAAGTAGCCGAGAAGATCCATCGAAATGGAAAATCGCGAATATCTCGAAAACTATGCGTTTTTCGGCGATGCAATTCATCTCTTACGCGAATTTCGTCCTAAATCCTCGCTGTAAAGACGCTTCTTTTGAGACAAAAATTTTTGAAATCCGAGCAGTAGAAGAGAAGTTATGTAGGAGAACGTGTAGACAAAGGTCCTTAAAAAAGGTCCTTAACAAAAACACATATTTTAGAAAATCGGGCATGTCTCGAGAACAGTACGTCCGTGGTCGAAGATCTCTTGCCCATCGAGGGGGGTTGAAAAGGCCTATCTGCCCATGCCAACTTTTATTTGCTAACCCCACCAGGAGCCTGGAAAATCACTTCTTTTAGAGAACCTGGCATATCTCAAAAACGGTGGATCCGGGGTCGAAGATCTCTGACCCATCGACAGAGGTTGAAAATGCGCATCTGACCATGCCAACTTTTTTTTGCTACTCCCACCAGAAGCTTGGAAAAGTAGCCGAGAAGATCCATCGAAATGGAAAATCGCGAATATCTCGAAAACTATGCGTTTTTCGGCGATGCAATTCATCTCTTACGCGAATTTCGTCCTAAATCCTCGCTGTAAAGACGCTTCTTTTGAGACAAAAATTTTTGAAATCCGAGCAGTAGAAGAGAAGTTATGTAGGAGAACGTGTAGACAAAGGTCTTTAAAAAAGGTCCTTAACAAAAACACATATTTTAGGAAATCGGGCATGTCTCGCGAACGGTGCGTCCGAGGTCGGAGGTCTAAAGACCCATCCAGGGGGTTTGAAAAGACCTATCTGCATGTGTATTATCGAAATCCAAAGACTGGAGTGGATCCGACGACATCGAATTTTTCACCTAAAAAAATTGACAGTGTATAGTAAGGATTTTGGAGCCTTTCATGGCTCATCTTCCAAATGCCACAGCGGCCCAACTAGGCGTACCTTTGACCTGTGTACACCTGTGGTTATGTGTTGGGATGTGTATTAACGAAATCCAAAGACTGGAATGGATCCGACGACATAGAATTTTTCACCTAAAAAAATGTACAGTGTATAGTAAGGATTTTGGAGCCTTTCATGGCTCATCTTCCAACTGCCACAGCGGCCCAACTAGGCGTACCTTTGACCTGTGTACACCTGTGGTTATGTGTTGGGATGTGTATTAACGAAATCCAAAGACTGGAGTGGATCCGACGACATCGAATTTTTCACCTAAAAAAATGTACATAGTAAGGATTTTGGAGCCTTTCATGGCTCATCTTCCAACTGCCACAGCGGCCCAACTAGGCGTACCTTTGAGCTGTGTACACCTGTAATTATATGTTGGGATGTGTATTAACGAAATCCAAAGACTGGAGTGGATCCGACGACATCGAATTTTTCACCTAAAAAAATTGACAGTGTATAGTAAGGATTTTGGAAATCCGACCAGTAGAAGAGAAGTTATGTAGGAGAACGTGTAGACAAAGGTCCTTAAAAAAGGTCCTTAACAAAAACACATATTTTAGAAAATCGGGCATGTCTCGAGAACAGTACGTCCGTGGTCGAAGATCTCTTGCCCATCGAGGGGGGTTGAAAAGGCCTATCTGCCCATGCTAACTTAACTTTACCTTAACCTTAACAAAAACACATATTTTAGAAAATCGGGAATGTCTCGAGAACGGTAAGTCCGTGGTCGAAGATCTCTGGCCCATCGAGGGGGGTTGAAAAGGCCTATCTGCCCATGCCAACTTTTTTTTGCTAACCCCACCAGGAGCCTGGAAAATCACTTCTTTTAGAGAACCTGGCATATCTCAAACACGGTGGGTCCGGGGTCGAAGATCTCTGACCCATCGACAGAGGTTGAAAATGCGCATCTGACCATGCCAACTTTTTTTTGCTACTCCCACCAGGAGCTTGGAAAAGTAGCCGAGAAGATCCATCGAAATGGAAAATCGCAAATATCTCGAAAACTATGCGTTTTTCGGCGATGCAATTCATCTCTTACGCGAATTTCGTCCTAAATCCTAGCTGTAAAGACGCTTCTTTTGAGACAAAAATTTTTGAAATCCGACCAGTAGAAGAGAAGTTATGTAGGAGAACGTGTAGACAAAGGTCCTTAAAAAAGGTCCTTAACAAAAACACATATTTTAGAAAATCGGGCATGTCTCGAGAACAGTACGTCCGTGGTCGAAGATCTCTTGCCCATCGAGGGGGGTTGAAAAGGCCTATCTGCCCATGCTAACTTTTTTTTGCTAACCCCACCAGGAGCCTGGAAAATCACTTCTTTTAGAGAACCTGGCATATCTCAAAAACGGTGGATCCGGGGTCGAAGATCTCTGACCCATCGACAGAGGTTGAAAATGCACATCTGACCATGCCAACTTTTTTTTGCTACTCCCACCAGGAGCTTGGAAAAGTAGCCGAGAAGATCCATCGAAATGGAAAATCGCGAATATCTCGAAAACTATGCGTTTTTCGGCGATGCAATTCATCTCTTACGCGAATTTCGTCCTAAATCCTCGCTGTAAAGACGCTTCTTTTGAGACAAAAATTTTTGAAATCCGAGCAGTAGAAGAGAAGTTATGTAGGAGAACGTGTAGACAAAGGTCCTTAAAAAAGGTCCTTAACAAAAACACATATTTTAGGAAATCGGGCATGTCTCGCGAACGGTGCGTCCGAGGTCGGAGGTCTAAAGACCCATCCAGGGGGTTTGAAAAGACCTATCTGCATGTGTATTATCGAAATCCAAAGACTGGAGTGGATCCGACGACATCGAATTTTTCACCTAAAAAAATTTACAGTGTATAGTAAGGATTTTGGAGCCTTTCATGGCTCATCTTCCAACTGCCACAGCGGCCCAACTAGGCGTACCTATGACCTGTGGACACCTGTGGTTATGTGTTGGGATGTGTATTAACGAAATCCAAAGACTGGAATGGATCCGGCGACATAGAATTTTTCACCTAAAAAAATGTACAGTGTATAGTAAGGATTTTGGAGCCTTTCATGGCTCATCTTCCAAATGCCACAGCGGCCCAACTAGGCGTACCTTTGACCTGTGTACACCTGTGGTTATGTGTTGGGATGTGTATTAACGAAATCCAAAGACTGGAATGGATCCGACGACATAGAATTTTTCACCTAAAAAAATGTACAGTGTATAGTAAGGATTTTGGAGCCTTTCATGGCTCATCTTCCAACTGCCACAGCGGCCCAACTAGGCGTACCTTTGACCTGTGTACACCTGTGGTTATGTGTTGGGGTGTGTATTAACGAAATCCAAAGACTGGAGTGGATCCGACGACATCGAATTTTTCACCTAAAAAAATGTACATAGTAAGGATTTTGGAGCCTTTCATGGCTCATCTTCCAACTGCCACAGCGGCCCAACTAGGCGTACCTTTGAGCTGTGTACACCTGTGGTTATATGTTGGGATGTGTATTAACGAAATCCAAAGACTGGAGTGGATCCGACGACATCGAATTTTTCACCTAAAAAAATTGACAGTGTATAGTAAGGATTTTGGAGCCTTTCATGGCTCATCTTCCAACTGCCACAGCGGCCCAACTAGGCGTACCTTTGACCTGTGTACACCTGTGGTTATGTGTTGGGATGTGTATTAACGAAATCCAAAGACTGGAATGGATCTGTAAGGATTTTGGAGCCTTTCGTGGCTCATCTTCCAACTGCCACAGCGGCCCAACTAGGCGTACCTTTGAGCTGTGTACACCTGTGGTTATATGTTGGGATGTGTATTAACGAAATCCAAAGACTGGAGTGGATCCGACGACATCGAATTTTTCACCTAAAAAAATTGACAGTGTATAGTAAGGATTTTGGAGCCTTTCATGGCTCATCTTCCAACTGCCACAGCGGCCCAACTAGGCGTACCTATGACCTGTGTACACCTGTGGTTATGTGTTGGGATGTGTATTAACGAAATCCAAAGACTGGAATGGATCCGGCGACATAGAATTTTTCACCTAAAAAAATGTACAGTGTATAGTAAGGATTTTGGAGCCTTTCATGGCTCATCTTCCAACTGCCACAGCGGCCCAACTAGGCGTACCTATGACCTGTATACACCTGTGTTTATGTGTTGGGATGTGTATTAACGAAATCCAAAGACTGGAATGGATCCGACGACATCGAATTTTTCACCTAAAAAAATTGACAGTGTATAGTAAGGATTTTGGAGCCTTTCATGGCTCATCTTCCAACTGCCACAGCTGCCCAACTAGGCGTACCTACAACCTGTGTACACCTGTGGTTATGTGTTGGGATGTGTATTAATGAAATCCAAAGACTGGAGTGGATCCGACGACATCGAATTTTTCACCTAAAAAATTGACAGTGTATAGTAAGGATTTTGGAGCCTTTCATGGCTCATCTTCCAACTGCCACAGCGGCCCAACCAGGCGTACCTTTGACCTGTGTACACCTGTGGTTATGTGTTGGGATGTGTATTAACGAAATCCAAAGACTGGAATGGATCCGACGACATAGAATTTTTCACCTAAAAAAATGTACAGTGTATAGTAAGGATTTTGGAGCCTTTCATGGCTCATCTTCCAACTGCCACAGCGGCCCAACTAGGCGTACCTATGACCTGTGTACACCTGTGGTTATGTGTTGGGATGTGTATTAACGAAATCCAAAGACTGGAATGGATCCGGCGACATAGAATTTTTCACCTAAAAAAAAGGAACAGTGTATAGTAAGGATTTTGGAGCCTTTCATGGCTCATCTTCCAAATGCCACAGCGGCCCAACTAGGCGTACCTTTGACCTGTGTACACCTGTGGTTATGTGTTGGGATGTGTATTAACGAAATCCAAAGACTGGAATGGATCCGACGACATAGAATTTTTCACCTAAAAAAATGTACAGTGTATAGTAAGGATTTTGGAGCCTTTCATGGCTCATCTTCCAACTGCCACAGCGGCCCAACTAGGCGTACCTTTGACCTGTGTACACCTGTGGTTATGTGTTGGGATGTGTATTCACGAAATCCAAAGACTGGAGTGGATCCGACGACATCGAATTTTTCACCTAAAAAAATGTACATAGTAAGGATTTTGGAGCCTTTCATGGCTCATCTTCCAACTGCCACAGCTGCCCAACTAGGCGTACCTACAACCTGTGTACACCTGTGGTTATGTGTTGGGATGTGTATTAATGAAATCCAAAGACTGGAGTGGATCCG
The DNA here is from genome assembly GCA_907269125.1 of Eristalis pertinax. Taxonomy (NCBI): domain Eukaryota; kingdom Metazoa; phylum Arthropoda; class Insecta; order Diptera; family Syrphidae; genus Eristalis; species Eristalis pertinax. The sequence goes on from OU026149.1 coordinate 71,867,904, forward strand.
ACGACATCGAATTTTTCACCTAAAAAATTGACAGTGTATAGTAAGGATTTTGGAGCCTTTCATGGCTCATCTTCCAACTGCCACAGCGGCCCAACTAGGCGTACCTTTGACCTGTGTACACCTGTGGTTATGTGTTGGGATGTGTATTAACGAAATCCAAAGACTGGAATGGATCCGACGACATAGAATTTTTCACCTAAAAAAATGTACAGTGTATAGTAAGGATTTTGGAGCCTTTCATGGCTCATCTTCCAACTGCCACAGCGGCCCAACTAGGCGTACCTATGACCTGTGTACACCTGTGGTTATGTGTTGGGATGTGTATTAACGAAATCCAAAGACTGGAGTGGATCCGACGACATCGAATTTTTCACCTAAAAGAATGTACAGTGTATAGTAAGGATTTTGGAGCCTTTCATGGCTCATCTTCCAACTGCCACAGCGGCCCAACTAGGCGTACCTTTGAGCTGTGTACACCTGTGGTTATATGTTGGGATGTGTATTAACGAAATCCAAAGACTGGAGTGGATCCGACGACATCGAATTTTTCACCTAAAAAAATTGACAGTGTATAGTAAGGATTTTGGAGCCTTTCATGGCTCATCTTCCAACTGCCACAGCGGCCCAACTAGGCGTACCTTTGACCTGTGTACACCTGTGGTTATGTGTTGGGATGTGTATTAACGAAATCCAAAGACTGGAGTGGATCCGACGACATCGAATTTTTCACCTAAAAAAATGTACATAGTAAGGATTTTGGAGCCTTTCATGGCTCATCTTCCAACTGCCACAGCGGCCCAACTAGGCGTACCTTTGAGCTGTGTACACCTGTGGTTATATGTTGGGATGTGTATTAACGAAATCCAAAGACTGGAGTGGATCCGATGACATCGAATTTTTCACCTAAAAAAATTGACAGTGTATAGTAAGGATTTTGGAGCCTTTCATGGCTCATCTTCCAACTGCCACAGCGGCCCAACTAGGCGTACCTTTGACCTGTGTACACCTGTGGTTATGTGTTGGGATGTGTATTAACGAAATCCAAAGACTGGAATGGATCCGACGACATAGAATTTTTCACCTAAAAAAATGTACAGTGTATAGTAAGGATTTTGGAGCCTTTCGTGGCTCATCTTCCAACTGCCACAGCGGCCCAACTAGGCGTACCTTTGAGCTGTGTACACCTGTGGTTATATGTTGGGATGTGTATTAACGAAATCCAAAGACTGGAGTGGATCCGACGACATAGAATTTTTCACCTAAAAAAATGTACAGTGTATAGTAAGGATTTTGGAGCCTTTCATGGCTCATCTTCCAACTGCCACAGCGGCCCAACTAGGCGTACCTTTGAGCTGTGTACACCTGTGGTTATATGTTGGGATGTGTATTAACGAAATCCAAAGACTGGAGTGGATCCGACGACATCGAATTTTTCACCTAAAAAAATTGACAGTGTATAGTAAGGATTTTGGAGCCTTTCATGGCTCATCTTCCAACTGCCACAGCGGCCCAACTAGGCGTACCTTTGACCTGTGTACACCTGTGGTTATGTGTTGGGATGTGTATTAACGAAATCCAAAGACTGGAATGGATCCGACGACATAGAATTTTTCACCTAAAAAAATGTACAGTGTATAGTAAGGATTTTGAAGCCTTTCATGGCTCATCTTCCAACTGCCACAGCTGCCCAACTAGGCGTACCTACGACTTGTGTACACCTGTGGTTATGTGTTGGGATGTGCATTAATGAAATCCAAAGACTGGAGTGGATCCGACGACATCGAATTTTTCACCTAAAAAAATGTACAGTGTATAGTAAGGATTTTGGAGCCTTTCATGGCTCATCTTCCAACTGCCACAGCGGCCCAACTAGGCGTACCTATGACCTGTGTACACCTGTGGTTATATGTTGGGATGTGTATTAACGAAATCCAAAGACTGGAGTGGATCCGACGACATAGAATTTTTCACCTAAAAAAATTGACAGTGTATAGTAAGGATTTTGGAGCCTTTCATGGCTCATCTTCCAACTGCCACAGCGGCCCAACTAGGCGTACCTTTGAGCTGTGTACACCTGTGGTTATATGTTGGGATGTGTATTAACGAAATCCAAAGACTGGAGTGGATCCGACGACGTCGAATTTTTCACCTAAAAAAATTGACAGTGTATAGTAAGGATTTTGAAGCCTTTCATGGTTCATCTTCCAACTGCCACAGCTGCCCAACTAGGCGTGCCTACGACCTTTGTATACCTGTGGTTATGTGTTGGGATGTGTATTAACGAAATCCAAAGACTGGAGTGGATCCGACGACATAGAATTTTTCACCTAAAAAAATGTACAGTGTATAGTAAGGATTTTGGAGCCTTTCATGGCTCATCTTCCAACTGCCACAGCGGCCCAACTAGGCGTACCTTTGACCTGTGTACACCTGTGGTTATGTGTTGGGCTGTGTATTAACGAAATCCAAAGACTGGAATGGATCCGGCGACATAGAATTTTTCACCTAAAAAAATGTACAGTGTATAGTAAGGATTTTGGAGCCTTTCATGGCTCATCTTCCAACTGCCACAGCGGCCCAACTAGGCGTACCTATGACCTGTGTACACCTGTGGTTATGTGTTGGGATGTGTATTAACGAAATCCAAAGACTGGAATGGATCCGACGACATAGAATTTTTCACCTAAAAAAATGTACAGTGTATAGTAAGGATTTTGGAGCCTTTCATGGCTCATTTTCCAACTGCCACAGCGGCCCAACTAGGCGTACCTTTGACCTGTGTACACCTGTGGTTATGTGTTGGGATGTGTATTAACGAAATCCAAAGACTGGAGTGGATTCGACGACATCGAATTTTTCACCTAAAAAAATTGACAGTGTATAGTAAGGATTTTGGAGCCTTTCATGGCTCATCTTCCAACTGCCACAGCGGCCCAACTAGGCGTACATATGACCTGTGTACACCTGTGGTTATGTGTTGGGATGTGTATTAACGAAATCCAAAGACTGGAATGGATCCGACGACATAGAATTTTTCACCTAAAAAAATGTACAGTGTATAGTAAGGATTTTGGAGCCTTTCATGGCTCATCTTCCAACTGCCACAGCGGCCCAACTAGGCGTACCTTTGACCTGTGTACACCTGTGGTTATGTGTTGGGATGTGTATTAACGAAATCCAAAGACTGAAATGGATCCGACGACATAGAATTTTTCACCTAAAAAAATGTACAGTGTATAGTAAGAATTTCGGAGCCTTTCATGGCTCATTTTCCAACTGCCACAGCGGCCCAACTAGGCGTACCTTTGACCTGTGTACACCTGTGGTTATGTGTTGGGATGTGTATTAACGAAATCCAAAGACTGGAGTGGATTCGACGACATCGAATTTTTCACCTAAAAAAATGTACAGTGTATAGTAAGGATTTTGGAGCCTTTCATGGCTCATCTTCCAACTGCCACAGCGGCCCAACTAGGCGTACCTATGACCTGTGGTTATGTGTTGGGATGTGTATTAACGAAATCCAAAGACTGGAATGGATCCGACGACATAGAATTTTTCACCTAAAAAAATGTACAGTGTATAGTAAGGATTTTGGAGCCTTTCATGGTTCATCTTCCAACTGCCACAGCGGCCCAACTAGGCGTACCTTTGACCTGTGTACACCTGTGGTTATGTGTTGGGATGTGTATTAACGAAATCCAAAGACTGGAATGGATACGACGACATAGAATTTTTCACCTAAAAAAATGTACAGTGATAGTAAGGATTTTGAAGCCTTTCATGGCTCATCTTCCAACTGCCACAGCTGCCCAACAAGGCGTACCTACGACCTTTGTATACCTGTGGTTATGAAATTCAAAGACTGGAATGGATCCGACGACATAGAATTTTTCACCTAAAAAAATGTACAGTGTATAGTAAGGATTTTGGAGCCTTTCATGGCTCATCTTCCAACTGCCACAGCGGCCCAACTAGGCGTACCTACGACCTGTGTACACCTGTGGTTATGTGTTGGGATGTGTATTAACGAAATCCAAAGACTGGAGTGGATCCGACGACATCGAATTTTTCACCTAAAAAAATTGACAGTGTATAGTAAGGATTTTGGAGCCTTTCATGGCTCATCTTCCAACTGCCACAGCGGCCCAACTAGGCGTACCTTTGACCTGTGTACACCTGTGGTTATGTGTTGGGATGTGTATTAACGAAATCCAAAGACTGAAATGGATCCGACGACATAGAATTTTTCACCTAAAAAAATGTACAGTGTATAGTAAGGATTTTGAAGCCTTTCATGGCTCATCTTCCAACTGCCACAGCTGCCCAACTAGGCGTACCTACGACCTGTGTATACCTGTGGTTATGTGTTGGGATGTGTATTAACGAAATCCAAAGACTGGAGTGGATCCGACGACATCGAATTTTTCACCTAAAAAAATTTACAGTGTATAGTAAGGATTTTGGAGCCTTTCATGGCTCATCTTCCAACTGCCACAGCGGCCCAACTAGGCGTACCTACGACCTGTGTACACCTGTGGTTATGTGTTGGGATGTGTATTAACGAAATCCAAAGACTGGAATGGATCCGACGACATCGAATTTTTCACCTAAAAAAATGTACAGTGTATAGTAAGGATTTTGGAGCCTTTCATGGCTCATCTTCCAACTGCCACAGCGGCCCAACTAGGCGTACCTATGACCTGTGTACACCTGTGGTTATGTGTTGGGATGTGTATTAACGAAATCCAAAGACTGGAATGGATCCGACGACATTTTTCACCTAAAATAATGTACAGTGTGTAGTAAGGATTTTGGAGCCTTTCATGGCTCATCTTCTAACTGCCACAGCTGCCCAACTAGGCGTACCTTTGACCTGTGTACACCTGTGGTTATGTGTTGGGATGTGTATTAACGAAATCCAAAGACTGGAGTGGATCCGACGACATCGAATTTTTCACCTAAAAAAATGTACAGTGTATAGTAAGGATTTTGGAGCCTTTCATGGCTCATCTTCCAACTGCCACAGCGGCCCAACTAGTCGTACCTTTGACCTGTGTACACCTGTGGTTATGTGTTGGGATGTGTATTAACGAAATCCAAAGACTGGAATGGATACGACGACATAGAATTTTTCACCTAAAAAAATGTACAGTGTATAGTAAGGATTTTGGAGCCTTTCATGGCTCATCTTCCAACTGCCACAGCTGCCCAACTAGGCGTACCTACGACCTGTGTACACCTGTGGTTATGTGTTGGGATGTGTATTAACGAAATCCAAAGACTGGAGTGGATCCGGCGACATCGAATTTTTCACCTAAAAAAATTGACAGTGTATAGTAAGGATTTTGGAGCCTTTCATGGCTCATCTTCCAACTGCCACAGCGGCCCAACTAGGCGTACCTACGACCTGTGTACACCTGTGGTTATGTGTTGGGATGTGTATTAACGAAATCCAAAGACTGGAATGGATCCGACGACATAGAATTTTTCACCTAAAAAAATGTACAGTGTATAGTAAGGATTTTGGAGCCTTTCATGGCTCATCTTCCAACTGCCACAGCGGCCCAACTAGGCGTACCTATGACCTGTGTACACCTGTGGTTATGTGTTGGGATGTGTATTAACGAAATCCAAAGACTGGAATGGATCCGACGACATTTTTCACCTAAAATAATGTACAGTGTATAGTAAGGATTTTGGAGCCTTTCATGGCTCATCTTCCAACTGCCACAGCGGCCCAACTAGTCGTACCTTTGACCTGTGTACACCTGTGGTTATGTGTTGGGATGTGTATTAACGAAATCCAAAGACTGGAATGGATACGACGACATAGAATTTTTCACCTAAAAAAATGTACAGTGTGTAGTAAGGATTTTAGAGCCTTTCATGGCTCATCTTCCAACTGCCACAGCTGCCCAACTAGGCGTACCTACGACCTGTGTATACCTGTGGTTATGTGTTGGGATGTGTATTAACGAAATCCAAAGACTGGAGTGGATCCGGCGACATCGAATTTTTCACCTAAAAAAATGTACAGTGTATAGTAAGGATTTTGGAGCCTTTCATGGCTCATCTTCCAACTGCCACAGCGGCCCAACTAGGCGTACCTATGACCTGTGGTTATGTGTTGGGATGTGTATTAACGAAATCCAAAGACTGGAATGGATCCGACGACATAGAATTTTTCACCTAAAAAAATGTACAGTGTATAGTAAGGATTTTGGAGCCTTTCATGGTTCATCTTCCAACTGCCACAGCGGCCCAACTAGGCGTACCTTTGACCTGTGTACACCTGTGGTTATGTGTTGGGATGTGTATTAACGAAATCCAAAGACTGGAATGGATACGACGACATAGAATTTTTCACCTAAAAAAATGTACAGTGATAGTAAGGATTTTGAAGCCTTTCATGGCTCATCTTCCAACTGCCACAGCTGCCCAACTAGGCGTACCTACGACCTTTGTATACCTGTGGTTATGAAATTCAAAGACTGGAATGGATCCGACGACATAGAATTTTTCACCTAAAAAAATGTACAGTGTATAGTAAGGATTTTGGAGCCTTTCATGGCTCATCTTCCAACTGCCACAGCGGCCCAACTAGGCGTACCTTTGACCTGTGTACACCTGTGGTTATGTGTTGGGATGTGTATTAACGAAATCCAAAGACTGAAATGGATCCGACGACATAGAATTTTTCACCTAAAAAAATGTACAGTGTATAGTAAGGATTTTGAAGCCTTTCATGGCTCATCTTCCAACTGCCACAGCTGCCCAACTAGGCGTACCTACGACCTGTGTATACCTGTGGTTATGTGTTGGGATGTGTATTAACGAAATCCAAAGACTGGAGTGGATCCGACGACATCGAATTTTTCACCTAAAAAAATTTACAGTGTATAGTAAGGATTTTGGAGCCTTTCATGGCTCATCTTCCAACTGCCACAGCGGCCCAACTAGGCGTACCTACGACCTGTGTACACCTGTGGTTATGTGTTGGGATGTGTATTAACGAAATCCAAAGACTGGAATGGATCCGACGACATCGAATTTTTCACCTAAAAAAATGTAGTGTATAGTAAGGATTTTGGAGCCTTTCATGGCTCATCTTCCAACTGCCACAGCGGCCCAACTAGGCGTACCTATGACCTGTGTACACCTGTGGTTATGTGTTGGGATGTGTATTAACGAAATCCAAAGACTGGAATGGATCCGACGACATTTTTCACCTAAAATAATGTACAGTGTGTAGTAAGGATTTTGGAGCCTTTCATGGCTCATCTTCTAACTGCCACAGCTGCCCAACTAGGCGTACCTTTGACCTGTGTACACCTGTGGTTATGTGTTGGGATGTGTATTAACGAAATCCAAAGACTGGAATGGATACGACGACATAGAATTTTTCACCTAAAAAAATGTACAGTGTATAGTAAGGATTTTGGAGCCTTTCATGGCTCATCTTCCAACTGCCACAGCTGCCCAACTAGGCGTACCTACGACCTGTGTACACCTGTGGTTATGTGTTGGGATGTGTATTAACGAAATCCAAAGACTGGAATGGATCCGACGACATAGAATTTTTCACCTAAAAAAATGTACAGTGTATGGTAAGGATTTTGGAGCCTTTCATGGCTCATCTTCCAACTGCCACAGCGGCCCAACTAGGCGTACCTATGACCTGTGTACACCTGTGGTTATGTGTTGGGATGTGTATTAACGAAATCCAAAGACTGGAATGGATCCGACGACATTTTTCACCTAAAATAATGTACAGTGTGTAGTAAGGATTTTGGAGCCTTTCATGGCTCATCTTCCAACTGCCACAGCGGGCCAACTAGGCGTACCTTTGACCTGTGTACACCTGTGGTTATGTGTTGGGATGTGTATTAACGAAATCCAAAGACTGGAGTGGATCCGACAACATCGAATTTTTCACCTAAAAAAATGTACAGTGTATAGTAAGGATTTTGGAGCCTTTCCAAAGACTGGAATGGATACGACGACATAGAATTTTTCACCTAAAAAAATGTACAGTGTATAGTAAGGATTTTGGAGCCTCTCATGGCTCATCTTCCAACTGCCACAGCGGCCCAACTAGGCGTACCTTTGACCTGTGTACACCTGTGGTTATGTGTTGGGATGTGTATTAACGAAATCCAAAGACTGGAGTGGATCCGACGACATCGAATTTTTCACCTAAAAAAATGTACAGTGTAAGTAAGGATTTTGGAGCCTTTCATGGCTCATCTTCCAACTGCCACAGCGGCCCAACTAGGCGTACCTTTGACCTGTGTACACCTGTGGTTATGTGTTGGGATGTGTATTAACGAAATCCAAAGACTGGAATGGATACGACGACATAGAATTTTTCACCTAAAAAAATGTACAGTGTATAGTAAGGATTTTGGAGCCTTTCATGGCTCATCTTCCAACTGCCACAGCGGCCCAACTAGGCGTACCTTTGACCTGTGTACACCTGTGGTTATGTGTTGGGATGTGTATTAACGAAATCCAAGGACTGGAGTCGATCCGACTACATCGAATTTTTCACCTAAAAAAATTGACAGTGTATAGTAAGGATTTTGGAGCCTTTCATGGCTCATCTTCCAACTGCCACAGCGGCCCAACTAGTCGTACCTTTGACCTGTGTACACCTGTGGTTATGTGTTGGGATGTGTATTAACGAAATCCAAAGACTGGAATGGATACGACGACATAGAATTTTTCACCTAAAAAAATGTACAGTGTATAGTAAGGATTTTGGAGCCTTTCATGGCTCATCTTCCAACTGCCACAGCTGCCCAACTAGGCGTACCTACGACCTGTGTACACCTGTGGTTATGTGTTGGGATGTGTATTAACGAAATCCAAAGACTGGAGTGGATCCGACGACATCGAATTTTTCACCTAAAAAAATGTACAGTGTATAGTAAGGATTTTGGAGCCTTTCATGGCTCATCTTCCAACTGCCACAGCAGCCCAACTAGGCGTAAATACGACCTGTGTACACCTGTGGTTATGTGTTGGGATGTGTATTAACGAAATCCAAAGACTGGAATGGATCCGGCGACATCGAATTTTTCACCTAAAAAAATGTACAGTGTATAGTAAGGATTTTGGAGCCTTTCATGGCTCATCTTCCAACTGCCACAGCGGCCCAACTAGGCGTACCTACGACCTGTGTACACCTGTGGTTATGTGTTGGGATGTGTATTAACGAAATCCAAAGACTGGAGTGGATCCGACGACATCGAATTTTTCACCTAAAAAAATGTACAGTGTATAGTAAGGATTTTGGAGCCTTTCATGGCTCATCTTCCAACTGCCATAGCGGCCTAACTAGGCGTACCTTTGACCTGTGTACACCTGTGGTTATGTGTTGGGATGTGTATTAACGAAATCCAAAGACTGGAGTGGATCCGACGACATCGAATTTTTCACCTAAAAAAATTGACAGTGTATAGTAAGGATTTTGGAGCCTTTCATGGCTCATCTTCCAACTGCCACAGCGGCCCAACTAGTCGTACCTTTGACCTGTGTACACTTGTGGTTATGTGTTGGGATGTGTATTAACGAAATCCAAAGACTGGAATGGATACGACGACATAGAATTTTTCACCTAAAAAAATGTACAGTGTATAGTAAGGATTTTGGAGCCTTTCATGGCTCATCTTCCAACTGCCACAGCTGCCCAACTAGGCGTACCTACGACCTGTGTACACCTGTGGTTATGTGTTGGGATGTGTATTAACGAAATCCAAGGACTGGAGTGGATCCGACGACATCGAATTTTTCACCTAAAAAAATGTACAGTGTATAGTAAGGATTTTGGAGCCTTTCATGGCTCATCTTCCAACTGCCACAGCGGCCCAACTAGGCGTACCTACGACCTGTGTACACCTGTGGTTATGTGTTGGGATGTGTATTAACGAAATCCAAAGACTGGAGTGGATCCGACGACATCGAATTTTTCACCTAAAAAAATGTACAGTGTATAGTAAGGATTTTGGAGCCTTTCATGGCTCATCTTCCAACTGCCACAGCGGCCCAACTAGGCGTACCTTTGACCTGTGTACACCTGTGGTTATGTGTTGGGATGTGTATTAACGAAATCCAAAGACTGGAGTGGATCCGACGACATAGAATTTTTCACCTATAAAAATGTACAGTGTATAGTAAGGATTTTGGAGCCTTTTATGGCTCATCTTCCAACTGCCACAGCTGCCCAACTAGGCGTACCTACGACCTGTGTACACCTGTGGTTATGTGTTGGGATGTGTATTAACGAAATCCAAAGACTGGAGTGGATCCGACGACATCGAATTTTTCACCTAAAAAAATGTACAGTGTATAGTAAGGATTTTGGAGCCTTTCATGGCTCATCTTCCAACTGCCACAGCGGCCCAACTAGGCGTACCTTTGACCTGTGTACACCTGTGGTTATGTGTTGGGATGTGTATTAACGAAATCCATTGACTGGAGTGGATCCGACGACATCGAATTTTTCACCTAAAAAAATGTACAGTGTATAGTAAGGATTTTGGAGCCATTCATGGCTCATCTTCCAACTGCCACAGCGGCCTAACTAGGCGTACCTTTGACCTGTGTACACCTGTGGTTATGTGTTGGGATGTGTATTAACGAAATCCAAAGACTGGAGTGGATCCGACGATATCGAATTTTTCACCTAAAAAAATTGACAGTGTATAGTAAGGATTTTGGAGCCTTTCATGGCTCATCTTCCAACTGCCACAGCGGCCCAACTAGTCGTACCTTCGACCTGTGTACACTTGTGGTTATGTGTTGGGATGTGTATTAACGAAATCCAAAGACTGGAATGGATACGACGACATAGAATTTTTCACCTAAAAAAATGTACAGTGTATAGTAAGGATTTTGGAGCCTTTCATGGCTCATCTTCCAACTGCCACAGCTGCCCAACTAGGCGTACCTACGTACGACTTGTGTACACCTGTGGTTATGTGTTGGGATGTGTATTAACGAAATCCAAGGACTGGAGTGGATCCGACGACATCGAATTTTTCACCTAAAAAAATGTACAGTGTATAGTAAGGATTTTGGAGCCTTTCATGGCTCATCTTCCAACTGCCACAGCGGCCCAACTAGGCGTACCTTTGACCTGTGTACACCTGTGGTTATGTGTTGGGATGTGTGTTAACGAAATCCAAAGACTGGAGTGGATCCGACGACATCGAATTTTTCACCTAAAAAAATGTACAGTGTATAGTAAGGATTTTGGAGCCTTTCATGGCTCATCTTACAACTGCCACAGCTGCCCAACTAGGCGTACCTACGACCTGTGTACACCTGTGGTTATGTGTACACCTGTGGTTATGTGTTGGGATGTGTATTAACGAAATCCAAAGACTGGAGTGGATCCGACGACATCGAATTTTTCACCTAAAAAAATGTACAGTGTATAGTAAGGATTTTGGAGCCTTTCATGGCTCATCTTCCAACTGCCACAGCTGCCCAACTAGGCGTACCTACGACCTGTGTACACCTGTGGTTATGTGTTGGGATGTGTATTAACGAAATCCAAGGACTGGAGTGGATCCGACGACATCGAATTTTTCACCTAAAAAAATGTACAGTGTATAGTAAGGATTTTGGAGCCTTTCATGGCTCATCTTCCAACTGCCACAGCGGCCCAACTAGGCGTACCTTTGACCTGTGTACACCTGTGGTTATGTGTTGGGATGTGTATTAACGAAATCCAAAGACTGGAGTGGATGCGACGACATCGAATTTTTCACCTAAAAAAATGTACAGTGTATAGTAAGGATTTTGGAGCCTTTCATGGCTCATCTTCCAACTGCCACAGCGGCCCAACTAGGCGTACCTACGACCTGTGTACACCTGTGGTTATGTGTTGGGATGTGTATTAACGAAATCCAAAGACTGGAGTGGATCCGACGACATCGAATTTTTCACCTAAAAAAATGTACAGTGTATAGTAAGGATTTTGGAGCCTTTCATGGCTCATCTTCCAACTGCCACAGCGGCCCAACTAGGCGTACCTTTGACCTGTGTACACCTGTGGTTATGTGTTGGGATGTGTATTAACGAAATCCAAAGACTGGAGTGGATCCGACGACATCGAATTTTTCACCTAAAAAAATTGACAGTGTATAGTAAGGATTTTGGAGCCTTTTATGGCTCATCTTCCAACTGCCACAGCTGCCCAACTAGGCGTACCTACGACCTGTGTACACCTGTGGTTATGTGTTGGGATGTGTATTAACGAAATCCAAAGACTGGAGTGGAACCGACGACCTGTGTACACCTGTGGTTATGTGTTGGGATGTGTATTAACGAAATCCAAAGACTGGAATGGATCCGACGACATCGAATTTTTCACCTAAAAAAATGTACAGTGTATAGTAAGGATTTTGGAGCCTTTCATGGCTCATCTTCCAACTGCCACAGCGGCCCAACTAGGCGTACCTACGACCTGTGTACACCTGTGGTTATGTGTTGGGATGTGTATTAACGAAATCCAAAGACTGGAGTGGATCCGACGACATCGAATTTTTCACCTAAAAAAATTGACAGTGTATAGTAAGGATTTTGGAGCCTTTCATGGCTCATCTTCCAACTGCCACAGCGGCCCAACTAGGCGTACCTTTGACCTGTGTACACCTGTGGTTATGTGTTGGGATGTGTATTAACGAAATCCAAAGACTGGAGTGGATCCGACGACATCGAATTTTTCACCTAAAAAAATGTACAGTGTATAGTAAGGATTTTGGAGCCTTTTATGGCTCATCTTCCAACTGCCACAGCTGCCCAACTAGGCATACCTACGACCTGTGTACACCTGTGGTTATGTGTTGGGATGTGTATTAACGAAATCCAAAGACTGGAGTGGATCCGACGACATCGAATTTTTCACCTAAAAAAATGTACAGTGTATAGTAAGGATTTTGGAGCCTTTCATGGCTCATCTTCCAACTGCCACAGCGGCCCAACTAGGCGTACCTTTGACCTGTGTACACCTGTGGTTATGTGTTGGGATGTGTATTAACGAAATCCATTGACTGGAGTGGATCCGACGACATCGAATTTTTCACCTAAAAAAATGTACAGTGTATAGTAAGGATTTTGGAGCCATTCATGGCTCATCTTCCAACTGCCACAGCGGCCTAACTAGGCGTACCTTTGACCTGTGTACACCTGTGGTTATGTGTTGGGATGTGTATTAACGAAATCCAAAGACTGGAGTGGATCCGACGACATCGAATTTTTCACCTAAAAAAATTGACAGTGTGTAGTAAGGATTTTGGAGCCTTTCATGGCTCATCTTCCAACTGCCACAGCGGCCCAACTAGGCGTACCTTTGACCTGTGTACACCTGTGGTTATGTGTTGGGATGTGTATTAACGAAATCCAAAGACTGGAATGGATCCGACGACATAGAATTTTTCACCTAAAAAAATGTACAGTGTATAGTAAGGATTTTGGAGCCTTTCATGGCTCATCTTCCAACTGCCACAGCGGCCCAACTAGGCGTACCTTTGACCTGTGTACACCTGTGGTTATGTGTTGGGATGTGTATTAACGAAATCCAAAGACTGGAGTGGATCCGACGACATCGAATTTTTCACCTAAAAAAATGTACAGTGTATAGTAAGGATTTTGGAGCCTTTCATGGCTCATCTTCCAACTGCCACAGCGGCCCAACTAGGCGTACCTTTGACCTGTGTACACCTGTGGTTATGTGTTGGGATGTGTTTTAACGAAATCCAAAGACTGGAGTGGATCCGACGACATAGAATTTTTCACCTAAAAAAATGTACAGTGTATAGTAAGGATTTTGGAGCCTTTCATGGCTCATCTTCCAACTGCCACAGCTGCCCAACTAGGCGTACCTACGACCTGTGTACACCTGTGGTTATGTGTTGGGATGTGTATTAACGAAATCCAAAGACTGGAGTGGAACCGACGACATCGAATTTTTCACCTAAAAAAATGTACAGTGTATAGTAAGGATTTTGGAGCCTTTCATGGCTCATCTTCCAACTGCCACAGCGGCCCAACTAGGCGTACCTTTGACCTGTGGTTATGTGTTGGGATGTGTATTAACGAAATCCATTGACTGGAGTGGATCCGACGACATCGAATTTTTCACCTAAAAAAATGTACAGTGTATAGTAAGGATTTTGGAGCCATTCATGGCTCATCTTCCAACTGCCACAGCGGCCTAACTAGGCGTACCTTTGACCTGTGTACACCTGTGGTTATGTGTTGGGATGTGTATTAACGAAATCCAAAGACTGGAGTGGATCCGACGACATCGAATTTTTCACCTAAAAAAATGTACAGTGTATAGTAAGGATTTTGGAGCCTTTCATGGCTCATCTTCCAACTGCCACAGCGGCCCAACTAGGCGTACCTATGACCTGTGTACACCTGTGGTTATGTGTTGGGATGTGTATTAACGAAATCCAAAGACTGGAATGGATCCGACGACATTTTTCACCTAAAATAATGTACAGTGTGTAGTAAGGATTTTGGAGCCTTTCATGGCTCATCTTCTAACTGCCACAGCTGCCCAACTAGGCGTACCTTTGACCTGTGTACACCTGTGGTTATGTGTTGGGATGTGTATTAACGAAATCCAAAGACTGGAATGGATACGACGACATAGAATTTTTCACCTAAAAAAATGTACAGTGTATAGTAAGGATTTTGGAGCCATTCATGGCTCATCTTCCAACTGCCACAGCGGCCTAACTAGGCGTACCTTTGACCTGTGGTTATGTGTTGGGATGTGTATTAACGAAATCCATTGACTGGAGTGGATCCGACGACATCGAATTTTTCACCTAAAAAAATGTACAGTGTATAGTAAGGATTTTGGAGCCATTCATGGCTCATCTTCCAACTGCCACAGCGGCCTAACTAGGCGTACCTTTGACCTGTGTACACCTGTGGTTATGTGTTGGGATGTGTATTAACGAAATCCAAAGACTGGAGTGGATCCGACGACATCGAATTTTTCACCTAAAAAAATGTACAGTGTATAGTAAGGATTTTGGAGCCATTCATGGCTCATCTTCCAACTGCCACAGCGGCCTAACTAGGCGTACCTTTGACCTGTGTACACCTGTGGTTATGTGTTGGGATGTGTATTAACGAAATCCAAAGACTGGAGTGGATCCGACGACATCGAATTTTTCACCTAAAAAAATGTACAGTGTATAGTAAGGATTTTGGAGCCTTTCATGGCTCATCTTCCAACTGCCACAGCTGCCCAACTAGGCGTACCTACGACCTGTGTACACCTGTGGTTATGTGTTGGGATGTGTATTAACGAAATCCAAAGACTGGAGTGGATCCGGCGACATCGAATTTTTCACCTAAAAAAATTGACAGTGTATAGTAAGGATTTTGGAGCCTTTCATGGCTCATCTTCCAACTGCCACAGCGGCCCAACTAGGCGTACCTACGACCTGTGTACACCTGTGGTTATGTGTTGGGATGTGTATTAACGAAATCCAAAGACTGGAATGGATCCGACGACATAGAATTTTTCACCTAAAAAAATGTACAGTGTATAGTAAGGATTTTGGAGCCTTTCATGGCTCATCTTCCAACTGCCACAGCTGCCCAACTAGGCGTACCTATGACCTGTGTACACCTGTGGTTATGTGTTGGGATGTGTATTAACGAAATCCAAAGACTGGAATGGATCCGACGACATTTTTCACCTAAAATAATGTACAGTGTGTAGTAAGGATTTTGGAGCCTTTCATGGCTCATCTTCCAACTGCCACAGCGGGCCAACTAGGCGTACCTTTGACCTGTGTACACCTGTGGTTATGTGTTGGGATGTGTATTAACGAAATCCAAAGACTGGAGTGGATCCGACAACATCGAATTTTTCACCTAAAAAAATGTACAGTGTATAGTAAGGATTTTGGAGCCTTTCATGGCTCATCTTCCAACTGCCACAGCGGCCCAACTAGGCGTACCTACGACCTGTGTACACCTGTGGTTATGTGTTGGGATGTGTATTAACGAAATCCAAGGACTGGAGTCGATCCGACGACATCGAATTTTTCACCTAAAAAAATGTACAGTGTATAGTAAGGATTTTGGAGCCTTTCATGGCTCATCTTCCAACTGCCACAGCGGCCCAACTAGTCGTACCTTTGACCTGTGTACACCTGTGGTTATGTGTTGGGATGTGTATTAACGAAATCCAAAGACTGGAATGGATACGACGACATAGAATTTTTCACCTAAAAAAATGTACAGTGTGTAGTAAGGATTTTAGAGCCTTTCATGGCTCATCTTCCAACTGCCACAGCTGCCCAACTAGGCGTACCTACGACCTGTGTATACCTGTGGTTATGTGTTGGGATGTGTATTAACGAAATCCAAAGACTGGAGTGGATCCGGCGACATCGAATTTTTCACCTAAAAAAATGTACAGTGTATAGTAAGGATTTTGGAGCCTTTCATGGCTCATCTTCCAACTGCCACAGCGGCCCAACTAGGCGTACCTTTGACCTGTGTACACCTGTGGTTATGTGTTGGGAAGTGTATTAACGAAATCCAAAGACTGGAATGGATACGACGACATAGAATTTTTCACCTAAAAAAATGTACAGTGTATAGTAAGGATTTTGGAGCCTTTCATGGCTCATCTTCCAACTGCCACAGCGGCCCAACTAGGCGTACCTTTGACCTGTGTACACCTGTGGTTATGTGTTGGGATGTGTATTAATGAAATCCAAAGACTGGAGTGGATCCGACGACAACGAATTTTTCACCTAAAAAAATGTACAGTGTAAGTAAGGATTTTGGAGCCTTTCATGGCTCATCTTCCAACTGCCACAGCGGCCCAACTAGGCGTACCTTTGACCTGTGTACACCTGTGGTTATGTGTTGGGATGTGTATTAACGAAATCCAAAGACTGGAATGGATACGACGACATAGAATTTTTCACCTAAAAAAATGTACAGTGTATAGTAAGGATTTTGGAGCCTTTCATGGCTCATCTTCCAACTGCCACAGCGGCCCAACTAGGCGTACCTACGACCTGTGTACACCTGTGGTTATGTGTTGGGATGTGTATTAACGAAATCCAAGGACTGGAGTCGATCCGACTACATCGAATTTTTCACCTAAAAAAATTGACAGTGTATAGTAAGGATTTTGGAGCCTTTCATGGCTCATCTTCCAACTGCCACAGCGGCCCAACTAGTCGTACCTTTGACCTGTGTACACCTGTGGTTATGTGTTGGGATGTGTATTAACGAAATCCAAAGACTGGAATGTATACGACGACATAGAATTTTTCACCTAAAAAAATGTACAGTGTATAGTAAGGATTTTGGAGCCTTTCATGGCTCATCTTCCAACTGCCACAGCTGCCCAACTAGGCGTACCTACGACCTGTGTACACCTGTGGTTATGTGTTGGGATGTGTATTAACGAAATCCAAGGACTGGAGTGGATCCGACGACATCGAATTTTTCACCTAAAAAAATGTACAGTGTATAGTAAGGATTTTGGAGCCTTTCATGGCTCATCTTCCAACTGCCACAGCGGCCCAACTAGGCGTACCTTTGACCTGTGTACACCTGTGGTTATGTGTTGGGATGTGTATTAACGA
Organism: Eristalis pertinax; assembly: GCA_907269125.1. Taxonomy (NCBI): domain Eukaryota; kingdom Metazoa; phylum Arthropoda; class Insecta; order Diptera; family Syrphidae; genus Eristalis; species Eristalis pertinax. The sequence goes on from OU026149.1 coordinate 71,885,555, forward strand.
AATCCAAAGACTGGAGTGGATCCGACGACATCGAATTTTTCACCTAAAAAAATGTACAGTGTATAGTAAGGATTTTGGAGCCTTTCATGGCTCATCTTCCAACTGCCACAGCAGCCCAACTAGGCGTAAATACGACCTGTGTACACCTGTGGTTATGTGTTGGGATGTGTATTAACGAAATCCAAAGACTGGAATGGATCCGGCGACATCGAATTTTTCACCTAAAAAAATGTACAGTGTATAGTAAGGATTTTGGAGCCTTTCATGGCTCATCTTCCAACTGCCACAGCGGCCCAACTAGGCGTACCTACGACCTGTGTACACCTGTGGTTATGTGTTGGGATGTGTATTAACGAAATCCAAAGACTGGAGTGGATCCGACGACATCGAATTTTTCACCTAAAAAAATGTACAGTGTATAGTAAGGATTTTGGAGCCTTTCATGGCTCATCTTCCAACTGCCATAGCGGCCTAACTAGGCGTACCTTTGACCTGTGTACACCTGTGGTTATGTGTTGGGATGTGTATTAACGAAATCCAAAGACTGGAGTGGATCCGACGACATCGAATTTTTCACCTAAAAAAATTGACAGTGTATAGTAAGGATTTTGGAGCCTTTCATGGCTCATCTTCCAACTGCCACAGCGGCCCAACTAGTCGTACCTTTGACCTGTGTACACTTGTGGTTATGTGTTGGGATGTGTATTAACGAAATCCAAAGACTGGAATGGATACGACGACATAGAATTTTTCACCTAAAAAAATGTACAGTGTATAGTAAGGATTTTGGAGCCTTTCATGGCTCATCTTCCAACTGCCACAGCTGCCCAACTAGGCGTACCTACGACCTGTGTACACCTGTGGTTATGTGTTGGGATGTGTATTAACGAAATCCAAGGACTGGAGTGGATCCGACGACATCGAATTTTTCACCTAAAAAAATGTACAGTGTATAGTAAGGATTTTGGAGCCTTTCATGGCTCATCTTCCAACTGCCACAGCGGCCCAACTAGGCGTACCTACGACCTGTGTACACCTGTGGTTATGTGTTGGGATGTGTATTAACGAAATCCAAAGACTGGAATGGGTCCGACGACATAAAATTTTTCTCCTAAAAAAATGTACAGTGTATAGTAAGGATTTGGGAGCCTTTCATGGCTCATCTTCCAACTACTACAGCGGCCCAACTAGGTGTACTTATGACCTGCGTACACCTGTGGTTATGTGCTGGGATGTGTATTAACGAAATCCAAAGACTGGAGTGGATCCGACGACATCGAATTTTTCACCTAAAAAAAATTGACAGTGTATAGTAAGGATTTTGGAGCCTTTCATGGCTCATCTTCCAACTGCCACAGCGGCCCAACTAGGCGTACCTTTGACCTGTGTACACCTGTGTACACCTGTGGTTATGTGGTGGGATGTGTATTAACGAAATCCAAAGACTGGAATGGATCCGACGACATAGAATTTTTCACCTAAAAAAATGTACAGTGTATAGTAAGGATTTTGGAGCCTTTCATGGCTCATCTTCCAACTGCCACAGCGGCCCAACTAGGCGTACCTACGACCTGTGTACACCTGTGGTTATGTGTTGGGATGTGTATTAACGAAATCCAAGGACTGGAGTCGATCCGACTACATCGAATTTTTCACCTAAAAAAATTGACAGTGTATAGTAAGGATTTTGGAGCCTTTCATGGCTCATCTTCCAACTGCCACAGCGGCCCAACTAGTCGTACCTTTGACCTGTGTACACCTGTGGTTATGTGTTGGGATGTGTATTAACGAAATCCAAAGACTGGAATGTATACGACGACATAGAATTTTTCACCTAAAAAAATGTACAGTGTATAGTAAGGATTTTGGAGCCTTTCATGGCTCATCTTCCAACTGCCACAGCTGCCCAACTAGGCGTACCTACGACCTGTGTACACCTGTGGTTATGTGTTGGGATGTGTATTAACGAAATCCAAGGACTGGAGTGGATCCGACGACATCGAATTTTTCACCTAAAAAAATGTACAGTGTATAGTAAGGATTTTGGAGCCTTTCATGGCTCATCTTCCAACTGCCACAGCGGCCCAACTAGGCGTACCTTTGACCTGTGTACACCTGTGGTTATGTGTTGGGATGTGTATTAACGAAATCCAAAGACTGGAGTGGATCCGACGACATCGAATTTTTCACCTAAAAAAATGTACAGTGTATAGTAAGGATTTTGGAGCCTTTCATGGCTCATCTTCCAACTGCCACAGCAGCCCAACTAGGCGTAAATACGACCTGTGTACACCTGTGGTTATGTGTTGGGATGTGTATTAACGAAATCCAAAGACTGGAATGGATCCGGCGACATCGAATTTTTCACCTAAAAAAATGTACAGTGTATAGTAAGGATTTTGGAGCCTTTCATGGCTCATCTTCCAACTGCCACAGCGGCCCAACTACGCGTACCTACGACCTGTGTACACCTGTGGTTATGTGTTGGGATGTGTATTAACGAAATCCAAAGACTGGAGTGGATCCGACGACATCGAATTTTTCACCTAAAAAAATGTACAGTGTATAGTAAGGATTTTGGAGCCTTTCATGGCTCATCTTCCAACTGCCATAGCGGCCTAACTAGGCGTACCTTTGACCTGTGTACACCTGTGGTTATGTGTTGGGATGTGTATTAACGAAATCCAAAGACTGGAGTGGATCCGACGACATCGAATTTTTCACCTAAAAAAATTGACAGTGTATAGTAAGGATTTTGGAGCCTTTCATGGCTCATCTTCCAACTGCCACAGCGGCCCAACTAGTCGTACCTTTGACCTGTGTACACTTGTGGTTATGTGTTGGGATGTGTATTAACGAAATCCAAAGACTGGAATGGATACGACGACATAGAATTTTTCACCTAAAAAAATGTACAGTGTATAGTAAGGATTTTGGAGCCTTTCATGGCTCATCTTCCAACTGCCACAGCTGCCCAACTAGGCGTACCTACGACCTGTGTACACCTGTGGTTATGTGTTGGGATGTGTATTAACGAAATCCAAGGACTGGAGTGGATCCGACGACATCGAATTTTTCACCTAAAAAAATGTACAGTGTATAGTAAGGATTTTGGAGCCTTTCATGGCTCATCTTCCAACTGCCACAGCGGCCCAACTAGGCGTACCTACGACCTGTGTACACCTGTGGTTATGTGTTGGGATGTGTATTAACGAAATCCAAAGACTGGAGTGGATCCGACGACATCGAATTTTTCACCTAAAAAAATGTACAGTGTATAGTAAGGATTTTGGAGCCTTTCATGGCTCATCTTCCAACTGCCACAGCGGCCCAACTAGGCGTACCTTTGACCTGTGTACACCTGTGGTTATGTGTTGGGATGTGTATTAACGAAATCCAAAGACTGGAGTGGATCCGACGACATAGAATTTTTCACCTAAAAAAATGTACAGTGTATAGTAAGGATTTTGGAGCCTTTCATGGCTCATCTTCCAACTGCCACAGCGGCCCAACTAGGCGTACCTACGACCTGTGTACACCTGTGGTTATGTGTTGGGATGTGTATTAACGAAATCCAAAGACTGGAGTGGATCCGACGACATCGAATTTTTCACCTAAAAAAATGTACAGTGTATAGTAAGGATTTTGGAGCCTTTCATGGCTCATCTTCCAACTGCCACAGCGGCCCAACTAGGCGTACCTTTGACCTGTGTACACCTGTGGTTATGTGTTGGGATGTGTATTAACGAAATCCATTGACTGGAGTGGATCCGACGACATCGAATTTTTCACCTAAAAAAATGTACAGTGTATAGTAAGGATTTTGGAGCCATTCATGGCTCATCTTCCAACTGCCACAGCGGCCTAACTAGGCGTACCTTTGACCTGTGTACACCTGTGGTTATGTGTTGGGATGTGTATTAACGAAATCCAAAGACTGGAGTGGATCCGACGATATCGAATTTTTCACCTAAAAAAATTGACAGTGTATAGTAAGGATTTTGGAGCCTTTCATGGCTCATCTTCCAACTGCCACAGCGGCCCAACTAGTCGTACCTTTGACCTGTGTACACTTGTGGTTATGTGTTGGGATGTGTATTAACGAAATCCAAAGACTGGAATGGATACGACGACATAGAATTTTTCACCTAAAAAAATGTACAGTGTATAGTAAGGATTTTGGAGCCTTTCATGGCTCATCTTCCAACTGCCACAGCTGCCCAACTAGGCGTACCTACGTACGACTTGTGTACACCTGTGGTTATGTGTTGGGATGTGTATTAACGAAATCCAAGGACTGGAGTGGATCCGACGACATCGAATTTTTCACCTAAAAAAATGTACAGTGTATAGTAAGGATTTTGGAGCCTTTCATGGCTCATCTTCCAACTGCCACAGCTGCCCAACTAGGCGTACCTACGACCTGTGTACACCTGTGGTTATGTGTTGGGATGTGTATTAACGAAATCCAAGGACTGGAGTGGATCCGACGACATCGAATTTTTCACCTAAAAAAATGTACAGTGTATAGTAAGGATTTTGGAGCCTTTCATGGCTCATCTTCCAACTGCCACAGCGGCCCAACTAGGCGTACCTTTGACCTGTGTACACCTGTGGTTATGTGTTGGGATGTGTATTAACGAAATCCAAAGACTGGAGTGGATCCGACGACATCGAATTTTTCACCTAAAAAAATGTACAGTGTATAGTAAGGATTTTGGAGCCTTTCATGGCTCATCTTCCAACTGCCACAGCAGCCCAACTAGGCGTAAATACGACCTGTGTACACCTGTGGTTATGTGTTGGGATGTGTATTAACGAAATCCAAAGACTGGAATGGATCCGGCGACATCGAATTTTTCACCTAAAAAAATGTACAGTGTATAGTAAGGATTTTGGAGCCTTTCATGGCTCATCTTCCAACTGCCACAGCGGCCCAACTAGGCGTACCTACGACCTGTGTACACCTGTGGTTATGTGTTGGGATGTGTATTAACGAAATCCAAAGACTGGAGTGGATCCGACGACATCGAATTTTTCACCTAAAAAAATGTACAGTGTATAGTAAGGATTTTGGAGCCTTTCATGGCTCATCTTCCAACTGCCATAGCGGCCTAACTAGGCGTACCTTTGACCTGTGTACACCTGTGGTTATGTGTTGGGATGTGTATTAACGAAATCCAAAGACTGGAGTGGATCCGACGACATCGAATTTTTCACCTAAAAAAATTGACAGTGTATAGTAAGGATTTTGGAGCCTTTCATGGCTCATCTTCCAACTGCCACAGCGGCCCAACTAGTCGTACCTTTGACCTGTGTACACTTGTGGTTATGTGTTGGGATGTGTATTAACGAAATCCAAAGACTGGAATGGATACGACGACATAGAATTTTTCACCTAAAAAAATGTACAGTGTATAGTAAGGATTTTGGAGCCTTTCATGGCTCATCTTCCAACTGCCACAGCTGCCCAACTAGGCGTACCTACGACCTGTGTACACCTGTGGTTATGTGTTGGGATGTGTATTAACGAAATCCAAGGACTGGAGTGGATCCGACGACATCGAATTTTTCACCTAAAAAAATGTACAGTGTATAGTAAGGATTTTGGAGCCTTTCATGGCTCATCTTCCAACTGCCACAGCGGCCCAACTAGGCGTACCTACGACCTGTGTACACCTGTGGTTATGTGTTGGGATGTGTATTAACGAAATCCAAAGACTGGAGTGGATCCGACGACATCGAATTTTTCACCTAAAAAAATGTACAGTGTATAGTAAGGATTTTGGAGCCTTTCATGGCTCATCTTCCAACTGCCACAGCGGCCCAACTAGGCGTACCTTTGACCTGTGTACACCTGTGGTTATGTGTTGGGATGTGTATTAACGAAATCCAAAGACTGGAGTGGATCCGACGACATAGAATTTTTCACCTAAAAAAATGTACAGTGTATAGTAAGGATTTTGGAGCCTTTCATGGCTCATCTTCCAACTGCCACAGCGGCCCAACTAGGCGTACCTACGACCTGTGTACACCTGTGGTTATGTGTTGGGATGTGTATTAACGAAATCCAAAGACTGGAGTGGATCCGACGACATCGAATTTTTCACCTAAAAAAATGTACAGTGTATAGTAAGGATTTTGGAGCCTTTCATGGCTCATCTTCCAACTGCCACAGCGGCCCAACTAGGCGTACCTTTGACCTGTGTACACCTGTGGTTATGTGTTGGGATGTGTATTAACGAAATCCATTGACTGGAGTGGATCCGACGACATCGAATTTTTCACCTAAAAAAATGTACAGTGTATAGTAAGGATTTTGGAGCCATTCATGGCTCATCTTCCAACTGCCACAGCGGCCTAACTAGGCGTACCTTTGACCTGTGTACACCTGTGGTTATGTGTTGGGATGTGTATTAACGAAATCCAAAGACTGGAGTGGATCCGACGATATCGAATTTTTCACCTAAAAAAATTGACAGTGTATAGTAAGGATTTTGGAGCCTTTCATGGCTCATCTTCCAACTGCCACAGCGGCCCAACTAGTCGTACCTTTGACCTGTGTACACTTGTGGTTATGTGTTGGGATGTGTATTAACGAAATCCAAAGACTGGAATGGATACGACGACATAGAATTTTTCACCTAAAAAAATGTACAGTGTATAGTAAGGATTTTGGAGCCTTTCATGGCTCATCTTCCAACTGCCACAGCTGCCCAACTAGGCGTACCTACGTACGACTTGTGTACACCTGTGGTTATGTGTTGGGATGTGTATTAACGAAATCCAAGGACTGGAGTGGATCCGACGACATCGAATTTTTCACCTAAAAAAATGTACAGTGTATAGTAAGGATTTTGGAGCCTTTCATGGCTCATCTTCCAACTGCCACAGCGGCCCAACTAGGCGTACCTTTGACCTGTGTACACCTGTGGTTATGTGTTGGGATGTGTATAACCGAAATCCAAAGACTGGAGTGGATCCGACGACATCGAATTTTTCACCTAAAAAAATGTACAGTGTATAGTAAGGATTTTGGAGCCTTTCATGGCTCATCTTCCAACTGCCACAGCTGCCCAACTAGGCGTACCTACGACCTGTGTACACCTGTGGTTATGTGTACACCTGTGGTTATGTGTTGGGATGTGTATTAACGAAATCCAAAGATTGGAGTGGATCCGACGACATCGAATTTTTCACCTAAAAAAATGTACAGTGTATAGTAAGGATTTTGGAGCCTTTCATGGCTCATCTTCCAACTGCCACAGCGGCCCAACTAGGCGTACCTTTGACCTGTGTACACCTGTGGTTATGTGTTGGGATGTGTATTAACGAAATCCAAAGACTGGAGTGGATCCGACGACATCGAATTTTTCACCTAAAAAAATGTACAGTGTATAGTAAGGATTTTGGAGCCTTTCATGGCTCATCTTGTGGAGTGGATCCGACGACATCGAATTTTTCACCTAAAAAAATGTACAGTGTATAGTAAGGATTTTGGAGCCTTTCATGGCTCATCTTCCAACTGCCACAGCGGCCCAACTAGGCGTACCTACGACCTGTGTACACCTGTGGTTATGTGTTGGGATGTGTATTAACGAAATCCAAAGACTGGAGTGGATCCGACGACATCGAATTTTTCACCTAAAAAAATGTACAGTGTATAGTAAGGATTTTGGAGCCTTTCATGGCTCATCTTCCAACTGCCACAGCGGCCCAACTAGGCGTACCTTTGACCTGTGTACACCTGTGGTTATGTGTTGGGATGTGTATTAACGAAATCCAAAGACTGGAGTGGATCCGACGACATCGAATTTTTCACCTAAAAAAATTGACAGTGTATAGTAAGGATTTTGGAGCCTTTCATGGCTCATCTTCCAACTGCCACAGCGGCCCAACTAGGCGTACCTTTGACCTGTGTACACCTGTGGTTATGTGTTGGGATGTGTATTAACGAAATCCAAAGACTGGAGTGGATCCGACGACATAGAATTTTTCACCTAAAAAAATGTACAGTGTATAGTAAGGATTTTGGAGCCTTTTATGGCTCATCTTCCAACTGCCACAGCTGCCCAACTAGGCGTACCTACGACCTGTGTACACCTGTGGTTATGTGTTGGGATGTGTATTAACGAAATCCAAAGACTGGAGTGGATCCGACGACATCGAATTTTTCACCTAAAAAAATGTACAGTGTATAGTAAGGATTTTGGAGCCTTTCATGGCTCATCTTCCAACTGCCACAGCGGCCCAACTAGGCGTACCTTTGACCTGTGTACACCTGTGGTTATGTGTTGGGATGTGTATTAACGAAATCCAAAGACTGGAGTGGAACCGACGACCTGTGTACACCTGTGGTTATGTGTTGGGATGTGTATTAACGAAATCCAAAGACTGGAGTGGATCCGACGACATCGAATTTTTCACCTAAAAAAATGTACAGTGTATAGTAAGGATTTTGGAGCCTTTTATGGCTCATCTTCCAACTGCCACAGCTGCCCAACTAGGCGTACCTACGACCTGTGTACACCTGTGGTTATGTGTTGGGATGTGTATTAACGAAATCCAAAGACTGGAGTGGATCCGACGACATAGAATTTTTCACCTAAAAAAATGTACAGTGTATAGTAAGGATTTTGGAGCCTTTCATGGCTCATCTTCCAACTGCCACAGCGGCCCAACTAGGCGTACCTTTGACCTGTGTACACCTGTGGTTATGTGTTGGGATGTGTATTAACGAAATCCATTGACTGGAGTGGATCCGACGACATCGAATTTTTCACCTAAAAAAATGTACAGTGTATAGTAAGGATTTTGGAGCCATTCATGGCTCATCTTCCAACTGCCACAGCGGCCTAACTAGGCGTACCTTTGACCTGTGTACACCTGTGGTTATGTGTTGGGATGTGTATTAACGAAATCCAAAGACTGGAGTGGATCCGACGACATCGAATTTTTCACCTAAAAAAATTGACAGTGTGTAGTAAGGATTTTGGAGCCTTTCATGGCTCATCTTCCAACTGCCACAGCGGCCCAACTAGGCGTACCTTTGACCTGTGTACACCTGTGGTTATGTGTTGGGATGTGTATTAACGAAATCCAAAGACTGGAATGGATCCGACGACATAGAATTTTTCACCTAAAAAATGTACAGTGTATAGTAAGGATTTTGGAGCCTTTCATGGCTCATCTTCCAACTGCCACAGCGGCCCAACTAGGCGTACCTTTGACCTGTGTACACCTGTGGTTATGTGTTGGGATGTGTATTAACGAAATCCAAAGACTGGAGTGGATCCGACGACATCGAATTTTTCACCTAAAAAAATGTACAGTGTATAGTAAGGATTTTGGAGTCTTTCATGGCTCATCTTCCAACTGCCACAGCGGCCCAACTAGGCGTACCTTTGACCTGTGTACACCTGTGGTTATGTGTTGGGATGTGTTTTAACGAAATCCAAAGACTGGAGTGGATCCGACGACATAGAATTTTTCACCTAAAAAAATGTACAGTGTATAGTAAGGATTTTGGAGCCTTTCATGGCTCATCTTCCAACTGCCACAGCTGCCCAACTAGGCGTACCTACGACCTGTGTACACCTGTGGTTATGTGTTGGGATGTGTATTAACGAAATCCAAAGACTGGAGTGGAACCGACGACATCGAATTTTTCACCTAAAAAAATGTACAGTGTATAGTAAGGATTTTGGAGCCTTTCATGGCTCATCTTCCAACTGCCACAGCGGCCCAACTAGGCGTACCTTTGACCTGTGGTTATGTGTTGGGATGTGTATTAACGAAATCCATTGACTGGAGTGGATCCGACGACATCGAATTATTCACCTAAAAAAATGTACAGTGTATAGTAAGGATTTTGGAGCCATTCATGGCTCATCTTCCAACTGCCACAGCGGCCTAACTAGGCGTACCTTTGACCTGTGTACACCTGTGGTTATGTGTTGGGATGTGTATTAACGAAATCCAAAGACTGGAGTGGATCCGACGACATCGAATTTTTCACCTAAAAAAATTGACAGTGTGTAGTAAGGATTTTGGAGCCTTTCATGGCTCATCTTCCAACTGCCACAGCGGCCCAACTAGGCGTACCTTTGACCTGTGTACACCTGTGGTTATGTGTTGGGATGTGTATTAACGAAATCCAAAGACTGGAATGGATCCGACGACATAGAATTTTTCACCTAAAAAAATGTACAGTGTATAGTAAGGATTTTGGAGCCTTTCATGGCTCATCTTCCAACTGCCACAGCGGCCCAACTAGGCGTACCTTTGACCTGTGTACACCTGTGGTTATGTGTTGGGATGTGTATTAACGAAATCCAAAGACTGGAGTGGATCCGACGACATCGAATTTTTCACCTAAAAAAATGTACAGTGTATAGTAAGGATTTTGGAGCCTTTCATGGCTCATCTTCCAACTGCCACAGCTGCCCAACTAGGCGTACCTACGACCTGTGTACACCTGTGGTTATGTGTTGGGATGTGTATTAACGAAATCCAAAGACTGGAGTGGAACCGACGACATCGAATTTTTCACCTAAAAAAATGTACAGTGTATAGTAAGGATTTTGGAGCCTTTCATGGCTCATCTTCCAACTGCCACAGCGGCCTAACTAGGCGTACCTTTGACCTGTGTACACCTGTGGTTATGTGTTGGGATGTGTATTAACGAAATCCATTGACTGGAGTGGATCCGACGACATCGAATTTTTCACCTAAAAAAATGTACAGTGTATAGTAAGGATTTTGGAGCCATTCATGGCTCATCTTCCAACTGCCACAGCGGCCTAACTAGGCGTACCTTTGACCTGTGTACACCTGTGGTTATGTGTTGGGATGTGTATTAACGAAATCCAAAGACTGGAATGGATCCGACGACATAGAATTTTTCACCTAAAAAAATGTACAGTGTATAGTAAGGATTTTGGAGCCTTTCATGGCTCATCTTCCAACTGCCACAGCGGCCCAACTAGGCGTACCTTTGACCTGTGTACACCTGTGGTTATGTGTTGGGATGTGTATTAACGAAATCCAAAGACTGGAGTGGATCCGACGACATCGAATTTTTCACCTAAAAAAATGTACAGTGTATAGTAAGGATTTTGGAGCCTTTCATGGCTCATCTTCCAACTGCCACAGCGGCCCAACTAGGCGTACCTTTGACCTGTGTACACCTGTGGTTATATGTTGGGATGTGTATTAACGAAATCCAAAGACTGGAGTGGATCCGACGACATTGAATTTTTCACTTAAAAAAATGTACAGTGTATAGTAAGGATTTTGGAGCCTTTCATGGCTCATCTTCCAACTGCCACAGCGGCCCAACTAGGCGTACCTTTGACCTGTGTACACCTGTGGTTATGTGATGGGATGTGTATTAACGAAATCCAAAGACTGGAATGGATACGACGACATAGAATTTTTCACCTAAAAAAATGTACAGTGTATAGTAAGGATTTTGGAGCCTTTCATGGCTCATCTTCCAACTGCCACACCTGCCCAACTAGGCGTACCTACTACCTGTGTACACCTGTGGTTATGTGTTGGGATGTGTATTAACGAAATCCAAGGACTGGAGTGGATTCGACGACATCGAATTTTTTACCTAAAAAAATGTACAGTGTATAGTAAGGATTTTGGAGCCATTCATGGCTCATCTTCCAACTGCCACAGCGGCCTAACTAGGCGTACCTTTGACCTGTGTACACCTGTGGTTATGTGTTGGGATGTGTATTAACGAAATCCAAAGACTGGAGTGGATCCGACGACATCGAATTTTTCACCTAAAAAAATTGACAGTGTATAGTAAGGATTTTGGAGCCTTTCATGGCTCATCTTCCAACTGCCACAGCGGCCCAACTAGGCGTACCTTAGACCTGTGTACACCTGTGGTTATGTGTTGGGATGTGTATTAACGAAATCCAAAGACTGGAATGGATCCGACGACATAGAATTTTTCACCTAAAAAAATGTACAGTGTATAGTAAGGATTTTGGAGCCTTTCATGGCTCATCTTCCAACTGCCACAGCGGCCCAACTAGGCGTACCTTTGACCTGTGTACACCTGTGGTTATGTGTTGGGATGTGTATTAACGAAATTCAAAGACTGGAGTGGATCCGACGACATCGAATTTTTCACCTAAAAAAATGTACAGTGTATAGTAAGGATTTTGGAGCCTTTCATGGCTCATCTTCCAACTGCCACATCGGCCCAACTAGGCGTACCTTTGACCTGCGTACACCTGTGGTTATATGTTGGGATGTGTATTAACGAAATCCAAAGACTGGAGTGGATCCGACGACATTGAATTTTTCACCTAAAAAAAATGTACAGTGTATAGTAAGGATTTTGGAGCCTTTCATGGCTCATCTTCCAACTGCCACAGCGGCCCAACTAGGCGTACCTTTGACCTGTGTACACCTGTGGTTATATGTTGGGATGTGTATTAACGAAATCCAAAGACTGGAGTGGATCCGACGACATCGAATTTTTCACCTAAAAAAATGTACAGTGTATAGTAAGGATTTTGGAGCCTTTCATGGCTCATCTTCCAACTGCCACAGCGGCCCAACTAGGCGTACCTTTGACCTGTGTACACCTGTGGTTATGTGTTGGGATGTGTATTAACGAAATCCAAAGACTGGAGTGGATCCGACCACATCGAATTTTTCACCTAAAAAAATGTACAGTGTATAGTAAGGATTTTGGAGCCTTTCATGGCTCATCTTCCAAATGCCACAGCGGCCCAACTAGGCGTACCTACGACCTGTGTACACCTGTGGTTATGTGTTGGGATGTGTATTAACGAAATCCAAGGACCGGAGTGGATTCGACGACATCGAATTTTTCACCTAAAAAAATGTACAGTGTATAGTAAGGATTTTGGAGCCTTTCATGGCTCATCTTCCAACTGCCACAGCGGCCCAACTAGGCGTACCTTTGACCTGTGTACACCTGTGGTTATGTGTTGGGATGTGTATTAACGAAATCCAAAGACTGGAGTGGATCCGACGACATCGAATTTTTCACCTAAAAAAATGTACAGTGTATAGTAAGGATTTTGGAGCCTTTCATGGCTCATCTTCCAACTGCCACAGCGGCCCAACTAGGCGTACCTTTGACCTGTGTACACCTGTGGTTATATGTTGGGATGTGTATTATCGAAAAGACTGGAGTGGATCCGACGACATTGAATTTTTCACCTAAAAAAATGTACAGTGTATAGTAAGGATTTTGGAGCCTTTCATGGCTCATTTTCCAACTGCCACAGCGGCCCAACTAGGCGTACCTTTGACCTGTGTACACCTGTGGTTATATGTTGGGATGTGTATTAACGAAATCCAAAGACTGGAGTGGATCCGACGACATCGAATTTTTCACCTAAAAAAATGTACAGTGTATAGTAAGGATTTTGGAGCCTTTCATGGCTCATCTTCCAACTGCCACAGCGGCCCAACTAGGCGTACCTTTGACCTGTGTACACCTGTGGTTATGTGTTGGGATGTGTATTAACGAAATCCAAAGACTGGAATGGATACGACGACATAGAATTTTTCACCTAAAAAAATGTACAGTGTATAGTAAGGATTTTGGAGCCTTTCATGGCTCATCTTCCAACTGCCACACCTGCCCAACTAGGCGTACCTACGACCTGTGTACACCTGTGGTTATGTGTTGGGATGTGTATTAACGAAATCCAAGGACTGGAGTGGATTCGACGACATCGAATTTTTCACCTAAAAAAATGTACAGTGTATAGTAAGGATTTTGGAGCCTTTCATGGCTCATCTTCCAACTGATACAGCGGCCCAACTAGGCGTACCTTTGACCTGTGTACACCTGTGGTTATGTGTTGGGATGTGTATTAACGAAATCCAAAGACTGGAGTGGATCCGACGACATCGAATTTTTCACCTAAAAAAATGTACAGTGTATAGTAAGGATTTTGGAGCCTTTCATGGCTCATCTTCCAACTGCCACATCGGCCCAACTAGGCGTACCTTTGACCTGTGTACACCTGTGGTTATATGTTGGGATGTGTATTAACGAAATCCAAAGACTGGAGTGGATCCGACGACATTGAATTTTTCACCTAAAAAAAATGTACAGTGTATAGTAAGGATTTTGGAGCCTTTCATGGCTCATCTTCCAACTGCCACAGCGGCCCAACTAGGCTTACCTTTGACCTGTGTACACCTGTGGTTATATGTTGGGATGTGTATTAACGAAATCCAAAGACTGGAGTGGATCCGACGACATCGAATTTTTCACCTAAAAAAAAGTACAGTGTATAGTAAGGATTTTGGAGCCTTTCATGGCTCATCTTCCAACTGCCACAGCGGCCCAACTAGGCGTACCTTTGACCTGTGTACACCTGTGGTTATGTGTTGGGATGTGTATTAACGAAATCCAAAGACTGGAGTGGATCCGACGACATCGAATTTTTCACCTAAAAAAATGTACAGTGTATAGTAAGGATTTTGGAGCCTTTCATGGCTCATCTTCCAAATGCCACAGCGGCCCAACTAGGCGTACCTACGACCTGTGTACACCTGTGGTTATGTGTTGGGATGTGTATTAACGAAATCCAAGGACCGGAGTGGATTCGACGACATCGAATTTTTCACCTAAAAAAATGTACAGTGTATAGTAAGGATTTTGGAGCCTTTCATGGCTCATCTTCCAACTGCCACAGCGGCCCAACTAGGCGTACCTTTGACCTGTGTACACCTGTGGTTATGTGTTGGGATGTGTATTAACGAAATCCAAAGACTGGAGTGGATCCGACGACATCGAATTTTTCACCTAAAAAAATGTACAGTGTATAGTAAGGATTTTGGAGCCTTTCATGGCTCATCTTCCAACTGCCACAGCGGCCCAACTAGGCGTACCTTTGACCTGTGTACACCTGTGGTTATATGTTGGGATGTGTATTATCGAAAAGACTGGAGTGGATCCGACGACATTGAATTTTTCACCTAAAAAAATGTACAGTGTATAGTAAGGATTTTGGAGCCTTTCATGGCTCATTTTCCAACTGCCACAGCGGCCCAACTAGGCGTACCTTTGACCTGTGTACACCTGTGGTTATATGTTGGGATGTGTATTAACGAAATCCAAAGACTGGAGTGGATCCGACGACATCGAATTTTTCACCTAAAAAAATGTACAGTGTATAGTAAGGATTTTGGAGCCTTTCATGGCTCATCTTCCAACTGCCACAGCGGCCCAACTAGGCGTACCTTTGACCTGTGTACACCTGTGGTTATGTGTTGGGATGTGTATTAACGAAATCCAAAGACTGGAATGGATACGACGACATAGAATTTTTCACCTAAAAAAATGTACAGTGTATAGTAAGGATTTTGGAGCCTTTCATGGCTCATCTTCCATCTGCCACACCTGCCCAACTAGGCGTACCTACGACCTGTGTACACCTGTGGTTATGTGTTGGGATGTGTATTAACGAAATCCAAGGACTGGAGTGGATTCGACGACATCGAATTTTTCACCTAAAAAAATGTACAGTGTATAGTAAGGATTTTGGAGCCTTTCATGGCTCATCTTCCAACTGATACAGCGGCCCAACTAGGCGTACCTTTGACCTGTGTACACCTGTGGTTATGTGTTGGGATGTGTATTAACGAAATCCAAAGACTGGAGTGGATCCGACGACATCGAATTTTTCACCTAAAAAAATGTACAGTGTATAGTAAGGATTTTGGAGCCTTTCATGGCTCATCTTCCAACTGCCACATCGGCCCAACTAGGCGTACCTACGACCTGTGTACACCTGTGGTTATGTGTTGGGATGTGTATTAACGAAATCCAAAGACTGGAGTGGATCCGACGACATAGAATTTTTCACCTAAAAAAATGTACAGTGTATAGTAAGGATTTTGGAGCCTTTCATGGCTCATCTTCCAACTGCCACAGCGGCCCAACTAGGCGTACCTTTGACCTGTGTACACCTGTGGTTATGTGTTGGGATGTGTATTAACGAAATCCAAAGACTGGAGTGGATCCGACGACATCGAATTTTTCACCTAAAAAAATGTACAGTGTATAGTAAGGATTTTGGAGCCTTTCATGGCTCATCTTCCAACTGCCACAGCTGCCCAACTAGGCGTACCTACGACCTTTGTACACCTGTGGTTATGTGTTGGGATGTGTATTAACGAAATCCAAAGACTGGAGTGGATCCGACGACATCGAATTTTTCACCTAAAAAAATGTACAGTGTATAGTAAGGATTTTGGAGCCTTTCATGGCTCATCTTCCAACTGCCACAGCGGCCCAACTAGGCGTATCTACGACCTGTGTACACCTGTGGTTATGTGTTTGGATGTGTATTAACGAAATCCAAAGACTGGAGTGCATCCGACGACATCAAAATTTTCACCTAAAAAAATGTACAGTGTATAGTAAGGATTTTGGAGCCTTTCATGGCTCATCTTCCAACTGCCACAGCAGCCCAGCTAGGCGTACCTACGACCTGTGTACACCTGTGGTTATGTATTGGGATGTGTATTAACGAAATCCAAAGACTGGAGTGGATCCGACGACATCGAATTTTTCACCTAAAAAAATGTACAGCGTATAGTAAGGATTTTGGAGCCTTTCATGGCTCATCTTCCAACTGCCACAGCGGCCCAACTAGGCGTACCTTTGACCTGTGTACACCTGTGGTTATGTGTTGGGATGTGTATTAACGAAATCCAAAGACTGGAGTGGATACGACGACATCGAATTTTTCACCTAAAAAAATTGACAGTATGGATTTTGGAGCCTTTCATGGCTCATCTTCCAACTGCCACAGCAGCCCAGCTAGGCGTACCTACGACCTGTGTACACCTGTGGTTATGTATTGGGATGTGTATTAACGAAATCCAAAGACTGGAGTGGATCCGACGACATCGAAATTTTCACCTAAAAAAATGTACAGTGTATAGTAAGGATTTTGGAGCCTTTCATGGCTCATCTTGCTACTGCCACAGCGGCCCAAGTAGGCGTACCTACGACCTGTGTACACCTGTGGTTATGTGTTTAGATGTGTACTATCGAAATCCGAAGATTTGACAGTGTATAGTAAGGATTTTGGAGCCTTTCATGGCTCATCTTCCAACTGCCACAGCGGCCCAACTAGGCGTACCTTTGACCTGTGTACACCTGTGGTTATGTGTTGGGATGTGTATTAACGAAATCCAAAGACTGGAGTGGATACGACGACATCGAATTTTTCACCTAAAAAAATTGACAGTGTATAGTAAGGATTTTGGAGCCTTTCATGGCTCATCTTCCAACTACTACAGCAGCCCAACTAGGCGTACCTTTGACCTGTGTACACCTGTGGTTATGTGTTGGGATGTGTATTAACGAAATCCAAAGACTGGAATAGATCCGACGACATAGAATTTTTCACCTAAAAAAATTGACAGTGTATAGTAAGGATTTTGGAGCCTTTCATGGCTCATCTTCCAACTGCCACAGCTGCCCTACTAGGCGTACCTACGACCTGTGTACACCTGTGGTTATGTGTTGGGATGTGTATTAACAAAATCCAAAGACTGGAGTGGATCCGACGACATCGAATTTTTCACCTAAAAAAATTGACAGTGTATAGTAAGGATTTTGGAGCCTTTCATGGCTCATCTTCCAACTGCCACAGCGGCCCAACTAGGCGTATCTACGACCTGTGTACACCTGTGGTTATGTGTTTGGATGTGTATTAACGAAATCCAAAGACTGGAGTGGATCCGACGACATCAAAATTTTCACCTAAAAAAATGTACAGTGTATAGTAAGGATTTTGGAGCCTTTCATGGCTCATCTTCCAACTGCCACAGCAGCCCAGCTAGGCGTACCTACGACCTGTGTACACCTGTGGTTATGTATTGGGATGTGTATTAACGAAATCCAAAGACTGGAGTGGATCCGACGACATCGAATTTTTCACCTAAAAAAATGTACAGTGTATAGTAAGGATTTTGGAGCCTTTCATGGCTCATCTTCCAACTGCCACAGCGGCCCAACCAGGCGTACCTTTGACCTGTGTACACCTGTGGTTATGTGTTGGGATGTGTATTAACGAAATCCAAAGACTGGAGTGGATACGACGACATCGAATTTTTCACCTAAAAAAATTGACAGTATGGATTTTGGTGCCTTTCATGGCTCATCTTCCAACTGCCACAGCGGCCCAACTAGGCGTATCTACGACCTGTGTACACCTGTGGTTATGTGTTTGGATGTGTATTAACGAAATCCAAAGACTGGAGTGGATCCGACGACATCGAAATTTTCACCTAAAAAAATGTACAGTGTATAGTAAGGATTTTGGAGCCTTTCATGGCTCATCTTGCTACTGCCACAGCGGCCCAACTAGGCGTACCTTTGACCTGTGTACACCTGTGGTTATGTGTTGGGATGTGTATTAACGAAATCCAAAGACTGGAGTGGATCCGACGACATCGAAATTTTCACCTAAAAAAATGTACAGTGTATAGTAAGGATTTTGGAGCCTTTCATGGCTCATCTTGCTACTGCCACAGCGGCCCAAGTAGGCGTACCTACGACCTGTGTACACCTGTGGTTATGTGTTTAGATGTGTACTATCGAAATCCGAAGATTTGACAGTGTATAGTAAGGATTTTGGAGCCTTTCATGGCTCATCTTCCAACTGCCACAGCTGCCCTACTAGGCGTACCTACGACCTGTGTACACCTGTGGTTATGTGTTGGGATGTGTATTAACAAAATCCAAAGACTGGAGTGGATCCGACGACATCGAATTTTTCACCTAAAAAAATTGACAGTGTATAGTAAGGATTTTGGAGCCTTTCAGGCTCATCTTCCAACTGCCACAGCGGCCCAACTAGGCGTATCTACGACCTGTGTACACCTGTGGTTATGTGTTTGGATGTGTATTAACGAAATCCAAAGACTGGAGTGGATCCGACGACATCAAAATTTTCACCTAAAAAAATGTACAGTGTATAGTAAGGATTTTGGAGCCTTTCATGGCTCATCTTCCAACTGCCACAGCAGCCCAGCTAGGCGTACCTACGACCTGTGTACACCTGTGGTTATGTATTGGGATGTGTATTAACGAAATCCAAAGACTGGAGTGGATCCGACGACATCGAATTTTTCACCTAAAAAAATGTACAGTGTATTGTAAGGATTTTGGAGCCTTTCATGGCTCATCTTCCAACTGCCACAGCGGCCCAACTAGGCGTACCTTTGACCTGTGTACACCTGTGGTTATGTGTTGGGATGTGTATTAACGAAATCCAAAGACTGGAGTGGATACGACGACATCGAATTTTTCACCTAAAAAAATTGACAGTATGGATTTTGGTGCCTTTCATGGCTCATCTTCCAACTGCCACAGCGGCCCAACTAGGCGTATCTACGACCTGTGTACACCTGTGGTTATGTGTTTGGATGTGTATTAACGAAATCCAAAGACTGGAGTGGATCCGACGACATCGAAATTTTCACCTAAAAAAATGTACAGTGTATAGTAAGGATTTTGGAGCCTTTCATGGCTCATCTTGCTACTGCCACAGCGGCCCAACTAGGCGTACCTTTGACCTGTGTACACCTGTGGTTATGTGTTGGGATGTGTATTAACGAAATCCAAAGACTGGAGTGGATCCGACGACATCGAAATTTTCACCTAAAAAAATGTACAGTGTATAGTAAGGATTTTGGAGCCTTTCATGGCTCATCTTGCTACTGCCACAGCGGCCCAACTAGGCGTACCTTTGACCTGTGTACACCTGTGGTTATGTGTTTGGATGTGTATTAACGAAATCCAAAGACTGGAGTGGATCCGACGACATCAAAATTTTCACCTAAAAAAATGTACAGTGTATAGTAAGGATTTTGGAGCCTTTCATGGCTCATCTTCCAACTGCCACAGCAGCCCAGCTAGGCGTACCTACGACCTGTGTACACCTGTGGTTATGTATTGGGATGTGTATTAACGAAATCCAAAAACTGGAGTGGATCCGACGACATCGAATTTTTCACCTAAAAAAATGTACAGTGTATAGTAAGGATTTTGGAGCCTTTCATGGCTCATCTTCCAACTGCCACAGCGGCCCAACTAGGCGTACCTTTGACCTGTGTACACCTGTGGTTATGTGTTGGGATGTGTATTAACGAAATCCAAAGACTGGAGTGGATACGACGACATCTAATTTTTCACCTAAAAAAATTGACAGTATGGATTTTGGTGCCTTTCATGGCTCATCTTCCAACTGCCACAGCGGCCCAACTAGGCGTATCTACGACCTGTGTACACCTGTGGTTATGTGTTTGGATGTGTATTAACGAAATCCAAAGACTGGAGTGGATCCGACGACATCGAAATTTTCACCTAAAAAAATGTACAGTGTATAGTAAGGATTTTGGAGCCTTTCATGGCTCATCTTGCTACTGCCACAGCGGCCCAACTAGGCGTACCTTTGACCTGTGTACACCTGTGGTTATGTGTTGGGATGTGTATTAACGAAATCCAAAGACTGGAGTGGATCCGACGACATCAAAATTTTCACCTAAAAAAATGTACAGTGTATAGTAAGGATTTTGGAGCCTTTCATGGCTCATCTTCCAACTGCCACAGCAGCCCAGCTAGGCGTACCTACGACCTGTGTACACCTGTGGTTATGTATTGGGATGTGTATTAACGAAATCCAAAGACTGGAGTGGATACGACGACATCGAATTTTTCACCTAAAAAAATTGACAGTATGGATTTTGGTGCCTTTCATGGCTCATCTTCCAACTGCCACAGCGGCCCAACTAGGCGTATCTACGACCTGTGTACACCTGTGGTTATGTGTTTGGATGTGTATTAACGAAATCCAAAGACTGGAGTGGATCCGACGACATCGAAATTTTCACCTAAAAAAATGTACAGTGTATAGTAAGGATTTTGGAGCCTTTCATGGCTCATCTTGCTACTGCCACAGCGGCCCAACTAGGCGTACCTTTGACCTGTGTACACCTGTGGTTATGTGTTTGGATGTGTATTAACGAAATCCAAAGACTGGAGTGGATCCGACGACATCGAAATTTTCACCTAAAAAAATGTACAGTGTATAGTAAGGATTTTGGAGCCTTTCATGGCTCATCTTCCAACTGCCACAGCGGCCCAACTAGGCGTACCTTTGACCTGTGTACACCTGTGGTTATGTGTTGGGATGTGTATTAACGAAATCCAAAGACTGGAGTGGATCCGACGACATCGAATTTTTCACCTAAAAAAATGTACAGTGTATAGTAAGGATTTTGGAGCCTTTCATGGCTCATCTTCCAACTGCCACAGCTGCCCAACTAGGCGTACCTACGACCTTTGTACACCTGTGGTTATGTGTTGGGATGTGTATTAACGAAATCCAAAGACTGGAGTGGATCCGACGACATCGAATTTTTCACCTAAAAAAATGTACAGTGTATAGTAAGGATTTTGGAGCCTTTCATGGCTCATCTTCCAACTGCCACAGCGGCCCAACTAGGCGTATCTACGACCTGTGTACACCTGTGGTTATGTGTTTGGATGTGTATTAACGAAATCCAAAGACTGGAGTGCATCCGACGACATCAAAATTTTCACCTAAAAAAATGTACAGTGTATAGTAAGGATTTTGGAGCCTTTCATGGCTCATCTTCCAACTGCCACAGCAGCCCAGCTAGGCGTACCTACGACCTGTGTACACCTGTGGTTATGTATTGGGATGTGTATTAACGAAATCCAAAGACTGGAGTGGATCCGACGACATCGAATTTTTCACCTAAAAAAATGTACAGCGTATAGTAAGGATTTTGGAGCCTTTCATGGCTCATCTTCCAACTGCCACAGCGGCCCAACTAGGCGTACCTTTGACCTGTGTACACCTGTGGTTATGTGTTGGGATGTGTATTAACGAAATCCAAAGACTGGAGTGGATACGACGACATCGAATTTTTCACCTAAAAAAATTGACAGTATGGATTTTGGAGCCTTTCATGGCTCATCTTCCAACTGCCACAGCAGCCCAGCTAGGCGTACCTACGACCTGTGTACACCTGTGGTTATGTATTGGGATGTGTATTAACGAAATCCAAAGACTGGAGTGGATCCGACGACATCGAAATTTTCACCTAAAAAAATGTACAGTGTATAGTAAGGATTTTGGAGCCTTTCATGGCTCATCTTGCTACTGCCACAGCGGCCCAAGTAGGCGTACCTACGACCTGTGTACACCTGTGGTTATGTGTTTAGATGTGTACTATCG
Organism: Eristalis pertinax; assembly: GCA_907269125.1. NCBI lineage: Eukaryota > Metazoa > Arthropoda > Insecta > Diptera > Syrphidae > Eristalis > Eristalis pertinax. The sequence goes on from OU026149.1 coordinate 71,907,856, forward strand.
AAATCCGAAGATTTGACAGTGTATAGTAAGGATTTTGGAGCCTTTCATGGCTCATCTTCCAACTGCCACAGCGGCCCAACTAGGCGTACCTTTGACCTGTGTACACCTGTGGTTATGTGTTGGGATGTGTATTAACGAAATCCAAAGACTGGAGTGGATACGACGACATCGAATTTTTCACCTAAAAAAATTGACAGTGTATAGTAAGGATTTTGGAGCCTTTCATGGCTCATCTTCCAACTACTACAGCAGCCCAACTAGGCGTACCTTTGACCTGTGTACACCTGTGGTTATGTGTTGGGATGTGTATTAACGAAATCCAAAGACTGGAATAGATCCGACGACATAGAATTTTTCACCTAAAAAAATTGACAGTGTATAGTAAGGATTTTGGAGCCTTTCATGGCTCATCTTCCAACTGCCACAGCTGCCCTACTAGGCGTACCTACGACCTGTGTACACCTGTGGTTATGTGTTGGGATGTGTATTAACAAAATCCAAAGACTGGAGTGGATCCGACGACATCGAATTTTTCACCTAAAAAAATTGACAGTGTATAGTAAGGATTTTGGAGCCTTTCATGGCTCATCTTCCAACTGCCACAGCGGCCCAACTAGGCGTATCTACGACCTGTGTACACCTGTGGTTATGTGTTTGGATGTGTATTAACGAAATCCAAAGACTGGAGTGGATCCGACGACATCAAAATTTTCACCTAAAAAAATGTACAGTGTATAGTAAGGATTTTGGAGCCTTTCATGGCTCATCTTCCAACTGCCACAGCAGCCCAGCTAGGCGTACCTACGACCTGTGTACACCTGTGGTTATGTATTGGGATGTGTATTAACGAAATCCAAAGACTGGAGTGGATCCGACGACATCGAATTTTTCACCTAAAAAAATGTACAGTGTATAGTAAGGATTTTGGAGCCTTTCATGGCTCATCTTCCAACTGCCACAGCGGCCCAACCAGGCGTACCTTTGACCTGTGTACACCTGTGGTTATGTGTTGGGATGTGTATTAACGAAATCCAAAGACTGGAGTGGATACGACGACATCGAATTTTTCACCTAAAAAAATTGACAGTATGGATTTTGGTGCCTTTCATGGCTCATCTTCCAACTGCCACAGCGGCCCAACTAGGCGTATCTACGACCTGTGTACACCTGTGGTTATGTGTTTGGATGTGTATTAACGAAATCCAAAGACTGGAGTGGATCCGACGACATCGAAATTTTCACCTAAAAAAATGTACAGTGTATAGTAAGGATTTTGGAGCCTTTCATGGCTCATCTTGCTACTGCCACAGCGGCCCAACTAGGCGTACCTTTGACCTGTGTACACCTGTGGTTATGTGTTGGGATGTGTATTAACGAAATCCAAAGACTGGAGTGGATCCGACGACATCGAAATTTTCACCTAAAAAAATGTACAGTGTATAGTAAGGATTTTGGAGCCTTTCATGGCTCATCTTGCTACTGCCACAGCGGCCCAAGTAGGCGTACCTACGACCTGTGTACACCTGTGGTTATGTGTTTAGATGTGTACTATCGAAATCCGAAGATTTGACAGTGTATAGTAAGGATTTTGGAGCCTTTCATGGCTCATCTTCCAACTGCCACAGCTGCCCTACTAGGCGTACCTACGACCTGTGTACACCTGTGGTTATGTGTTGGGATGTGTATTAACAAAATCCAAAGACTGGAGTGGATCCGACGACATCGAATTTTTCACCTAAAAAAATTGACAGTGTATAGTAAGGATTTTGGAGCCTTTCAGGCTCATCTTCCAACTGCCACAGCGGCCCAACTAGGCGTATCTACGACCTGTGTACACCTGTGGTTATGTGTTTGGATGTGTATTAACGAAATCCAAAGACTGGAGTGGATCCGACGACATCAAAATTTTCACCTAAAAAAATGTACAGTGTATAGTAAGGATTTTGGAGCCTTTCATGGCTCATCTTCCAACTGCCACAGCAGCCCAGCTAGGCGTACCTACGACCTGTGTACACCTGTGGTTATGTATTGGGATGTGTATTAACGAAATCCAAAGACTGGAGTGGATCCGACGACATCGAATTTTTCACCTAAAAAAATGTACAGTGTATTGTAAGGATTTTGGAGCCTTTCATGGCTCATCTTCCAACTGCCACAGCGGCCCAACTAGGCGTACCTTTGACCTGTGTACACCTGTGGTTATGTGTTGGGATGTGTATTAACGAAATCCAAAGACTGGAGTGGATACGACGACATCGAATTTTTCACCTAAAAAAATTGACAGTATGGATTTTGGTGCCTTTCATGGCTCATCTTCCAACTGCCACAGCGGCCCAACTAGGCGTATCTACGACCTGTGTACACCTGTGGTTATGTGTTTGGATGTGTATTAACGAAATCCAAAGACTGGAGTGGATCCGACGACATCGAAATTTTCACCTAAAAAAATGTACAGTGTATAGTAAGGATTTTGGAGCCTTTCATGGCTCATCTTGCTACTGCCACAGCGGCCCAACTAGGCGTACCTTTGACCTGTGTACACCTGTGGTTATGTGTTGGGATGTGTATTAACGAAATCCAAAGACTGGAGTGGATCCGACGACATCGAAATTTTCACCTAAAAAAATGTACAGTGTATAGTAAGGATTTTGGAGCCTTTCATGGCTCATCTTGCTACTGCCACAGCGGCCCAACTAGGCGTACCTTTGACCTGTGTACACCTGTGGTTATGTGTTTGGATGTGTATTAACGAAATCCAAAGACTGGAGTGGATCCGACGACATCAAAATTTTCACCTAAAAAAATGTACAGTGTATAGTAAGGATTTTGGAGCCTTTCATGGCTCATCTTCCAACTGCCACAGCAGCCCAGCTAGGCGTACCTACGACCTGTGTACACCTGTGGTTATGTATTGGGATGTGTATTAACGAAATCCAAAAACTGGAGTGGATCCGACGACATCGAATTTTTCACCTAAAAAAATGTACAGTGTATAGTAAGGATTTTGGAGCCTTTCATGGCTCATCTTCCAACTGCCACAGCGGCCCAACTAGGCGTACCTTTGACCTGTGTACACCTGTGGTTATGTGTTGGGATGTGTATTAACGAAATCCAAAGACTGGAGTGGATACGACGACATCTAATTTTTCACCTAAAAAAATTGACAGTATGGATTTTGGTGCCTTTCATGGCTCATCTTCCAACTGCCACAGCGGCCCAACTAGGCGTATCTACGACCTGTGTACACCTGTGGTTATGTGTTTGGATGTGTATTAACGAAATCCAAAGACTGGAGTGGATCCGACGACATCGAAATTTTCACCTAAAAAAATGTACAGTGTATAGTAAGGATTTTGGAGCCTTTCATGGCTCATCTTGCTACTGCCACAGCGGCCCAACTAGGCGTACCTTTGACCTGTGTACACCTGTGGTTATGTGTTGGGATGTGTATTAACGAAATCCAAAGACTGGAGTGGATCCGACGACATCAAAATTTTCACCTAAAAAAATGTACAGTGTATAGTAAGGATTTTGGAGCCTTTCATGGCTCATCTTCCAACTGCCACAGCAGCCCAGCTAGGCGTACCTACGACCTGTGTACACCTGTGGTTATGTATTGGGATGTGTATTAACGAAATCCAAAGACTGGAGTGGATCCGACGACATCGAAATTTTCACCTAAAAAAATGTACAGTGTATAGTAAGGATTTTGGAGCCTTTCATGGCTCATCTTGCTACTGCCACAGCGGCCCAAGTAGGCGTACCTACGACCTGTGTACACCTGTGGTTATGTGTTTAGATGTGTACTATCGAAATCCGAAGATTTGACAGTGTATAGTAAGGATTTTGGAGCCTTTCATGGCTCATCTTCCAACTGCCACAGCAGCCCAACTAGGCGTACCTTTGACCTGTGTACACCACTTTTATAGGAAGTAATAAAAACGTGTAGGCAAATGTCTTTAACAAGAACACATATTTTAGAAAATCGGGCATATCTCGAGAACGGTGCGTCCGAGGTCGGTGGTTTAAAGACCCATCGAGGAGGGTTGAAAAGACCTATCTGCCCATGCCAACTTTTTTGCTACCTTTTGCGTGAACAACATAACCGAGTTACCAATTTTTGTTTCAATTATTCTCCAGCTCTTTGAAGCTTATCTCATAGTTAAGGAAAACTAATTTGCAACAAGTATTGTATGTACCTAACGAAAAATGCATTTACATACAATGTGTATTACGATTTTCCACACACCCCAGCCTAGGTGTTCCAGAATACAATAATCATAAACGTGACCATTAAACCGCTTACGGTCCTCACTCGCACAAACTGAATATGAGCAGTTAAAATGAAAGGCTTCGAAAATAAAAATAAATTTCGAGCCATTCACTGGTCCAATCCTTGAGCGGTGAAGCGTGGTGGTAGAACAACAGATTCGGACATCATTACAAGAGAAAATCCAAATATGAAAGTCCAAGCCATCATTGGCGAAAGAATGAGTCGAAAAAAAAAAATATCAAATTGAACGTCGGAATAATCGTGCCGCTCTTGTGGTTGCTTTCGAATTTGTTGAACACCGTTTACACTGCTAACATATCCACCTATAATCGTTACACACATATGACGATGATGATGATGCGAACATGCGGCAATTTCCAGTCCATTTTATTCTGATTTTTTGGAGAAATCCAGTGGCTCATTCGAGGGTCCTTTGGTGAGAGGAAAAAAAATCCTACTTAAATAAACAGACCCGCATCCGATTAACAAGCTCAAGTGGGGCTATACCCATCTGAAAAACTGTTTGCTGAATTTTTTGTAATTTTTTCATTATGTGTGTGAGCAAGTGGATAAGGATAAAAGGATTTCGGGTAAGGCTGAGTGCCTTTTAAATAGATTAACGAGGTTAATTGGGATTCAATGATCCAGAAATAACGATGAATGCCAGAAATCACAACAGACATACAAATGTGGACGCATTAACGAGTTTTCCGCAGCAAACCCCTATTTTAAAACTCCTCTCCCCCACCATTTTATGTCCTCAACTCATAACACACCCCCTACCCATGCGCCACCATCCGTTCATCAACACCTCAAAAGTTTATCGAGTTTTAATTATTAAGGAACTAGTTGATTGCGTTTGGCATTAAAGTTGCCACCCTCACGCTCCTTTCATCGCTTATGAATAATTGCCGATAATGTGGTGAATAGCAATCCTTTTGTTCACCTATACACAAACACACAAGTAGTCTACTTTTAAACGACTAATTTACACAACCGCAGAGCACCACATAATACACAAACATACGCATATCCTCGTACAGAAGCAGCCAACGAAGCCTTCTTCTCCTTTGCTGTAAAGTTTCCCAATGTTTTCCTGTCAAATTTTAATGAATTTATAATCGAACAGGTTTGTTGGCGTTTTGTTGTTTAGCCGCAGCTATATTGACGACAGCAGGCACATTCAGTGTGTACGGTTGTATGTGTGTTTTCACCCTAGGAACTTTGATAATTGCCTAACTCGGTTAATGATACCAGACATAAAGCTCACAATCTTTGGGAATTTTATTTGAGCTTGTATAGGAATTGAGGCCATTGATTTTTCATGCATAGACTAATGTACAATGAAATAAGGATATTTCAACATCCCTATGTACGTACATTTGCTTGTGCGAAATTATATCAACTTTTAATATTTCTACAAGAATGTAATAACATTTTATTCCTTTCACAAATTATCCAATTGTATCATCTCGGACAACTTACATATATGAATATGTGTATAAGTACAAATAAGCCCACATGATACAATGGTTGTGACGATAATCGAAGCCGCACTAAAGCACATTCGGTGCAGTAATGCCTGGGAGTACGTACTAGTATACACTCTGGCATTTCTCTCACTCTGCCTAACATCAATAAAATACGTATCCTTAATTACACGGCTGATGTACCTTTTGCCCACAGATTAGTTGATATACTATTTGTACAAAAGACACGCTCTACCCCGTGTCTAACCATCCCTTTGGTTATTGTGATACTGGGAATAGTCCCGTCCATTTAAGCGACAGTAGTTTCGCGTTTGTCGCAAGAAGACAATCAAATCCAACCGATGTGGCAAATGATTTCAATCGAAATTAATATCAACGTGGACATAGTTTCTGTATAGAGTTACCATGGTGCGCTTTCATAACGTAAACTATGAATTAACCAAAATAATCACAAAGTTTATTCGCAAAAAGATGTGTTTGATAGATTTTCATGGGTTTTGATTTTTTGTTTATACTATGCCTAGAATCACTTTTAGCAAAGTGTACATGTGTGTACCGATATTTTTAATATGGCAACCCTTGTACTACGCGCATTCCACAAGAAAACAACTGCCACATTGTGATTAGGATAGCCCCACCGCCTCGCCTGTGAAATCCACTAAATAATCCGAAGCAGACACAACCATCATCCAAGAGTTTATTTCCAATTAAGCACAGTTGTGACACTTAATTACATCGATTGAATGGCGGATTGAGGACGCGTTACACATGTTGCTACACATGTGAATTGATTAAATATATTTAGTTTGGTAATGTGATCAGATTCTATACAGCACGTAAGAGGTATATGATATTTAGACCATGTGTGGTTTATTTGTAAATGTAAATCACCAACTATTATATACAACGAACATTTTTTGTTGTTCGTTTCGTATTACTCGTGCTTAAGTAAATGGATGGATTCATGGTTTTCACCTCATATTAACTATTTTTCAATTCTATTGTCCATTATTTACATTCACAGTATCTTAATATATTCACATTGAGAGTGCATATGTATATTCATGTGTCAGAAACCACATACGACAACAGGACATTTCACTTTCCAGTGACCGACGCCCGTTGTGCGATGTTATTGTTTTGAAGTTTCAATATCTTCGGTTGTTCGCATGAATGAATGGTTAGAAATAAATACGAGATGTGGGTGAAAAAAGATACAATGCAATAAGCAAAGTTTTCCACATGCATACGTATTGAATTCCGGATATTTGTTTTTTTAGGAATCCCATGGATATGTGTATACAGTGTTACAAAGTTTATGAATGGACCAATTCTTGTGCGTTGAAAATTGTCAAAAACATTAACTTGGATGTGTAATATTTTACGACCGTGGGTAAATGGGTTCAATTTTAATGAATAGATATTACGTATTGACCAGTGGCTAACCATTCAACGAAACATGACTTCAGGCAGTTTAAGAAGTTTTTGTTTGTCTGCCGAAATTTAGCTTTCAACCGTATCATGACAGCTGATAGGAAATAGCATCGGACAAGGGGTATACGCATATACATATATCATAACACATTACTATGGAGATGCGAGAGTAGAACGTATCATTTAGGACTCTGAATTTTAGAGCAGAAGATTTGTTGGGCACTGTAGGTAAATTGTATACACAATAAACTATTAACAGAACGAACATCTTTTCATTTGTCGTCCGTCAATTTGCATTCAAAATGTAAGAGTGGAGTATTCTTGTAATTTTGGATCCTGTCCAAGTCATAAATTAATGGCAAAACTCCTTCTCCTTGTGTCCTTTGTAATTAAATTTTCTTGCAAAAGCAAATAAGTGAAAACTAATGCAAAAAAAGGTTCCAAAGTAATACAAAACCGGAAGTATATAAATAAGATTGTGACATGCCAGAGACGTCATGGTCAATATAACTGGTAGCCAGTATATCTTGAGTTCATGTTCCGGAACTGCACACGTTTCTTTACGGATCTTCCTCAAGTGAACCCCAAAAGAAATCCGAAAATGCACCTCTTGTTGTGCACATATAATGACTGTTGGTGAACTCGAGTCGGAAAGGAAAAGGCATGGATGCGCACCAACTAACTCTGGTTGAGAATCCTGTAAATTGTTAATACCTTGTGATTTGAAATTGTAAAGTTAATTCCTGGAGATTTCTTGGTATATCTCGGTTGACTTCTCCAATCGAAGTTAGGAAATCTGCCAGCTGCATAGGTGACTAAAAATGTTGATTACAATTATTAAATCTATGCTGCTCTGCTTCATACACTGTAAGGCGTTGCATAGTAGCACATGTGCTGGCATTTGTCATTGAATGAATGGGTTGGGGGATCAGGGTGTCTACTTTCCATCTCACTAATTTGCATATCAATCCAAACATCCTTGGAGAGTTTTGCCATGCACAACACCGATAATTCCATATTCTATTTGCCACATCCTGGTCAATGTCGTCGTCGTTGTCGTCGTCATCGTCATCAACTCTGGTTTGACCGAGGTGTTTTGGATTCCCCCATTTGAATGCAACGTCTAGTTGTACGTTTGTATATCTCAGCAAAGTTTGAACGTACCCTTGGAGATTGGTTGCCAGCGTGAGTGAGGTAATGCAACAGAAGTAGTGGACAACATACGTACTGGTCGATGATAAATGCCTGAACCTCGGTTGGGCAAACCCAAGATGTCCTCTGAAATGGCAGAATATGCAAAAAGGACTATTAGTCAATCATTGATTTATGTATCTTTGAGGGATGGAGGTAACGAAGAACTTCTCAGTTGATTTCATAAAGCAACTGCCATCGTGCAAATGTATTAAATCAACTTGAAGGGTGCATGTGTGATCATCGTCGGCTGCATGGACCTACAGGATGTTATGCGGATTAACCACACAATGCACACTAGAAATTCGTCATAAATCCTGACCTTCTTGTGTGATTTGCAACTGTTTTTATTGAAATTTCTGTCCGATGACGCTAAGTCCTATCACAGTCGACTTAACTGCATACTCACATAGCTATACACACCTAATAAACCTATAGGAGGCTTTTGTCATCCAATGCCAGTGTTCGAATAGGAAATATTCAAAAGAACAGAACATCAGGTGACAAATTTAGATTTATCTGCTCAATTTGACAACGTCTGCTGGTTCAGCCATCAATTAACTCTAGATCAAAATCAACTCAAACGAAAATTTCTGTACTTGTGTATATGCCAATGAACTGTGCCTGCAAATCTCTTCAAATTTTGAGTCCCTTCGGCAATATCAACACCTACTCTTGAAACATCAAATTGACAGAAATACTCCCCCAAATCATTAAATGCATGTATCTTCTCCGAAGTACCAATTCAGAAACAGATTGGAAATCAATAGTGTGTAAGTAATCCTCTCCCCTTTTGCAACGGCATTTGGGCCTTTCTCTGCCAGTATTCTTTCCATGGGGATGCATTCAGTGCATAAATTAACCCTTTGCCATATCCTTCGTAACCAAGAATCTGCATTTCCTGACGTGCAGGCAGCGACTGCAATGCATCCCAAAAATATGTCTACAGATGGCTATTGGAGCGTTCAATTAATTTAATTGCTTCAATGGGGCCCTGAATTTGGTCCTCAATGGAGAAGGGCTTTTGGTGTTCAATGATCAGTTTAATGGGAAAACAATATTGGTAGGCCATAAGTGGATTACGAGGGTGGCAGAAGAATTCACCATTAAATACAGTTATAGCAATGGACTATCACAGTCAATAGGAACTCCACTTTGACTTGTCGAAAACTTTTTGGTATCCTTACGCCTGATGTGCTATAAGCTTTTGAGGGATAAGATGCCCCACTAGTAGCCATTGTTGAATACGTAACAAGTGGTTATAGATACTGTACATAAATGAGTTGAAATAAGGCGATTAAATATCATTAATGTATGTATGTACCAAGTGAACTCAAGGGGAAAAGTAGCTGTGCAGCACCGAAGAAGTATAACTAGTTCATTGGATTTAGGAACTTCCTATATAAATTAATCAACCAAACACTGTGGACACATTTATCCACACTCAGGAAGGGCATTTAGATATCTACGAAATAGTCGGAGAAGACGAGGTTATTACATACATCCTTTTTGTAAGAATTTAATAGCTACTATTATTTTTTTTACTGAATACATTGCAGTTTATATATATTCTAGTCATCATTCATTCATTTATTTCCTTCAGAAGTCATTGAAATCCGCAAAAGCAAATTTGAATCACTCAGATCACAAAAAGTCCACTCGTTTCATTTACCATTTTACTGCATTTTTTTGTCTGAAAAAAAAAGGAAATTTATTGAAAGTAAATTTTCTTGATATTTTAACAATGAAATTGCTAAAATGTGGCATGGGTGTCTGCGGTTGAATAATTGTAAGCTATCTACATTCGGTTTTTCTCATTTGTTTGAGTTTTTCATAAGAAAATTCGATTTGCCCATTTTGATGACGTCACGAATCTGTAACCTTATCGAAATACGAATATTAAAGAACAAGGTTTTAAAATTCCATTCAAAAATTATTTTATGCTACAACGTCTGGCCTAATGCAGGATGTTGTGTAGGATGTCTGGTTTTACCCTAAGCTACAATGATTAGAGCGAATAAAATTATTTTCAATACAGTATCGAGCAATGCGTCATAAAAGAAAGTCATGTCCTGGCATCATAATTGCTCAGTAATAGTTACCTTGACTAGTCCCGCCGGAATAAGGAGCTTGCTATAAAAATAAAGTAACCAAATACCAAAAAGAAAAATACTACCGCTTTCCCATTTTACGAGGGCAATTTTTCCGCTTCCATTCGAACAACTTTCACTCCTCATTAATTCTAGTCCAATAAAATTCGCATGCACCCATGTGGAGCTCTACACTCTAGCAGAGGAATAAACAACTTGCACACACACATAAACATATATGCGTACCAAAAATCAGTCAAGCGACCGAGTCAAAAAAGTGTTCCAATTTAATTGCCCCAAGTAGTAGCATCACCTAGTTTCACCCCATACTCATGCTGATGGTCTAGCCCATTCAATATCCGCTTCATATGCATGTTACTGCCAATAGGTTTTACGACCTCTAACTAGATGGGCAACCAGGATCTAGTGCTTGGTGCGTGAGGTGGATGGTCGGCCGACTGGATGCATGGCTGATTCGAAGGTAATTAGAGCGAAATTCAGAAGAAATCGACTAGGAACATTTTTATGGCTCATCTTTTGGGCTCAATACATTGTACACAGGTCGTACATTTTCATCTACCCCAAAATAAGTGTAGGATGAAGCCAGCAAAGAAAACTAATCAAGCCCAGACTGAGACAACCTCCATGCAGTAGCAATCAATGAAATCACTTTAATGACGTAGCCATGGAATTGCTCTTGTAATTACCTCGATACATGAAATTTGTTGCGATAAAACAACAACACTGGAGTTTAATCCTTCAGTCGAAGCAGCACCCTTCCTTGTCCGCACAACGAAGACACTCAAGATAATTTTGCAATTCCATTTCGATTTCTCATTAGGGACGTTCCAATCTCTGAACAACAACAGCTAGTCCTGACCCTAGTCAGAAGTGTACTGTGACTTCCTTTTTCGTCTTCCACCAGCCATAAGTATCAGGCAACAGAACAATCAAGGATCATTTGACTGGCTATAAAACGGATGCCGTTTTGTGTCGGGCACTAATGATTCGAAGGTCGGGTACTTTTCGTGAGTTTTGTGGGATTTCGAAAGAACATAATAGCAAAGGAGTACGAATGTGTTGTTCCGTAACAATGTTGCTACAAATGCATTAGACATTTGTCGGCGACTCCCATGTGTCTATCCATAGCTATGGTTATTCAAAATGATGTGATTAGGATTCGATGGAGCATAAAGTTCTCTTTCATAGTAGGCATCTGGAATACAGCTTCTATAATTAAAGTACACCTCGTCTATCTGCGCTCACCTGTATCCCGATTAGGCAATGCAAAGTTGCAAGTTTTAAAATGCTTTTCGTACTTCTGCAGTAAATCAACGATATAATATTAAAATACAATTTTAATGTAGAGGAACGAGGCAATTTTCACCTTGGGTACGCCTGTTCGAGTAATCATCCGGACCGCTGACAAATTTATTGAAATGGCTTTCTCAATACAGTGGAACAGCGAACTCGCAGATACCTTACAAAACCTCCCTGTCAACAATAAAGGATGATGATAAAAGTTCGAATGATATTCTGGGTGCTTTTTTCCACCAAGATTTACTACCGTTAATGGCGAACAATTTGTAATAAATAAAATATTCTTTCCTCATAAATGTCAAAAAGGGAGGACTAACGACCATAGAATTGAGTAATGGTACAATTGGCGTATATGAGAGTGTACCAAATACTTTAACAGCATGTGCAATTGATTAGGCTTACTGGTGGGATACGTGCTTAGATAAAAATTTAACACAGATTCTTCTCTGTACAAGCGCATACATGTGGTATATTGTACATAAGCACAAGTCACTTGAAGTTTTATGATCACCATAAAAACAATGCTTTGAGCCTTTTTCATGAAATTATGTGTAGCTGCACCTTAGAAAATAATTTACAATCCAAATGCTATTTACCAAATCTACAAGTGCAGTACTACATCTGATGGAAAATGTTAAGGATTTCTTATCACATGTGCGATGTGGTTGTGGTTGTTAGGTATGATTATTTGTTGAATTTTAATATTTATTCAGTCAGATTTTCCCACTGGGAACCCTTTGACTGGGATTCATATATTTTCAGGCAGGTTCTGTAGATGCCTCAATATATTCCCAGATAGGCTGTTTCCAACAGGCATAGTTCCATACTCCTTGAAATCATTGAAATTCACTATTGCCACTTATGTGAGTTCGCATAAGTAAAGCCGACGACGCGCGTTTTGTGATTAAATAAATTTATTACACAATAAATTCATATTAGGTAGCGTCGCGGGTGTAAGGGTGTATGCCTTTATTGTCTTCTCCTTCACTTTCAAGGAATATTCATTATAACAATGTGAGCTCTGCGGTGCGATAGAATGGGAGTATGAACCATCAAGCTCACTCTTATATGCCCAAAGTATCAACGCGATAATTTTGATGCTTTCACACATAAAATTGCCAACATGGGCAATATAGGATAAACAGCAACGAAGGAAGGGTTATGTACATAGATAGACTCACACATAAATATTTCAATGGGTAAAGGGTATTAATTTACACCGAAACCAAAAAAGAAAAAACAAAATAGGAACATCCCTGTCGACTTGTTGTTGCTGCTACCCGTGTGTTGTTGATTCAACCCCCTTTTCAGAAATTAATTTTTTAATAAGGTAATCCGCTGATGGGTGGTAGACACTGTAGTGGTATTGAAATCAAAGGACATCTTTTTGTCATATTTGTTTAGGGTACCTGAACAGGAGCACACGAGTTAGCAATACCGAAAATGTATATTTGTACATATGGGTATGTCGGAAGCTCCCGAGCCGATAATAAATTTGAAGTAGGTAGTGCACATTTGTGTTATCTCGCACACCCGCGGGAGGACGTGCGCTACTGAACAACAACAAAATGCATGTCTAAACGGTTATGAGCAACAAAATTAATTACAAGGATCTAAAATTTGGTTGAAAAATCATAGGATGGCAAAAACAAAAAGAAATGGACATTATAGTAATGTGTAGCCTTAGATACCATAATTTCCTTATTTTTTGTCATTCCTGTTCCCTGTATATGCGCGTCTGTTTTATCATACGTATTTTTTTGTTAGCCTTTTTTTTGAAGCCTGACTGAAACTTGCACCACTCATAGCAGCACAATACGAGAAATTGCGAAATTAGTATGGAAATCTCCTGCGGCTTACAAATTTTTTTAAGTAGACGCGATGTGGTTTTAAAAAAGGCGAGCATGTCCTGTAAGGGCGTTTCATTTTTTACTGTCGTTTAACTTAATATGCAGACCGCTTTATTATTTTTTTTTTCTTTTCCTTTCTATTTATGTCCTGAATTTATGTTGTGATATATCCGCCTTGGTCACATTACAATTTGTTACACTTAATTTAAGCAATCCACATTCGGACAACAATGAATCACATCCTGGATATGCCAAGGATGTTCGTTTTCCTTTTTGAAACATAAATCAATACATACAGGCATAAAGGACTGAAATGGCGAGATGTACCCCATCCACTCTTGAGGAATGTTAAGAAGATAACTACAAAATCTTGATTCAATTAAAATTCACTCGCAAGGGAATTCCTCAAATAGCAACAACAGAGCATTCAGTCTGCCCCGTGTCAGTTAAACAATTTGAAATTCAATCGAAGATCAAGAAGATTTTGACTTCTGTATAAGGATACAGTTTGAACATACATACAACATCTATTCTTATTTAATATGCGGTCATTCAAATGACCATTCAACACTGCCCAAGTTTTCTTAAATCGCTACGACAAGGGTCGAAGCATCCCTTTACAGGAAGCTCAGCAAATATCAATGACCAATCGCCCCTTGGGATGCTCATATTATATGTAGTTCGCAAGAATACGACCCTCTTCATGACAAGTGCTGTTCTGACTTTCAGTTGTGCTTAATGTGAGGAAATACGTTTGACACGTCGTCCTTTCTTAAGAGTAATGAATAATTTTAGCATGTCGTTGAAACGTGACACATTTCAAAATTTGAATAGTTTTTCATACGTTCATATGTTGAGAGAAGTCCCTAATTGTTATATGCACTTACAAAGTAAACTCTCAAATCACCCATCAGTATGTCATTTGGAAAAAATCGTGCAATCTCTTAGGTGAGTTCTTAATGAAAATTAACAAATGTGAATGAGTGTGAGTTGTGTGTTTATGTTGTCAGGAAAGGATGGCAAGCGTGAATGCAAAAGCACTCATTTCTCACCCTAATATCAAAGAAGAATGTAAAAATTTATGCGAGAACGCATCAATGTTTATTTGCGATCTGCTGTACAACATGTACAGCTTTGTCATTATCATCGTCATTATCAACAAACGGCCTAAATATTCCGGTTCCATGCATAAACATTTGCTTCTTCTTGCACGTCTCAAGATTTCTCTAGTCTCATGCTCTGTGATCCTTGGCGCATCGCGTCCTCATCTCATCCCCAGTGTATTATTTTAATTTTGTTTTATTACTCACCATACAAGACGAGAAAAGAGCTCTCACATATGCCAAGCCAGCACATCCATTCCGAATTCGATTCCAGGTGACTTGAGTGAGAACTGGCGCCACTGAGAAAACATTAAAGCTTTCAATTTCTTTCTCGTCCTCACACAAATACACACGTGCTAAGTTCCGTTCTTAGCACGGCACCACCACCACCACTAACATACTACCATGGTAGGTAAAGAGAAAAGGGTGCTTCATTAAGGTAACGAATATTTTCATTTGTTTTTATTCAAATTACATTTCGACACAGGGGACCTGATGATGACTGCGACGACGAAGAACAGGATATTCCTATTTGCCTACTCATATAAATCTTACATGCTCGAACGAAAGGACCTCCAAAGGGGCTTCTCATTTCATTCTTCGGTGTGGTAGTTGTCGTCATCATCGTCGACATAAGATGTTACTTGATAATTGAAAAATGTTTGCGCTCTAAAGAAGATAACCAACCACCCACGTTCAACTGTCGTTTCCACCAACCCCCCAGTTACCCCCAACATCCACTAACACTCCATCCTCATGCATCCAATAAATTAACCGCTGAGTTAAAAAAATTACATTTTGTAATTAAAAATCTTCGAGTTTTAAATTTATAGCAAACCTCCTGATAAAGAAAAGAAACCATTAGTTGTAATAGAATCCATCCTTGTTGGTTCCACCACCACACAAACAAGACCCCGGATGAAAAAAAAAATAGAAGAAACCCTTATCGAGTCGTATCGCAAAACCGCGATATTTTTAATGAAATATGAAGAAAAAATGTAACGAGCTATAAAATAAGAATATTTATTGACACTCATAATTCATTGAACACAAGCTTTGCACGAAAGGAAGAAAAAACACAGAAAACGAAAAAACTCTCTGGGAATTCGTCGTTATATTAATTTCTCGCTTTTTTCGTAAACGAAAAGATACCACCCCAGTTTAACGTAAAGAAATTGCATTTGCCTCACATATTTTTTTCTTTCCTTTTTTTTATTTCTACTTTTTTTCTCGCTTTTCATACGTATCTTTACATTTCACTTTTCAGTTTTACTTGAGAAATAAATTGAAAAGTATACAACTAACGTGGTATTATCAAATGTAGAAATAGACATGAGTATAGTACTAGGGACTTGATAGTTTATATTGATTTCATTGAAAAGCTATCATAACTAAATCGCACGATTTATAAGTATTTCTCTTCATGGAGGGACATATTTAAGTTTCCTTAAAAATAAAACAGAAAACGCAAGGTGTATACATTTATCTATGTTCACTTAAAGAGGGTGGTGTAAAACACCCGTAACGGATTTTTTAATGTGTTTTTATTTTTTTTCTTCTGCTCTCTTTATTCTTTCTATTATTCTCCTTAACGTCCCACCAAAAAAGGAGATGGAACAAATCCACCCGCACTTGGATAAAAATAAAAATTCAATGTTAATAATTTATGGTTAGGAAAATTATTACGATCTACTACCCCCGGTGGTGATGGTTGCGATGGTGGAGGGTAGAGCTGCCTGCCAAACGAATATATGTAAATTCGAAGCAATAGCAATCACCTTTCCTATATAATGTTGACGGTACTTCGTCGGGGCACGGCTTATTAACCAGATGAACCTTGAACAATGCCGCGCGAAACGATGTTATTATGACAATAGTACTCCGCACGCCTCCCCACGTTGAATGCAGTTGTTTAGCTGGTCCACAGCAGTAAGCGGGAGCATACCAAAGGCCATCATAATCATCTATATTCATGGATTAGGATTCAATTTTTTGTGCTTATAAATTTTATCCGCAGCACCTTAAGTGGGGTGGTGGTGATGGCGGAATATAGCTTTTCTCTACCAAGAGGGGAGAGATAAAATTGAAAATGTTACTATAGGTAAAATGTAAAAAGAAAAATAATGGAACGCGTACATTATGTTTGGAAATTTATACCAACGGGAAGAAAAATGTATTTATTAATGAATAATATCATCGCTGCGGGGGTAAATAATATGTTTAGAGGAGCTTGCAGGCTTAGTAACGATGTTCACTGCGAAACTTGGACTTGTATTCGAATCATGGATAAGAAGGAGACCAAGAATGTGAACAGATGCAACTTTAGGGAAACAAAGACTGAAATGACCTCATTTAAATATTTTGAAATATGCAGTAGAAATGTATAATGTACATTTTTATTTTCAAATTCCCATGTACTCAGCGTCCAGCGTCCACGGTATTCTGTATGCAGTATCCATATATTATTCTCATTAACTTCCATTCAGCGAACGCCCTCTTCCAGTAATTGAATTATCTAGTTGAATACCAAAAAACGCCCAAGATTGTCAAGTACTGTATCCTCCATCAATCTGTCAAAAGACAATTTTAAAGTGATTATTATTTTCTCGTTTGGATAACCGAATCGAGGAGAAAGCGTCTCGATTCAACAGAAAATGTCCTTTTTGATAATTAAAAAAACACATAAAATGTATAATCAATTTTTTTCTTCAACCTCCCATTTTGCCTACACTTCAAGTGACTGTTGCTCGCGTTTGTTTAAAGGAGACGCCTAGGAAGGGGGTGGACGAAACTTGACTTTGTATGTGATCTGAAAACACTTGAAAACATCCCTCGTCTTTTTTTTATATTTCGTGTTAATCATCTTTCCCTTAATTATAATTCACGGTGGGCAGGGAATAAACTTTTAAGGTGGTCGAACCCTCGGCGGTATGTGTCAATAGGAAGGAACAAAGTATTTTTCAAAAAAAGCGCAACAACCGCAACAATGACGAAGTACTTTAAAAAAAAAAGTTCTTTCCTTCTTTTTCGGCTTCGCTGGTAATTGAAAACATTTTAAGAGCCTTCTCGGGTTTCGGTTTCAAAATAAAGTCAGGGGACTTTAAGTGGCAAATCATCTGTGAAAGTTCTAACGTCACCTTTAATTGGTGACGGGACTAATTGGGAAAAAATTAATGAACTTTCGCTTTAGAATAAAAAAAAGACGTCCTCAATTCGTTTAAGTGGAACGGATACATTTTCGGAATTTTAATTCGATACCGTGCAATCCGAACGATTTCAAGTGGATTAATATATCATCGTAAACTGGGCAAGCATAGGAAAACAATAAACCATGATGGGGGCCTCATCAGAAATTCCATGAAGATGTAAGTTATTGATAGCCAACAGCAGAAGGAGGAGGTAATTTATCAAAATTATAGTTTTTGTGCGGAAACAATTCAGTAGCTTGAGAAGGGGCGGTTGCAAGTTCAGTGGGAACATTGAAAGCATGCCAAATAGCGATTACTTTTCCATAAAGGGAATGTTTTCTTAGACCGGATCTCTCTATGATGTGGTTCGCAGTTTCCTCCTTCCCACCTGAGTAGGATATGGGATTGAGACACTTAACTAAGATCAGAGCCAAGCGGCAGGCACTTTTTCTGCCCATAAATTACAATCCATTATTGAGTTGCCATTGTCTGAGATGCTGGGTGAGTTTTCCGCTTCGACAAAAGCGTAATAAATTTTGTTTTCTTTGCTCTGCTTTTGATTTTTTTTTCTGTTCTTGTTATACAAACCCGAATAGCAAAGAAGCATGTATACCTTCGTTATTTCACATAACGTAGTTAAGTAAACGGAAGTCCTTTAGCAGATAACTCACGAATTCGAAAGAGATTTGTAATTGGAGGGCGTGCGTTTCGTTTTGTCTGAGGATGTTGTGAATTATAGCTTATATCCTGCAATTGACATTAATCGGAAAGGTTCAAGGAGGAGAAATAACTAATAAATAAGTGCACAAAATATTGACTACTTTAACTATTTACTATATGTTTTTCAAACATCTTATAAAAACATATGATATTTTATTTGTACGACATAAAAAATACTTGGCATGCTATCATTTTAATTGATAGATCTTCTCTATATCTACCACAAAAACCAAAATATGATATTCACGTAGCAAACATGTCGCTTAGATTCGAAATTGTATAGGCTGTAGATATTATTCCTGCGTAATATCTACCTCGCTTCAGTGCATTCCTTTTCCGTCAATGCGATTTGCTATACTGAATTATTAACGAAACAATAAATTTTAAGTATTTGAAAATTTCCTTTTTGAATTGATTTTGGCAGTGCTGCTGTTTGTTGCATACAGATGTCATGAAGATGGGGTGGCGGATGGCGTCGTTATTTTTTGTTCTGAAGAAGCTGATGTTTGACACACCGATATGCGAGGGTTGGAAGTTGAGTGAAAGTTTGGTATCTTACGCACACTCTCAAATACGTACATCATGTGCCATCAGTCAAACGTATACATGATACGTTTGTGGCTTCAGTCTTTTTTGTGTCTTCCACATCTGGAGAAACTTACTATCACCCGGAAGCGATGTTTTACTTAGTTGAATATATTTTGATGCGGTAGAAGGTGAGGCAAAAAAATGAAGAGAAACCATGACAGAAACATAACACAAATGTGTGAGTTGAGAGAAAGAGGAAAAACATTAAAAATCAGGAAAAAATTCAAAGTGAACTTGAAGGAAAAGTTTCTAGCAGTTCCAGTTGGTGTATAATGTTTGCCAGTGACTGGTATTTCTTGTTGAGAAACAGTTAAGGAAAATCAAGATTACTAACTACCGTCGCTGTTGTTGCAACAGAAATCATATGAGAAGAAACCAAAAAGAGACACGGAAAGACGAACAATACGCTTGAGAAAAGGTAACCTCAACTAATGTGAACAGAAAGAACTTAAAGTTGCTGTTATTGTGGTTATATACTTCGAAAAATTCACTGAGCTGCATGATATGTATATACATATACGCACAAAAATAGGTAATGCATTTTAAATATTCCCTATTACTCGCATTGGAGTAAATCATCACATAGTACCTACATACCATTATCGATATTTAAGCTGATCAATAAGTGAACCTTTATTATGAAACGCCTGACAGAGACTACTTGACGCTTACTACAAGCTTAGCTCAAAAACGTTCACGGTATTCAATTCTGCTATCACTCCGGGGAAGAACAATTTCTTTTGAGGACTGGTCCCTTTCATATATACGTATGCACATTTCTTTGGTGCCTGACAATAAATGTGACAATAAAAATCCGTTGAATTCGTTTTTATAGTCGGCCGGGAGACATGCGGACCACAGATAGCAAGTAAGCACTGCGGGCGTCGTTTCGTACACAAATCCCGAAGCAGCATCATACCCTACTATCAAATTCTAGTGATGTTTCATGCCTTTACATATTGCTATTTCCATATCCGCATTCAAAATACCCAAAAAATGTTTTATACTTTTTCCGTATTTTTTTTTTCTTTGTTGCCGCCTTCCTTGTAGGATATCAATTCGTTATGTAGAGGAAAATTCCCATCAATTCGTAGACGCTGCTCTATTTACCAGTTTTCATAATCCAAAAAGCATATTTTCATATAAATGTGGCCATAATTCAGAAAACAAGAAGCGGGAGAATGTAAACGAAAAAAAAAAACAAGAACAAATTCAACTTGAAAATGGTGGTTCGAGCTAAGATGTTTCCATAATAAAGAATGACTATGGCGATGACAATGACGCCATTGGTATTATAAACGATATTTCCCTTTGACGTATTTGTATATGGCGGTTTTGGCTATTGATGTCATCGAAATAATATTTATGTTGAATTCCATGTGTACGGCTTTTGTTTTATGGCGTAGTTCTTTGTTAATCGCTGTGGCACAAGATTTCAAATTTATCCTTTTATTTTAAAGGCCATACATACTTTTCCACACCTTATCCAAACAGATTTTGTATATATATATGTAGATATATTTCTTATTTAAATTTTCAGTGAGGCTCTCATTCCTCGTGCTTTAGTAAAACTGCCTCACTGCCTTTAAATAATATTATCAAAGTCTGTTCAGGCTCAACCTGTAAAATGAGACTTCTCGTAAATATTTCATTTAACTTCTTCATCCACAGACAAGAACCATCACAGTGGGTGGTAGTAACATTGCACGCCTACTTTGAGTTTGTATACCCTTAAACTCATCGAAGTGAAGAATTTCGGGTGTCATTCGCTACTCGAGCTGCCATTCCCCCTCGTCCCTTGATAATTTCCAATAATAAAAGTGAACGAGAGAAAAAAAAACACAGTTTCCTTCGCTGAAACACTGTCTTGTCTCTAGAGTCCTCTTTCTTTCTCGTGCGAACATTTCTTGATCTTTGACGCGAATTTGCGACAGTTTTGAATCCTTATTAACATATAAATGATACTCCAGTTATCCATATTAATTTAGTTATTATTCAACTAACTCAAAGGATACCATCCATCTATTTACATCTATACAGACCGTCAACCACCCACCCACCGGGATCCCCTTCAGCCAGTCAACCAATCCAAAGCTAACATCAATCCTATATCATTAGATCCAAAGCTTCCACCATCTCACATCCTACTGCTATTTTGTCGGCTAAAGATGTCTCTTTCTGGTGTTCATCTGTATTTTTCATTAAGTCGGAATTTTTCGCGCGCCGCACTCTACACCAAAGGCACATTCGAGTATCCTTGCGACGAACCAACCAAGCAACTTCCAGGAAGAGCAAATACAAGTACAGGCGCATAGGAAAAATTTTATTATGATTATTAAGAATTTTCTTTGATTACGGTATTCCATCGTATACAGATGAGTTACCAAGTGTCTAGGCTGTGCGGTGACGAAGGCTCTGATGGTATTCCTCTGAGTCTAGGAAGCACAATATTAAAAGTCAAAACATATAAAAACATAAAGTTTTATTAGTTTCGGGGATGACAACGCGGCCATGCTTCAATGACTACAAATGAGTTTGAATATTCTTGCCTCAGACTCTTCCGGTCTTAGAGGACAAATCGGAGTTAGGCAATGGGGTGGTAAAATGCGTAGGTTCACTTAAATTTCAAGTCCAAGTAAGTCGTTCTTTTCACTCCCACAAATCAATCACTAGTGTGGTGGTAACAACTTCTGCCAGTGCTTATGTTGGAAAAGGGTTGTGTGCAACATGTGCACTGAACACTGAGTTATTGCATGTGATTGCCATAATTTATTCAGCAAGTGTACAGACAATTTGGCAGACGCAGTTGCAAGTGCAGCCCTTGTGATTGGTTATGCATTTCCGATAACAATTGGTAACTAGGGGTAAGACATGATTTATCAGCCATTTGCTTTCCAATATCATGGTAAGTTCTACCATA
Source organism: Eristalis pertinax (assembly GCA_907269125.1). Lineage (NCBI taxonomy): Eukaryota > Metazoa > Arthropoda > Insecta > Diptera > Syrphidae > Eristalis > Eristalis pertinax. The sequence goes on from OU026149.1 coordinate 71,930,023, forward strand.
GATTGTTGACTTCCTCCAAATTTTGTTTTCCGTGGGTCGCTCATACTGAATGTATAAGCGTATAAATATGTATTTCTACATATGTACATTATGTGTTCTGTTGTTTTCGGCTTCTTGTGACCACCCTTAGTATCAATCAATGCAACCAGAGTTTGCATAGGAATCGCTATAAAGACAAAAGTTATGGATCAGAAGTGCCCTCTGTACACACATTGTGTCACCATCGTGGATGCTGATAGTAATCGTATGCAATATTTCTTTAGTTTCACTCCACATTTTGCATTTAATCAATTTGTTTCCATGTGCAGACCACAAGGAAACGACTCTGTAGACTAAGCACCATGGAACTCGAGACAAGCAGCACCTCCAAAAAGAAAACACCTAGCCGCCGCCGTAGCCAGCAGTATACCGTCGAGCTGTGTGTTGGTTGAATTATGAGAACTTAGGCTGTGAAGGATTGACGATGACTTAGAGATATGCATAGGGTAGAGAAACTGCTCGCACAAGTGAACAAGCAAAGAAGGCTAAAGAAGTGAGAACACAGAACCTCACTGGTTCAGTGGTATGTATGCAAAAGCGGACCCAAAAAGCAATAGTCATCAGCTATCAGAAGCCGTCCAGAAGAGCTCAACTCATATGTTGTTGAACGGTTGACCAAATAAACGACGGAAAGACGAGAAATTGCCATTCGCCTTGAATAAATGTGCACTGCAGTTCTCGTCCTTGACTGCAAGGATTTCGAAATGCAATGGAACGAACATGCATTTAAAAGCATGAGAGTGTGGATGCACTCGTACAAACAAAACGAATTGCTAATAAAGGATATAACTTTTGTTTGAATTAATGTTCGGAAGGCGCAATGCCCAAGGATTGTGCTCAGAGGAAAAGGGGTGAGATTCCATCATGATGCATTGCATTTGTTGCCACCAACCGACCATGACTAACCAGTTGGTCCTTTTCTTCTTCAGCTGTTGCATTGGTGTTGTCCTTTATTACCTTCTCTCTTGCTCTCTCGTCACGTCTTCAACTGCCCTCATCTGAGCTCTTCTTTGCTCAGCACATCTTAGTCTAATTCCATATATTATGATGCAAGATTGATTTACGTTCGAATAGATTTTGCCAAATTTCTCAAGTTTGTTGAAATGGATTTCCTTCTAGTGTGCGCTGTCTCTTCCCAAACGTGGTCCTTGCATTTGCTCGTTCGGTAACAAGGAAACGAAAGCAATGACTGAGATTTATCAAAAGGTAATTTATTTCAGGAGGTTGTTTCTCGGAGAGTGTGGGTACAATGCCATTGTTGGCAGTGATGTTACATATGCATGGTACCAAAACAAATGGGCAAATTTAAGAGAATTCACAGCAATAAATCGCCTTTAAGCAAACTATTCAAATTGAAAGCGCCTGGTATTTTCCTGGAAACGATTTGCAATGAATGTGCACATGAATTTTGATTAAAATTAATTTGGGGTTACTAACGGCTACGATATGAATGATGAATACAACCTATTGGAACGTACTAAAGTTTCAAAATTGCTGTCATTTTAACACGTTTCAATTAAAAAAAAAAATACACCAAACCCTTCAATACAACAACAGCAGAATCAATAGCAATTTATCTTTCCAGCGCTAAAAGTGAACATCTGCTTGCCTTAAAGCATATGTAATTACAATTGCCGTGCTCGTTTATTTTCCTTCTCACAAAAAGTTCCAAGGAATGAGGAAACATACATTTTCCGAACGTTAAATACCAATTTATGAAGCTGATGGTCTCATCCTCGACGTCGAAGCCACCGAATCTGCACTTAATATTCCGCATTGTTTAATTTAGCACTGCATACACAAACAAAAAACAACATAAATCGTGCACTTCTTGAACGTTCGACCACAAGGAAGAGGTGTAAAGCTTGTCTCATAAAATATTGAAAAGACCAAACCACCACCAAACGTTGGTGTTTGCGGCAGTTTCGAAAGCACAAAAAAGTAACCAACTCTATCCGATGAGCAGATTGTCGTCTTCCGCCCTCTGAATACTACATATACCAGCACAGGGCCATTAGTCTTCTGATCTGAGTCAACCTAATGAAACATCGAAGCTATAGTCACACCTATTCCATGAGTTCGTCGCTTGCAGGTAGTGCTATACCTTGGAAAAGAAACTTGATCTTCATCAGGTGTTAAGTAAAAGTTCTTCTCATGCAGCTCCTTCTGTTAGATAGTTTTGTACAATGGGATGAGGAAACATTGAAAACTTTTTGAGGATAATAGGCAAAAACACACAAACCAATTGCTTTTCTCACCTCAAAACACCGGTGTACATGTGAGGTGCACAGTACCACCATCTTAACAGCCACCCATACACTTATGTAAGTTATCTGGGAGCAGTTTGCCGACGGAATGATTACAGGTATGGGAGGTGAAATTGTGGTATATTAGATTTTAATATTTTAACATTCTTTGGTGCTGAATCTCTTTGGTCGGATTGATTTTGGAGTTCCAACAGCTAGGGCATGCCTTTATCATACTTTTCACTTTGTGAAGAGTCCAATGCTAAGGGGAGAATTCATGTAAGAATGTTTGGGTTCGAAAAGGTCGATTATGGAATGCTTGTACACCATGAACTCAATTTGATATTTTGGTCTTCCTCCAAATATCTCACACATGTGTATTCTCGATTCTGAATGAGGTATTCAACAATTATGCGGTTAGTCACCTTGGTGTGGTTTCAGTACGGTTACTAATAGGTTTCATTCGAATAAGCAAGTTCTTTAACATAATCACCAACAATCAAAAAACGGAGGCGAATTAAGTGTAATAATTTGAGTGGCTTGCAAATATTGAATCTAGATTAACTTCCTATAGGGCAAACAAATTGGTGAAGAAGTCCACAGGGAAAATGTTTTTTTCTTCTTTTGTTTGCCATTACGAATCAACGTCCCTTGAATCGAAAGACGCAGGCCAGTCGCCTGGAAGAATGGCTCGTGTAAAATCATTTTCAATGCGTTTGTTTTAGGCGAAATGTAATATGCCTCCACTGACAATTGGAATCGACTTTCAAGTCATTCCCCACATAGGACATCCGTAACATTTTTTGGTTTTAACCAAATACAATGGTGAATGGATTTGGGCAATGGATGAAGCTATAACAGGGTCTAGTAAATTTAAAATTCAAATTAAATCGCTGATATACAAGGATTGTCATTTGTCCTGAGCATTTCACTCAGAATTAATTGGTGGAAAATTCAATTAAGACAATAAATTATCTGATCAAATATTTGAATACCGAATTTCAATGATTGCACAAGAGCAAACAAACTGTACAGAGGTAGGGTAAAAATTAAAAATATGAAAACAAGGCAAGCAAGACTGATTCTATTCAATTGATTTCTTCTGTTGGAAACCGCAATTGCTATGTCGCAAAAGCGTATATTAAATCCAAGAACCAATATGTAACTTTCTTAATATTTGTCTTATCTCACGCTAGGTTCCAACTTTGTACACACTACTCCCCCTGGCGTTGAGTAAACGTTAAAATAGGCCAACAGTTGAGTTGCTTTGATTGCTCCTCGGTTTTTGCTCCTTTGAACTTTATTGGTGTTAATAGGCATACAAAATGATGCCCACCCGACTCGACAAAGAGGGAGATCTGCCGCAATTAAGTCATTCCTCCTATAGAACGATGATGGGCGAGAGTTGTACTTTTTTGTATTTTGTGCTGGGGAATCTCCAATATCTCAGGGTAAAGTTTTTTCCGTCTGCAAACAACAAACATGTATGTGGAGAAAATATGGAAAACCCAATTTTGAAAGTTTTCGAGTATTTGATTTTGAGGCATTCCACAAGCAAATAGATTCCTTCTCACATGATTATTTTTGCTGGCGATGAGCGTGTGAGCTAAATGACGGCAGTCGACTTAGGATATTGGATTTGGAAATTTTTAAAATTAAAATGCCTCTGCAGGGTGAATGACGATTTAATTGGCATCACAAAAACTGCTGAATTCATACGGAAGAATGGAATTTCTTTGAAGCCACAATTTCGACATATAATAGGAGAGTTATGTTTTAAGAAGTTCTGATCAGGATTTTCAGGCAATTGTTTTGAGATCTAAGTGTAGTTAGTGCATACAAAAGTATAACCAATCTAATTCCCCCGACAGCAAATGGAGTCAATTCCTGTCGGAGATCGAGAAATGACAAAAGAAATGTCGTATGTCCTTCAAGATGGCAGATTACTTACTCAGTACACACCTCATTCCATTCTTATATAATGATTTTATTTTTTTCAAAATACATTTGCAAAAAAGTTTTGTTACTAGATATTATGTTTCAGGTCACTTTCAACACTTTTCACACCAAAATGCTTTTAAAATATATGTACATAGATACATTACTTGTTACACTTATAAAAGTGTACAAATAAAACAGCCATCAGTCTTAAGATGCAATCTTCGAGCTCTGGAAGCAACATCTTCCTGGTAATGCATTCCGCTGGGATTAATTGAACCCAACCCAAGTAAACTAATACATTCTTAATGAGGCCTTGATAAGTAACTTTAAGTTACAACTCTAAAAAGTGTATTAAACCAAGTAATGTATCATGTCAAAAATTTCACTCCTTTGTTCACTGAAAGAGCTAAAGAAACTAGCTCCCTATATTCATCAATCCACCAAAACAAGCACATAATACACAATTAGCCGGCACGAGCAATTGGAAAAGTTTTCATCACTTAGCCAGAATAGGCTGTTCTGTTGTAAATTTATCCCTCTCGAAAATATGTTAAAACTTTCTACTCTTTTCTTCACCCCTTCTTCAATTTTAAGCTCAAATATATTAGCCCGGGTACTGTGTAAAATACAAACCGCCTCCCTCCCTTTCCTTTTCTTTCTAACGGCTGATAATAATAATCGTAAAAAATAATATTCTCCTCGAAGAAGGATGGATACAAAGACAAATGTAATGTAGTGTCAGAGATGGATCTAACCTATGTACAAATACCAGATCAAATTCTTAAAAGTCGTAATTTGCAGAGTTTGTCTAGAGAGATATAAACAAAGTAACAGAAAACGAGGTGAGGTACAAAAATGGACGTTGATATAAACCTTCATCATCATTGAACTAAACTAAAAAAAAGTCGAACCGAGTGTCTTCTGTAGTTCGGCTGTTCTGGGTAATAAGCAAAAGCCAGTTGATATTGATAATGGGGCGACTATTTTAAAGAACTGGAGAAGGAGAGGAAATGCCATCATCCCCACTTCCCACCTCTGACACTGTTAGCAACCACCAGCGCTCAAGCAATTTCAATTGTCGAAGGGTTGATTTTCATCATTTTGCAGAGGAACTGAAGTAGGTTCGACTTTCTTATCAAAGCATGGGGGTTCTGTTCTGCTGTCTTAAATTACACGAAAGAAGCACAGGATCGTGTCTTTAAGTGCCGGAGCTTAAGTGTGTGTATCGAAGAAAGAACACTGTTCTTCCACAACAATTTCTTGCGAGGACCGCGGGCGGAGAATGAATTGTTTTGCTTTGTTCTGCAAGATGTTCTTGTGAATATACTCGAGATGTAGATGTAGCTGTTGTTGTTAGCCCTAGTGGCGGTGGTAATGGTGCTGATGGTGGTTCCTTCATGAAAATTATACTGATTTCCAGATATTAGGTGTTAATTTTCAACCCCTTCACACTTCGTTCAAAGACATCGATCTCATGCGCGAAAAGCATTCTCTTCCTGCAGACGTTTACCCCCTAAAAACCGACCATCGCCAAATTATAACTGCCCCCGGGGGAGTTCTGCTTTACTCAGAATTATTAACGCGCAACGTTACCACAACAGCAACTACGCGGACTAAGCGACTGTTTTTGTTTGTTCTGGATACTGCTGTCGCTACCGACTTGGCGCGGTACGGTGTGATATCGTTTCTTCTTTGTATTGAGTTAAGCATCTGGTTGGTTTAAATTTACTTTTATTACAATAGATGATGTTTGGCATGAAGAGTACCGTGAAGTGGTGTCGCCTCAACGCACGAATTACCAAATGAACGTGCTGCTGCTCCTCCTTGTGGACTTGCAAACATTTACCTTATCGCACACCTCACACATTAATCGAATTCAATTCAATTTAATCCTTATTTAAACTTGCTTTCGTCGGATCTTATTTATATGTTTTTTGGCCTGTGCAAATGGCAAATGGGAAAGAAACTTTACCGTCTTTTGTTGTTATCCAAAGTTTACGTGATTTTTTGTCACCTCTTCCTTAATCCAATAAGGCAGAGGAGTAGCAAAATAAAAAGTAATGCAAAAAAAAAAGTTCAAAGAGACAAAAAGACGGGACGATGCCCTGGCGTATGTGAAGCTTCGCATAAGATGTACGATAATTGTTTGAGTGGTGAATAAATTCATTCCCACTTCTTTGCCTTTGTGTCCTTCAGGATCTGACTTTCGCCATTTGAGAACACATTGTTTTAGCAATTTTATATTGTTATTTTAAAAAGTCTTTAAAGAAAGCTTTTAATAAAGTTCCCACAAAACGTGAGAAAGATTTCAAAGTCTTCACTTGAAAGAACGTGAAAGTGGCAAAAGGGACATTAAACGAAAGGGGATCGTGTGATTTAAGGAACGTTTGCTTACTGTATAAAAGAAAATCACTGAACAAGTCCATCTCCTGATTTATAATTTCGTTTGGCCATATTCGAAGGAATATAATTAATGAATATCATATGCAAAAGGAATTAAATACGTGAAGTTTATAATAGCGCCAAATAAAGTTAAGAAATACAACTGAATGTTTTTAATCTGATTATGAAATATACATACATACCTATGCTGCTGCTGTTCACATTGACAGTCTGTTTTCCAAAGTTAATTAAATTAACCACCTCGTATACACATTACCTCATATGAACGTGCATCTATACATGCATACATACATTTCGCGATTTTCCAATCATCAGGTGTCGCCTCTTGCATTGGAAATTCTGCCGGTCAATGTTCATATTTGGGGGTGAGCTGTGTAGCGATACGTGTGAAAGGACCTGGTCATGGTCAACACTTCGAATGATTCATATCCAATTCGCCGGTTGTTGAAAATTCCACGCTGCTGTGGGTTTTTTTACCCACTTTTGTTTTCCTTTGCTGAGTGCGCATCCATAAGGACTGCTTTACATCACGTGCAGCCACATAATGGAATATTGATATGAACGAAAGAGGCTTACACTCACCTTGCCAATTGCCTGACCTTCTGTTTAGTTTTATTTTTATTCCAGCTCACCATGTTTTGCTGGGGAAAAAGAATTCAGGATGTGGGTGACCAGAGTAATGTCTGACCCTGCATCCGCCCGTACCCGAAATTCCATCTGGATCGGAAATGCTTCCTTGAACATAGAATATTCAAAGCCTTTTTCCGCTTTTGCGCCAATCTATTAACAAATATCCATCAGATGCCATCGTCCCAACCATTCGACTGGTGAATACCACGCCAAATAGCTAACAACCCTTCTAAGCTATTTTCGGGTATTTGCAGCGTCATCTGGGTGGAGTATATTTTTTTCAAGTTAGCATGATGCATGCATGTTCGCCCATTGACATTTCGTCGCGGGCATTTGTAATGGAATGGAAGATTTTTTATTCAATGGCCCACCAGCTTTGTTTATCCATGCTCACGCCCGATACACTGCAATTTGATGACAAAAAAATTGGTATGGAAGTATGGCTATTGGTAGCGAGCAGCATGTGAGACATGACCAATTGATTTACTGGACTTTGCTTGCCAAAAATTAATTGAGTTGACGACAAGTGCAATTGATTTATGATGCGGGGAATGCGTATGCTTTGGAATTCATCCCTTTTATTGAATTGATAGCTTGCCCGGGGTTATGGCTGTAATTTAATGGATGTGCCACTCATTTTCGTTGCTTCTGTTTTTCGCTTGAATTGAAAATACTGACTACAGGGGTATGCAAATTGCTATGATCCTGTACTTTCTGTTTAAATGTATGTATGAGTGAATAAACAACATAAATAAAAGTGTCGACTATTCACCTGGAGGCAATATTTTTGTTATTGAATCTTGCTATGATCTTTGTAAATGGTTTGGTATAATGCCATTTGATTGGATATGTATAAGAAATACATTACACTTATCCAACCAAGCGAAATTAGATAAAGTATTCCTCACGAGACGCTGTACAAATTATATATATCTATGTTTATATAGCATGAAAATTACTATATTAGAACAGAGGTAGAATACACTCGAAAAGCAACACCCCCATGGGCTGCCAAACTAAAAATTCTCATAACAAAATATCTTGATTAGCTACATAACTCCAAAGATGTTTAGATATTCGCCAACCACGGATGAGAAAGGGAATTAAGTGTGGATCCTTATACCCGGCAAACAGTCAAGTCTCTCCTGCAATGCTTGCATTTACTCTCAACTAAACTCTGCTCATACTACATTCACACATCGAATCCTAGTCGCCTTTTCTTTATTATTTTATTATGTTATATCCTTACACCCTTGTCTATAAATCGGATTAATGATTATGATGAGATCCTTGTGCTTATGTCGTCGAGATACCATATTCTCGTGCTCATCCTCCTTTTCCTTCTGTGAGTTGTTTTTCTTCAGACAAATGGGGTAGAAATCTTAAAGTTTTTCTCTGCTACTTTATTACTTAATATGAGCCAGTAAAAGCACGTGTGGATGCGCAGAATTTTTATCTTAGAATGCAGTGGTAGTAACTAAGTGGAGGCGCGGATGATGATTTCTCATCGCATGATCCACCTGTGACATGATGCAACCATTTTCTATTTTATAAACTTAAAGCATGCTTAAATAAATCAGTTGGGATATACTCATGTATGCACATAGCCTGTTAGTCAGAAATAGGGTTAAGAAAGCAGTGGGTTACTGATTTATGAATCCATTTTGTCGGCAATAAATCAATGATATGTGTGCTAAGCAAAGATAAGTATTAGAAATGAAAGGTTAAAATCGGGGTGAAATGAACTTTCAAAATATGAATCGACGCTGTTGTGTTACGTGTGCTGTCATGTAATTTATGCTTTGTCATCGGTGTCCATTTATTAGTCAGCTTCATATGTGCTCCATAAAGACGTGTCATTCGTTTTTTGTATGACACGCAAGGATGTGTGTACAGTATGCGGAAACATCAAGGATAAAGTAAGTGCTTGCAAATGATTATAAATAATGGATCGAAAAAGGATTGAACGAAAACAATGACACATTGGAAGGAGGAGAAAACCACACCTCAATATAATAAATTCATCGAACCATCAAGCACAGGGATGGCGTCCTAGCTATGTAAGTAAAGAGCAGACATCCAAAAGTTTCTCTCTCATAAATCCTGTAAATCTTTTTTTTTTCTTTTCTAGTTAATTTCAATACAAGAGCCAACAAACAATACTACGAAAATAAAGGGCCTATCCAACCGACCACCAACCAGAGAACTTCTTAAAAGACACAAATCTTAGGAATCCCCTGCAGAACCGGAGATCCCCACAAACTATTTAGTCGGACAAATAAAACTCCCAAGTTCTTAGTATCCTGTGTTTAATGTTCTTAAAATGTAAATCGAAAAGGGCTTTCGAAGTTCCAACGATTGACAAAATCCTTGAGTGTGAGAAAAAGGACTTCTGTAGTTCCGTTTCCTTAGCAAAAGACTGGTGTCGTTCGTTTGCTGTTTCCTTGTCTATGTCGTCGTTGTCAGTCGGCGTAGTACGCAGGCAGAATTATTGAACAAAGTTTTGGGCTCCAGTAAGTGCATTCGCTTCATGATGTCAGTTCTAAATCGGAGTATAAAGACGACACTTTCTCCAGTAACAAAATGATTTACTTTTAAGGGTGTGAAGAAGGAACGGTTACCTTATTGTTTCGATTATGAATAAATGGACACTTATTGTGATCAGATGAATAATTAAAATGAAAAGTATAAAAATGCATACAAATTAATCTACCGTGTAGAGAATATATATCTTCCTAAACCAGCACTTTATTTCGGCATGAAAACGACCCATGTTCTGTGGTCTCATAATACACTTCGGTCAAACGAAAATGTAACCCCAGCCAGACTACTATAGTCCGAAGAAGGAATTTCCTTGGAATGTTGTTGTTATCTTCACCACATCTATCTTTTGCGAAAACGTACACTCCCTAGAATAGGGTAGAGGTTAACAAAGAATTAAATGTAGGTGAGACCACAACTAACTTCGAAAAGTAAGACTCTCCACTGCCTTCGTCCAGATTTTGAATATAAATGTCTTGTATGGTGAGAGAGAATCAGGGATAATCTTGGACAATCCCAGAATGTTCCTAGTCTAAGACGGAAGGCTTCGTTTTGTTACTCGTGTGCACAAGCAAACTGGAAAGAAAATATGTAATAAATTTTCTATACAAAAGGATAAGTCATGTGCCATGTACTTGTGGGTATGTTTCACATTATTTTCATGCACTTAAGTTGCAGCCGCACCCACAGCAATATAATATTAGAACCATTTAAGAAAATCGATATGCAGCTAAATAACCACATTATACTGGGTAGTTTTTCGAGCTGTGATTAGCATTTTCGTGGGTCAAAGTTCACCATAATCTGTTACAAAATACATTATATCTCATTCCATTACAAACAGCCATAGAGTGATCAAGACTGTCTACGACTTATTCGACATTATACATTGTTACCAGTTTGCAGAAGGTGTCACGGTGTGCCTGCCCAAGATAACTACCATAATGACATCATAAAAAAGCACCGCAGTCCATAATGGTAAGCGGATTTTCATTCTAATTAGCCAATAATCCTTCATAAAAACCCATTAAGTTTCGTAATTGGTTTGTTGTAAAGTGAAGTTGAGCTAGACTGCGATGCATACGATGTCACGGCATGATAACACCAGGAATAAATGACATTCCGCATATAACAAACCTGGCTCCATCAACAGCATCAACATTGTCGTCATCTCTTTAAGTATTAGAACTTGCCGAAAGATTTCGTGGTACTGTCAACCAGAGAGAGCACAGAACATAGAGCTCATGGTACACTCCACTCACACACATTGCCAGGTAACCTGTTGGCGATACTATGGTAGTATATTGGATTACAAGGAAAACTCCGCAAAACCAAGATATGGGACAACCATATGGTGTGGACTGTGAAATCATGTAACACCTTCTGGAGGGAAGAAAATTAAAAAGCCCTTTTAACTTGCATACACACATCCAGTTTGTGCTGTTGGAAATTCAAATCTTCGTCGAGTTGTGAGAAACCTAACTATCCCATCTTTTCCTTGGAGTCTATAATAGTATGGGACACCAAGATGGATATGCAAGAACACTGTTGTCTGGGCATCCTTGCTGTGTTCTTGGTTTCGCCACGCCACGGATAAATAGAGAAAATCGTAATATTCCGCAGCGCGGGTGTAGCGCTCGATAAATTTTACCTTGGATAACGCAGACCAATTTCGAAAATTATCTAAACATCTTTTGGGTTTTGCATTAACGCCTGGGACACGCTACATATCCGATGTTATGCAAATATCCTAAGTAAATGCGGGACGATGCGCATATGTGCTGTTGAAACGATGGCTTGAATTTCATTAGCGGTACAAGGACTTGTGCAAACTAGTACTTTTAGATCAATGAATGTATATACATACATATATATGCATGTATAAACAGTAGTAACAGTGGTAGGGTATTTCTTTAAACTTCTACATTTACAAAAAAACTCCACCAAAATACACAAGGTACTACCGTCGCACAGCATACACATACGTATCTCAGTTTAACTACCCCGCACAAGGTTGCTGTCAATTTTAATGACTCCTTCATTACAAGTTTAATCCGCTTGCAATCCACGTCCACTTAACACTGAAAAGTCCTTTTTGACAAGTGCAAATTGCAATTGCAATAGCACCAATGGACAGGCGATGATACATCATAATCAACATCATCATGGCAACCATTCCATGAATTTCCGTCACCGTTTCATATCGCAGCAAATCATATTTGCAATAATTGGAATGAACGCTCAAAAGTGCAGCAATCAAAACTCAACGAGGTAGCATCCTTTTTCCAACCACCACTCCACAACACCATATTCGAGTTCGAGTTACAAGAACAGAGGGCGTGAAGCCCCTTTTCACGAATTTCGATTACCGATGGTAAATCTGATTCTGATTCTGACAATATGGTTGCAGGTTGGCGGCGGTTGATGGTGGTAATGGTGGTTTGTTTGCCCAACATGATATGCACTGAAATTAAAAGGAGCAAGAGAGAGTAGCAACAAGCACCCCACTGAGACTGGTCACAGGGATGACATGTCACGAGCAGCAATAGCAATGACGATGATGATCCATATGGGTACTCCACAGTTGCATGCCCTCAATATTACGCCGCTACCGTTGCTGATGCTTCTGCTGTCTATACTTCTACTCGAGTGTTAGAATGTAATCCTATGCATCCGCAAGTATCGTAATCATTTTGTTTGGTTGGTTGACTACGGCATTAAATGACTAGCATATCAGACTGTATAGAAATGGTGCTGTTTGGTGAAAAGGAGTTTCATTCATTAACCAAATATTCGAGGTAAGCGGATGGTTGCATCTGCTTCATAACCCTATTTAAAAGGTGTTACAGCGTGAATCCATCAATTAAATTAACAACCCTTTTTCATTGTTGCACCCTGCTGTAACGTACTTCTCCTCTCACATCAAAGACAATTAAGCAATGAATGAATAAATAATATTTAAATTAATTCCCACAATTTTTGTTCAATATACCTATACCATTATATAATTATTGTCCATCGATCCTTACTTATTCTACGATAGAAACAACATATGAAAACCTTGTGCTTCCTTGCAGAACGTTATAAATGACTGGTTCAACTGCATACACATGTGTGTGCATATGCACATGACGAGGATAACATGTACAAAATTAAATTCATACTTCTTCAACATAATAAAACTCCATTCAAACTCGAATACAATTAATACGTTTATACGGTTTGGAGTAGAGTTCTATTCGTATCATGCATATGGTGAAAGTGTAGCAGCCTCTGCACGTCTAGAAATTTATTTTATTTACATTTAATTCACAAAAGCTTTACAGTACTTTAGATTACAACTGCTATTGCAGCAGCTGCTTTCGTTGCTTGTGCCATTGGCATTACTTACTATCCTTTTCCCCCTGCCAGTGGTCAGATTTTTGGCACAAATCGCGACGTAAATATGTAATTTTGTTATTTTAGTGTAGAGAATTTTTTTTAATAGCAGTAGAAAATCCTAATTAACGTTGTTGCGAACAATTGCCGTGTGATATTTAATGTAGCTCGTGGTCACCGGTGGATTTATTTAGACTTAATTAAATCACACCATCATAATAGTCAAAACCTTGTCTTAACCGGTAATTCGGACAAGGAGAGCTCACCAAAATTACTACAAAAGCAATTTTAGTATAGAGATATTTTCTTTTAATTTCTATTGTAGAGATACAAAAACAGGCCCTTGCTCACAGGTCTATTATTTATACTTAATACTGAATAATCCCTTCTTATTTATAAGTATTAGTTCTAACAAATCAATGTCTTTTGATTGACAACCTCTACTTTGTATAAAAAAAAATATATTGCATATATGTACATGTGAAATGTCCACTATTGAAATACTATGTCCGGAATATATAAAATTATAAATTATGCACGTATTCACTCATTCAAATCAACCGCCAAAGAGATTTGTTTCCGTGCGCCATCTGTATGTGAAAATTACCGGGAGTTTCTCTTTCAGCACATGACAGCTACCAATTGCTGAATACTTGCAAACGTTTTGACAGTTCAATGTGCATTTTTCATCTTTGCCGCACGTTTTGAGTGTTTTGTGTTTATTTGAAGTGCAATTTCAAGTTTCATTCGTAAATTATACTAACATTTCAAATAAAATGTCTACGACAGACATATTAAACTTAAATACATCCCAAATGTTCGAAAAAATACGTTCCGGCCTGCCAATTGAACTAGGAGGAACTCAGAATTTATTGGAATGCAAGGATGATCTACTCTATGCTTGGAACGTCTCCGATTCTTGTCTACTGGTCATTAACTGGAGAGCAGCAAAATTAAATGGATTCAATGAAATTAAATATCAGGTAGGAATCATAATATTACCAACAAAAATATCGATTTTTTTTTAGCGTCAGAAGTTATAAAATGTCTCCTTGAGATATCCCGCCAAGAGTTATTTATATTGACTAGTTTGGAAACAACTGAGGAAATATATACTGTTTTGAACTTACGGCCTCAAGAGAGTCGTAACGAAAGTATCGTACCTCTTCGCAAAGTATAATGTATATGTATACGGTTATTGAACCCATTGCTTCCTTTCAAAGCGTATTTTATAAGCGAAACGTGTACTTATCGTTGTCGGATTCAGTCCCGATGGATATTATAATGTAGTAAATTCATGCAATTTGTCATCAACATGAAGAATGCAGTAACCTGCAAAGGAAAATCAGAGTCCCCTAGTTAAACTTTGATCTTTATTGAGTAAATGTCGAAAACCTTCTTATGATATAAAGCTTTGACAATGGAGTGGACGAAAATCAGACTATTACCCAGGTGAACAGTTGATTGTTATTATTTCCCCGGTCAGGTAAAGGGGATTACTTCGAATCGGTTCACTTCTTTTTTCTTACATTTACCTCTGGAGTTTTCTGAAGGTACACAGTATAGCCTTAAATATATAGACTATTTGAACAAAAAGATCTGCTATCATTTATTCATTTCCCTCGTTACGCGGTAAATGCAGTCAGCCAAACTGAATTGTAGATGAGCATTGGATGTAAATTCAAAGCCGTGATGGAGGAAAAATCATCTTTAATTCGGTGTGGCCTTATATATGTAGTCTTTGTGGCTGAGTGATGTTTACTTTGCTTTGGGTTATTTAACTTTAAAAGATTGAAATTTATTCTTTCTTTATTTATTTTGCTTCACCACACATTCGACGTGGGACATGAGCTGTGAGGCAGAATTAAAAAATATCGACATTTATTTCCATCACATCACAGCAAAATAATAACTCAAATTCTTTACTAGATATGTATTTATCATTTATAATATATAATATACTACAATATTCTCGAGTTGTGTAAATGTAAAGATATATGTAGATGTATAGACGACAACACCGAATAATTTCAAATATTCTTACATCTGCTATAAGCCAATATTTACGCCAAGGCAAAAAGAACAACATTGCACATAGTTGTGTTCCCATCATTTGTTTAATAAAGAAGGAGGATTCATAATAGATAACATTGAATTCAACTCGAACGGCATTAAAACCTGCGAGACCCTTATCAATGTGGTGTTCTATGCCAATCCTTTGGGTTTATTGAATATGCTGTATCGTCCTTTGGAATGTATCCCTAGTAATAGTTTACAAATGAGAAGGGTCAGCTGGGAAAGGTCGTAAGGGACAGTTTTCCCATATAGTGCGACTTAAACACAACATTAATAGGTAGTCGATGATATGAGGTGTGGATAAATGCTTCGAACCATCTGACCTGTTGATCTGGTTGAATACCATGTGGGAGGGTCTCTTTTTGCCATTCTACATTGTTCAAAAACATGTAAACGAAGGAAGTCGGACATTTTTATCATTCTTCAAGCGTAATATACTCGAGAAACTGTCAGTGCAAACATCTTCGGATTACTCGTGATTTATGCAAAAGGTTGACATATCCACACAATGTGTATTGCACAGACATTTTATACACACATACATACATCATCCCAAAACATAAATGATTGTTTTCCTCAATTGTATTGAGAGACTAAAGAAGGCAAGTGGCAGATGATCCAATAAGTAGGATAAAAACACTCACGACAGCATTGGTTACAATACTGTCGAAACCAAATAAAAGGGATGGCGAATGGTATATTATGACATAATATGTTTATGAATGTATCAGTGATTTATGGAAGTTGCGAAAAAAAAGCGAATATCCGTTTGATTTATGACTCAACCCTCGTTCAAATCCACTTCAATTGAAGAAAAAAGGATGCTTGTGGTTTTCTGTTTCGAATTTGATTTATTCACTGTAGCTCTTGCAAGCGGGGTGCAAAATATTTGCCACTCAATGGTGGTGTCATTGGAACCACAGCCTCGCCCACTTTATATGATATGCAGGGAGTCAATTAATTAATGACATCCCTCATAACACATAAACAGTAAGAACCTGCACAACAAACTAATTAGAAGTCAAAGTGTCTATGTAGCATACACACCTTGATTTTGAGTATTCCATGTCATCCCATGGGTAATAGTGCTGATGGGTGGAGTTGTTTCTGTTGGATAAGGTCTATCTATCTATAGGCTCTTCATGAAGGACTATACACACATTTCTAATTTATTCATTCATTCATTAGGCACAAAGTTGATTAATCAATTAATTGCAATAAAAAATGGAAAAATTGTTATAGTAATGCTTTCGTTTTTAAGGGATTGGCCTATTCACTATTTAAATAGCATATAATTTAAAAGAAATATACCTATTTCAATCCATAGCTCACAAAAAGGACATTTTAATCTGTTAAATGATTGTCCCTGGCGTTACAATGACCTATACTAATACTATAAATGATTACATTCAATTACGTATTCCGACGAAGTACACCATCCAGTGTCCCACCACACACAATATCGAGAGATGAATAAAAGAATGATTAAGAAGGCAACGGCTGGGAAGAACGTTTTAATAGTTTTCAATTAGGAAGTACCATTCCTCTTTCACATTTTTCTTTTTCCAATGAACTGATTAAACAAGTCACTTCATTTCCTTTATATCTTGCCTATGCGTTTACTCACTCATGCTGGTGTTGCTAGATGGAACAAATGAAGTCACGATTTGCAGTCTGAATTTTTTTTTCTTCTTAATTTCTTTTAATTCAAGATAAAAAAAAAAGAGAAAAGCAGAGGGCTGAAATGGAAGCGTTGAATTTATTTTATTTTTTATCTAATGAGAAATCGTGACAGTCGCACACAGCGTTGACATCCCATTCAGTGTCTATGACGGCTCTAAGTGAAATTCCAATTGGAGTAAAATGAGCATACATTTAAAATGAAATGCTCTATAAATTAGTTCTCATGACATATTGAAATCTGTTATAGACAGCAGATGGACTATGGAAATAATTCACTTCAAATAACATCAGGAAGATAAATAAAACTACAGCATATCGTAATTCTGTAACATTGCAATATTCATCTGTTTGTACAATTTATATTTTCCCTTTTCCTAAGTGTGCAACATTCATTCTATGATAAAAATAATTCAATTTTTAAGTTGAGGAACAAGCAAGAGGGTGTGCAATAGTTGTTTTCAATTAGAGAAAGTAGATTTTCACTCGTGAGATTCTTTTTAATATCCTTATTTTGCTTTAAAAGACATTATATTATCTTCCAAAGCAAATGACCTTTCAGCATGTACTCTTGCCCATGGTGTGTTTTTGTTTTGCGAATGAATCAAGCGTTGTTTTTGTAATAAGTGCGTGTACTCTTCCTTGTTGCTTTGCATGTTTGCATGTCGTCAGATATTTATCTTTTTTGCAGTAGAAAACTAAATACAGCACATAAAAAGCAGGGTGAAGTTTTACAATTAACGACTCCAAATACAAATCATAATCCTGTAATAGATGCGTGCTACTGTAGTTTATCTGTGTGTTTTAACTAATTCTCACAACCATGAAAATGATAGGGGACATAATAAATTTAATTAAATTACAAAAAATCATATAGTATACATACATACATATGTACATGTTTAAATTACATGACATTTGCAGTTTTTTTTTTAATTAATGTGTAAGATTGTTTGATAAAAACTGACATTTTGTTTCATCGTGTTTTAGACAGTGTGCGTAAAAAGAAGTACGATTTATTTCTACCATATATTTTGTTTTTTTATCGATAAGCTCAAGAATCAAATTTTTGGCGTTGTTAAGGACTTCTAACAATATATATGTACATCTAAGTAATAGTACAAAACTTTTTTAATACTTGTGACCAATATTTATTATTCAGAAAAGTATACTCATTACGAAAACTATACTTGTCATGTGCAAGCGTTCATTTAGGTAACGCGAGTTGACACCATAGGCAAAAGAAATAAATTACGTAAAGCACTCAAAATGAGGTAATTTACGCTGTCGCTTCTGATGTCGAAAATAGCAACTATCGTATAATTTACAGGTCGTTTTAAAAGACAAACAATCTTTTAATGAAAATTCTTGCAGTTCATTAATATAACATTAAGTACCTTTACTGTTTTCAACCAACGGACCACCTTCACAACAAAACGCAACATTATACCATCGTTATTGTCTCGATCAGGGTAAAATAATAATATATTAGCAATTTATTTTGTGTGTATTTTGTATTTAGAGTTCTGAACGAAAGAGCGAACATTAGCATGATGTCAATTTATTATCCGCACATATAAACATACCGTATAGGAACGTATACATTAGGTTGTAGAAATTACGAAGTATTTTGTGGGACTATAAACAAAACTGTTGCGAATTGTCCTTCATTCTTCAATATTTATAGGTCGTTTGGTGTGATGCTATTCCCTGTTTTACCCGTCTACACATATTGCATGAATATACATGTGTAACTATACAAAAAAGGGTTACTCCAATTCTTAATGGTGCTATATGGGGGGAAAAAGGGGGCTTCTCGGGTTTGTGTTAAATTATTTTATAGTCGGGTTTTATATTAACGTCCATAATATTCGCATACTAAAATATCACATTAACACGTTCCTGTCGTATAGGAAATTATCTGCGTTGTTAAAACAGATTGGTAAAATCCGAAATCTTCAGGTCTCTGTTCATTCCTTGTCGTTTTTGTACGTCAAAACGGTAATATTGCATTTGAAGTTGCCCTTAATGTAGTAAAGCTGTTTTCAAAAATTATTGCTATTCTTGTAATGGTAGGTGGTGTTCGCATTAGTGTATCATATTTTAATGAATAAACTCCCCAAGGATTAATGATTTCATATTTCTAATTAGTGTTAATGAACATGAATTTTCCCAAGGCTTGAGTTATTGGGTTTTGAAATATTAACTGCAGTGTTAACAGCATAATGTAGCTTTTATGATTGATATGAATGTGCTCGTAATAACTTACCTTGTTTATTTTCAAATGTAATATAATTTATGCGTACGTATACTGTACACGTTTTTTCAGACAATATTCAGAATTGTTAACTTTGAAAGTAAATGCTAAATCATAACAACTCACTCTTTATTTTGACCTAATCATTATATTTGTTTTTATCTTACCCTTGCACTTATCAAGTGTGTAAAATGGACAACCAATATACGAACTTCAAATCGTTTCTTTCTTCAGATCTAAGATGAAAATTATTCTGCCTATAATTTAATTTCATAGATGCGCACACAATCCCCTACAATTTTATAAATTCTACTGCTGTGAAAATGGTATCCTTCTTATCTCAAAACTCTTTCGCATTGCTTACAAACGAATGTACTGTGTACTTGACTATCAAAAACAAAAAAGGAATATGACTTGATTTCACAATTTAACGGGTCTTACATATGCAATTAATGTTTTGACTTGACTTCAGTGTCTTAGACGTTCCTCTATCTTCTTAGCACAGCCTACGAACAAAGGATTATTCTTAACTTCTTAATCGAGTAAAAAGTCTCTTATAGCGCACCACACATGAATGCAAAGTGACATAACAGTTGTTTTGTTTTTGTTCAATGAAATTTTGGAATGGGAAGTGAAAGGCATTGTACGCAAGGGTTGAAACATGAAGTACCATATATAGAATGAAGAAGAACAAAAAGCGCAGTTAACAACATGAATATATGAACCATAATAATTGCGTGTAATTATTTTTATCACTGCTACATAAAATTTTGACAGAGAGAATGGAAACCAACAAAAAATGAGTTAACCTTTTCTGCACTGCGATCCGCCGTGACAACTTTACTTCGCTTCGAGTATACACAGGTCTATCTACATTGAAAATCGGTGAAATAGAAAATTTTCTTTAAAAGTCATAAACACAGGACGTTTAGGGTTTTTTGATATATTGTTGTGAAGGAAGACTCATTTGATTCATATAATCTTGTCTATTCGTGCTGCAATAATAAGATAAGATAATTTCACACAAATGAGTGCTTAGAATATGAAATTTCTGCTTTAGTTGGTGAGTAGATTATCCACATTTCTTATTACTTTTTGTAATATGTACATAACATTTCAAATAAATTGAACATGCCGTAATAAAAACTAAATGATGTTCGCTAATGATTACATATGTATGAATGTACATACAAACGTACATATTTTAGTTTGGCAAACAATTCATTTAGGTACATATGTAGGTACAGTACTCTAAAATGAATACATATATGTAGACTTAAATTGTTATTCGGCCATGAAGATTGCCTTATAAAGTCACACATTTCCATTCAACAAAATAATTAATGTTCATGTTTATTCTTTTCAACCATGGGCGCTTAAAGAATCTGCTCCTTTAAAAGTCCTACAATACAAAAGTCCTTTTGTTTCTATGATATTAATGATGGGCAATTTATATATCTTAAATGTAACGGCGCAACATTTTTCCTGGACACTTTAACATTTTTATTTTCTTTCCGTACGTCCTTCGTGGGGCACCATAACATGTCGTCATTTAAATTTTTAAGAAGTATAATGTGACATTTCAATCAATCAGTAGGAATATTAATGTCTTCTTATTTTTCTTATAAATAAAGTAGTTGAAATTGTAAATTTATTTTAACTACTACAACTTACATTCTATCGTTCTTTTCTGACGACGTCGTTTGGCGTCGGTATACATTATATGTATGTCGCGGTGACACAAGACAATTGTTATTTTGCATATAATCCACAATAATAAATCAATATATTTTCACGATTTCTACTCTTTCCATTTTGGTCTTCTTTCAAATGTTAGAAGGTCGATCAATAGAAGAGCGAAAAAAACTTCGGAATCAAAAAAACAAAATACGGTAATGTTCGAGAAAAATCATGTACAAAAAATGACGATGAAGACGGAAACAAATTGGGCGATGAGGCGACGTCATTTATCCCACAGTGTCCTTATAACCTGCAGCTATTAAAAGTGATGGGAAGCTATAATTTTGTTTGGCGGACGGACCGGAGGAAACGGACATTTTTTTGGTTCTTTTTTCTGTTTTCGTGAGTTAACGAAATAACCAAAAAATCTCTTCATTGACGCGATGCAATAATTGTGTATATATACACTTTCTAAGTAAAAGGACATAAAATTTTAAGGATGCTTATTATCAGAGGATAAATATCTACCTATCTGAATTTTTTCCATTTCTTTCTACCCTCTGTGTTGTATGCCGTTATTAAGCCCTAAGGTCTTGTCCATTGGGAATTACCTTTTAAGACAAATTGTACAAAATTAAACTTCGAGGCGATGGAGAAGAAAAAAATCATCCCTTATTGATAGGCTTCAACATTTTGTTCATTCATTTCATATCATTTGCACAAGGGTTTGAAAAGAATAACTTTTATTAATTCTCTGTAAAGGTTCTGAACTTTAGAATTACAATTCATCTGTTAATAAATAAATATATTTAAAATAAATCATGAAATGTATGTTAATTATATCCGATCAACAAAATATTGACTTTAGTTTTTTGTATTTCATAATATTTATGCTGTACAAATGTACACTTGTAAATATTACAGTCACGATTCTTATCCCTCTGAATCAAGCCATATACATCAAATCTTTCGTATGCAGCTAACTGAGGGGTTACTTCTATGAAACGAAAAAAAATGGATTCAAAGGACTATATGGTCATGGTGTAATTTTCCGTGCAATCAAAACGACAAATGTCGTCAATTTTTTTAAATGTGTCACGTCCACCACTGTCAGGAATTTTGAGCGGTTTATTTTTTTGTACGCGCATATACATATCTCACTGATATTCACAAAGAGGTGGCACTATAAATACCTATGCAAATCTGAGCGGTAAGGAGAAGTCTTGCATTCTGAAGGTGAAAATATAAAAAATTACCCAAAAGTTGTACTCGCCTCATATTTAGAAAAATATATACATCTACATACATTTCGGTTCTCAACAGACGCAGAGTTCTGATTTATGGAAATTTAAATAAGACTTCACTAGAGATGTTGAGAATGATGAAGAGTTGGTAGTTTGTATGCTGCAATAAAAGAAGCACAGGCGGCTTGACTTTAGTATTTGGAGGGAAGACAAATCCAGAAAAATTGTTGAAAGTGTTGATATATTTATATGAACATGCAAATATGCATACATACATACATATATGCATGTGTACTATACCGGAACGTATCTGGAAATATGCAAATGAATCTGCCTATTTCATAGCTATTTTTTTTTGTATTATAAGTAATGTGCGTATTTCAAATGTTTTATCTGTAACTTGCGAAGGTATGCGACTTTATTTATCATAGCTCTCCTTTTGATTTTCAGTAGTTTTTCTGATAAAACATACGTGGATTTTTTTTGTTAATTTTCTGCATTTGTTATCATTGGCAGTTTATTAAGTGTAGCCTTATCGCCATGGGTAGAAAATAATAAAAAAAAAAAAAACGCAAATATATTTACAGAAACTTATCCCATCCATCCAACAAACATTTCATGTAGAACGTGTTTTGGCGTCAACAGAAGGATCACTTATTGCGCTGGCAGGGACACATGGAGTAACAATTCTTGAATTACCGCGTCGCTGGGGCCCAAACGGTCAATTTATGGAGGGCAAAGAAACTATAACCTGCAGGTAATTGAAAACAACTCAACTTCCAGTGTGCATTTTTCATAAATATTAATGTTAAACAAAAATTTAAAATACCAAGACATGGTAAAATTACAAAAATACACAAATTTCTACTGCACCGAAAGTATATCAAAAGTCCATTAAGCATAATGGTACATTTGAACAGTCGATGTTGAAAAGGCTGCCTTGCGGCAAGGTAGTTGAAAATAGTCATTAGTCATCCATGAAATTAGTTAATGATATACTGCTGACATAATGTGCTCGTGCTTGTACACTTTGCTCCGTTTTTAAGAGACAGAAATTATAATATAACTTCTCTGCATCGGTACCGCATCTGTATTTTATGACTTAATCGCTCGAGTTCTAGAAATATTACACCCCGCAATTTACTCTGGATAATGGTTATAAGTCAATAATATTGCTTCATTTTCTCGTTATTCTACTCCTCTAGCACTATAAATTTTACCTTCATTTTGGTGCAAGTGTGGGAAAATACTGAGCACAATATTATAGGATGCGAGGAATCCTTTTATTACTTTAATTGTGATTCTATGCAAATAGATTCGGGTAAGAAATATTGTTGTGGAGTTTGTCCTGTCGGTTACACTTTCTATCATAAAGTTTGGATTTTATATTTTTCCTACGATTTTCGGTGGTTTTTATGTGACGAAAAGGAAAATTATGTAAAATTCTCTATGAAATTTTGTTAAATGAAGAAATAAGAAGATTTTGTATGATTTTGTACAGGTAGCTTTAAAAAAAAACAGATATATGTATGTTAACTCAGTAATTATGATTGAGACGCGGCTCGACACGATACAAACACGGCATATTCAATCAGACACACCAGACTTACAAATATTATCTTATTTTCCTTTTAATTTACTGAGCTAGAAGACGAAGTTTTCTCCACCTGCTTTTGAAAAAAGAGTTATTATAAGACGTCACAAGGACAAACAAGCAACATTTATGGGTGTTAACATAAATTTTCTTTTTGTGATGGGGAAAGGTGGATAAAATTTACATTTTCCAGCACTCCTCTTGTATTTAAAAATGTTATGTTTTATACGTTCAATAAAAGTTTTTACAAGTGGATTTAGATTCTCTTAGAGAACGGGAAAAAACTTAAGAGGGTGGTATTTCAGGTTTGACTGCCAAAACATACATCACATTGCCTCTACAATGCTCCCATCCAAAGCCTGCAATAAATTTGAATTTACCGCCCGCACATGGGAAAGGATGGCAGAAAAATGCAAGCATAAATAAATGACTGTGAAATCTCATTAGTTGCCCATCGCGCAATTAAACACAAATGGCGTTTTACTTTGCCAAGGTGTGCAAAATTTACAGAATGTTATGGCCAACTTTTGTTGCAGTAAAGTTGTTTTCCCATTTTTTACATTTCTTTTGAGATGTTTAGATGTAAAAATACGTACATATCGCCAGTGAATATTTAATTATTATGAAACTTTTAACTTGAAAAGAAAAACTCCATTGTCGGTTAAATCACAATAACAATTCAATGCAACCCTGTTCATTATAATGTGGACCCTCATAGCGATTCGTCTATTATATGTATGTAATTTCACTGCAAACTACATAAGCCAATACTTGAACAATAGAAATTTAAATGTTAAACAAAACTGAATGCCAGGAAGTATTTTTGAGGCCTTTGTAACGACAATAACATAAAGTCATATAAGTGTGTATAATTATATAATTTTATTCAACTCTACATACCGGATCACCACAGAATCGTTTGGGAGCGTCGACATTGGAAGTCTGTCACTTAAGTTTAAGATTGTATATTATTATTTTTTTTTGCTGAAATGGGAAAGAATATGTATGTAAAAGGAGGTTAAAATGATTAAATTGTATGCAGTTGTAGCAACTGCAATAGAAAGTATTCACCATGCTTTCTATTCTCTTACCTAAGTCCTGTAAGTTCCGAACGAAGTACAATACAAAAGTAAAGCAATTATTTATTATTATGAATGAAATAGCAAAAGTCTTCTGCCGTAAAATGATACAAAGAAATTGTTTATCTGACGAATATTTGTCTTAAAGACATTCTCACGAATGTTCAATATAAATGATATTTAAATTAATTTATTAGGACTATGTACTTTATAAACGCTACAGTCAAACATTTCATCATCATCTTTCCTTTTTACCTAATTTCCTGGCTGCTGTTCTTATCATCACAATTCGTTGTTAGTAGTTATGAAGAAGTTATGTTTCATGGTAATTTTATATCTTAACGGCAATCGTTCAATTGTCATTTAGATGCGCCAGGCATTTATCAAATAGTGAATCTCCTGACCGGAGACTATAGTTCACGATTACAAGGAGGGCGTCTGATCTTCTACAATCATTTCTATGCTAATCGAAACAATTTTCAACGCCTGATGCCACTGATGATGATGATGTCATAGAATTCAACCATCATACCTGAATTGTTTTCTCTCGTCATCAAAAAATACTTATTAATAACACAAAATTTGAATATTTAATATTCTCGAATACTTTTGAGATTAGCGAACATTTACCGGGATCCATTTTACATAGACTATCTGCGACGGTACATTTGAATATTTCTTCTCTTCCTTGGCTTTTAGATAGCAAGAGCTTTGAAAGGGCTGATACCAATGTTTTTATGATAATTTATATTTTGGATACCTCTACCAAAGCCAATGATGATGATTATAGGCAATAAAAGTCTGCAAGGACCATTTGTAAAGGGAAGAGGAGGAGTATTTTTAATCCCTTTAATGAAAATTAGTGTAGTATTTTGGTAAGGGTTAAAAGTATCTATGTGATACTATAGCTCATAATTTCAGCCATATTTTCCACATTTCTTGAAAAAATTATGCGGGGAAGATAAGATAAAGTAGTCCGTTGATATATGACCACATCCATATATGAAGTTCAGTCTCAAAATAGCGAATAAAGTATAGGGATAATGACAATTATAAAAGATTCACTCTGACGATATTCCGAAAAGCTTAAAGCAATTCATGTATGTATAATACTTATTTCAACAACTATTCACGCGAAAAATAAATTTAATTGAGGGGCTAGAAAAACCAAATAATACTAACATTGAAGTTAATAGTGAAATAATTTCGTTGTAATAAATATATTAATGTAAGTTAACATCTCATAACGTTTCCTGATTCCATCATCCACTCAGTGGAAAAAGAAGCAACGTATTTGATTCTATTACAGCATACTATCTGTATTCGTAGAGGAGCTGAATATTTTAACTAAAGTTTGCTAATAGGTAACTAACCCAGATGATGATTGAAGTTCTCCGAAACGCCATCTACACCCGCCACTTCATTTACCGGTCCATCCATGCACTGGACGGTCGGCAGGAGAATCTTCTTGATGTGATTTCAAACAGAAGAAAATTTCATTATTATTCTTCTCCCGCTTGTTGCAGGCAAGTAATAGTGGTTAGTTGAGAAGGGAGTGGGTACAAAGAACTTGTTATATTCATATACACTCTTACATTCGGAGTTGATGAAAACGCAGAGATAACCTACGGGGTTAAATGAAATTCTATAATTTACTTTCCCATTTTACATCGAAGTCGCAAATGACTATGGCTAGGAAATTACTATCCACTCACCAGTTTGCGTAACGTTCAAAGCCATATTTTGCGGCAGTACATCAAGCTGAATTGTGTAGTGGAAATATTTAAGATTTTTTTGACACGACATACAACTTATATTCATCTACAGCCATACAGCCCCGTTGCATTTGATTATGATTTACTCTGGATATAATAAAAATTATCTGAGAAATTCTATCCGTTAAATCTAGTAACATATTCCCAATGGCTTTATATTTCGTCACATTATTATTATTCGTGTAAAGTAGTTTAAGCTCATCTAACCTATGAAAGGAAGTCATTCTCGTATATTTAATCCCTTTTCACCTCAGCCAGATTGGGGAGTGATGACGACGATGATTTGGCAACCAAATAAAGGTTATCATGATTTTTGTAACCCTTCATCTGTGGTTTCTGTGGATTTTACTTTTATAATTTATTAAAAGAGTGAATTTATACATGTCTGCCGAGAAAGATTATCAATGTTATGTCAGGAGGCACAAACAAGAGTGATCAACCTTATCTACTTACCTTTCGTCTCATCGTCACACTTCCGTTTCATTCGAATTAATTCAGGGATATCGAGAGGTGCCATAAAAGAGGTAAAGGGTTGAAGAAAGGAAATAAGCAAATTAGCACGAAGAGAGAGTTAAAAAAAATTAGAAGAAACTAAGCGTACCGGCTATTACCGGGTAGTGGCAAGGGTAGTCTCTTCCATTAATGAGTTAAATAAATTAAATCGTGTCCCACCGCCATGGTCTTCCTTACTCATCAACCCTTTATCGGTGCTAAAGGCGACAAAATTTTTTAATGGCGTTTATGCGCGAGCATTTGCCAAGCAAATTAACTAAACGTCATCAATAAATCGTCGTTGGTAAAATTTAATTAAAAAGAGGAAGATCATGTGTAACGAGAATACGAAGGCAATCATATCACAACAAGAGTTAGTTATTAAGAAAAATAACTTAATATACATATCAAATGTATGCAAATTTCAAGCTCACATTTCATCAAGTTAAAATCATGTCCACACGTCTTCGGGAAATCTGAAATCAAATAAGACTTTCATCTACGATTCAAAATTATATGCGCTTTCGAAATTCTTACTGACCGAAATAATATATTTCGTACATTTATAAACAAATGCTGACATATGCATAGTCTGGGTGTATAAGTTATGAATACACACCGTAGTATTGAACTTATGAACATATTATTTATATCGATGTTAAAACTTATAAGAAAAATGAATAACATACAAACTATGTTATTTATGCTGCATAATCGTCTAAAAGCACAATTTATATTTTTTTTACAAACGTTCACGCTTAATATGATTGAAAGGATCTGAAGGATACAAATTAGTATATCCTACATATGTACGTAACACAGGAGGTTGAAAATAAAAATGGCAACCACATTACATTTTTTATTTTCATTTCCATTTGGTTCTGCATATACTATATCCCAAGAATGAAAAAAGGACACATCCTTTTTAAAAATCCCTACCCATCAGCAGGAATAAAAAAAATTAAATCTGGTTTTGGTCCGCTGCAGCAGTGGCAGTGGCGGTGGCAAGACATATTCGTCCTGCATAAATGATGTAATTACAACGATATAGGATGTCCAGTTGTTAAATTTGCTTTCGTTTTTGCTTCGTTGTAATAAATGTATGTATTTAATAAGGGTACGTGCAGAGACACATATGTGCTCTTGTTCTTTTAAGTAATACGATTCTGGTGAAATGATAAAGTGTACATATCATATTAAATACATTTAAGTGTAAAAAAGTGATCCATTGAACTCAAAGAATTACATAAGTCCACCAAAGATCTGTAGCGTAGATTTGGTTCGAAATTTCTGTAAAAAGGTATTGACTTTATATACTATAAATCGATTTAAAAATGCTTTTAAGGATATATATAATATAGGTATAAGAAAACGGTCAACTATGTGACATTCCTGTTGTAGATTAAGATAAAAGGCATTCGAGAAATGAGAATGGTAATCAAATTAAAACAAAATGGTTTATAATGCTAATTCAATGTCGACTGTCGGCGGTAAATTATTAAATTAAAAAAGGCATCCTCGTTAAAAAAGCGAGAATCATGAGTGGACTGAGTTAGAAACGAAAAAAGGTTAAAACTTTTATCAACCTGTGCCTTAAATAAAGATGCTATCTACAAAGTTAAATATATACTATCTTTCTTTCCATTCGCTTACCTTGCATTTAATTATAAATTATTACCTTACGCAGCTGGCTTGATGAAATTATGGTCAAGTTATTTGTCTAGATTCTTTTGCGAATCGTAATTCATCTGTAACTAAATGGTGGAGGTTCAGGTTTTAACTTCATTTTACTAATGTATCAAATTTCATTTGGAAATAGTTAGATCTCGTAAGAAAAATTAAGCGTGAAGTAAAGTGATAAAATCGTA
Source organism: Eristalis pertinax (assembly GCA_907269125.1). Lineage (NCBI taxonomy): Eukaryota > Metazoa > Arthropoda > Insecta > Diptera > Syrphidae > Eristalis > Eristalis pertinax. The sequence continues at coordinate 71,958,946 of OU026149.1, forward strand.
TTAGTTGATATGATAATATTTTTAAAAATACAATAATAATTATGTTCGTATGCAGATCAAGCAACATAGACGCTCAATTTTTCCACAATAATTCCCATACTGAAGTTCGAAAATTAAGATGGCACCCAGCCTCGCCGACGGATTCACACCTATTGGTTCTGCTATCTGATAATACGATAAGGTATGAACGATTTAACATAAAAAATATTCATCAGTAGTTTATTTTATGAATGATTATTCTGCAGAGTTTATGACAATTTTAATTTACGACATGTGTGGCAAGTTGGTCCATTTCCTTCGGCACAAATTACCAACGCTGCTAATTCAGCTACATTGTCCACTCCTTATTGTCTGGGAGAATCAGCAGTTGATTTTGATATCAGTCCACCTATATCATCATCTTGTGACACAACGTTTTACAATCAGGAAAACACAAACTTATTCGGGAAATTGATTAGTGAAAAAGTTGAATGGCCAATTCTTATTTTACGAGAGAATGGAAATATTTACATTCTTTCAGCTGGAATTGATACGGATAAGTATGTTTGGGTAAATCACATGTATAGCAAACATTAAAAAAATGTAACTTTAGACCTCGCCTACAAGGCCCTTTAACAATCAAACCCGAAACGGACAGCAATTATGGCCTTGATTCTTGTTCTATACTTGTTATTCCATCACTACCTCCAACGATTGTTATTGCTGAAACTACAGGAAAATTACATCACGCTCTTCTGTTAGAATCCGAAGTTCCAGAAGAAGTAATTTAATGTTAATTCGATATTGGTCATATGCTGTAAATGTTATATTTTCCAGTCATTCAACGAAATTGACTCTAGCTTGGTAATACATCCATCTGAGTGGACAATTAATGTGCTGGAAACAGTGGAACTTGAACTTGGAATAACTGAAGTTCGAAGTAACATTCGATCTTCATATACATGTCCAATATACCTTAAGAGGTAGGTCTGTTTATTTAAATGGAGCAATAACTGAATGAGTAAAAATTTTAGCGACAATTTAAATGAAATGCGATACTTTGCTTACCATAATGCCGGACTGCACGTTGTCACTATCAATTTTATTGAAGAAATTGAGCGTTATTTGGACTCGGATGGTAACAACTTGTCAATACATCCTTTTCAATGAAAACCTAATCCACTATGAAATATTATTAGTCGTTTCAGATTTATCTACTTTTACCAGTAATTCTCGTGCAGAATACCTTGTTTGTACAAAAATTAACAACAGTAATAAAGTGAATGCTATTCTCGGATTTGTCCTACTGCAAATGCCATCTGGCATTGTACTTTTGCTATCTAGTGGCCAAGTCATAAGTTTGAATATGGTTATTGATTCAAAACTGCTGCCATTGCTAAATTCTCATCTTGATAGTAAAACGTCCTATTTAAAAGTAAATTCGTTGAGTGAAAGGTGCCCATCTTTTGTTGATCATATAAAAAATATTCTTAAACGGTCTGTCACTCAACCGATTGTGTCTATAAATAAGTCAGCCCAACCAACTCCTCAAGAAATGTATGAACTTCTTACGCAAACAATGGAAGTTCTTCGTGGCGAGTACATAAAGAAACATGAACAAGCTAGAGGAGACTTTTTGCAAAGATTAAACACAATCAGAATGCGCAAAGAGCAGCAAAAAAAGGATATTGAAATTTTAGAAAGAGAACGTGACTTAATTCGTGAAAATGCCCATAGGCTAGCGGAACGTTTTGAAGAAATTAACGAAAACCAAGAACTGCTATCGAAAAAGTAACTTACATAGTTGTTTGTATTGAAAACACAGAACTAAAAAAAATTGAATTTCTTTTAGATGTCAAGATTTAATTAGATTAGCAAATACATGCCTACCCAGCAACACGCAAGCTGAAAAGGAATTTTCAAAAGAGATTGAAAAAATTAATAATCAAACCAAAATGTTAACAAATGCTCCACGAAAAGCCAAGGAGAACATAAGCAAACAATGCTACCACGTAAAACAGCATATCAGATTGGTGAAGTTAGACTATTAAACAATTTTCTTTCAGATGCAAAAGTATTCGGAAAACACTAAACAAAAGCCATTTGATCTGCCCGTAAAACAAGAAGCAACTATAAAGGAGATCATTTTGCAAATGTAACATTTAATAATTATATTTTATATATACAAGAAAGTTATCTACATATACATTCCAAGATTAACCTTCATAAATGAAAAAAATTAAAAATGGTTAATCATTTTAATATCATTTTTGATTTCAGGACTGCTGAAATAGAGGGCCAAATCACAGAGGTGAAACGCATAAATAATATTCTGAACTTATAAATTGAAAAAATAAAACCAATTAGTTTGATGATTTGTGTTTTCTTTTAATTGTATCACTACGTCTCTTAAATCGATTGAATTTATTAGTGAATAAAATAAAATTAAAGAATTAAAATAAAAGAAAAGTCTTATGCAAGTACATACTAGATATCCCCATTTTGTAGGCAGAGACTTTTTGTCAATTAAGAATTTAAATTCTTCTTGCATATTATTATTCCATATTTCAGCCAGTCTTAATATAGTTAGGAATTGTCAATGGCCAACTAATGGTCCCCAAAACATTTTCGATATCTTGCGTTCGTCCTCAGATAAGAAAAACTGTCGCCCTAGATGGACGAATTCTTTTAATGACAATTGGCCATCGCCATTTTTGTCTATCACAGCGAATGAAATTGCAGCATCCTCATCGGTAAGTCCCAGACAACGGAAAAATAATTTATATTGATCAAGGTTTAAATGACCTGAATGATCGGTATCGACAGCTTTAAAAATATATGGTAAGAAACGGCCAATTTTCTTTACAAGGTCCTTGTCATTCATTGAATGGTGCAAGTTAGTAAGGAATTGTTCAGCTGTGACTAGATTATAAGGGCTAAGTTCACCCCATTGTTCCTCCCAAGTTTCCTGAAATATACATACATGAACAATGTTCCCAAAATAACGCAATAGTTTATATTACTTACCTTCATAACCTCGAGAAATTCTGCTGATGTTTCTGGTGATAAGTTACCAATATCAGTAAATCTTTTTGCAAGTAAATTGAAATCATCAAAGGAAATGACTCCGTCTTTATTTACATCCAAAATCTTATGAAGGGTGCGCATTTTACGGCGCCAAAATTCACTATCACCCTGGAAGGGGAAAAAAATGATGAGATTTCATAGCTTTTTATTTATTTTCAAATCAGTCCTTATATTAACATATAAAATTCATTAAAAAAAAAATTATATAATTTTGTTACTTTTTAATGTCATTTTGTTCATTATCCATGCATGCGTATAGACATCTATACATATCACATGTTTGAATTTTATCTTTTCAACAACAGTGAGCGTGCCACAATTCACCGGTTGTCGCTTCATGTGCTCGTGCATGTGTGTACATATGAACACAAAAGAACTTGTAGGCGCTACTGATTATACGTACATATGCAGCCCATGTATATGTGGCCTAGATTTCTGTTACTCGTATATCAATTTGAACTTACCCTTTGTGCCTTTTTTAATTTTCCTTCACGATGTCGTTTATGAGAAACTTCGTTATCCGAATCAGAGTCTGAATCCGCTTCAAGATCATAGGCACGAGATGACATAAATTGTTTCGTATACCTTTGAGTCGATAGTTGTAAAACACTTTGGCCAAAATCATTTCCCACAATGCTGTAACTAACTCGGGGAATAAGGAGAACCTTAAATGAAAAATAGTTTTCAAAAATTCAATAAATGAAAAACGTGTTTATAAATTGTATATATGTAGGTTATGTATGTACATACACGTGTACAAATATATGTGAGCGGATTTATATGAATGTATGTACTTTATATAATAAAAGCAAAATAACATGTTGATTGTTTAAAATCATGACCTTATTATTTTCTACCTAGTCCACTACATATGGGATAGGAATACGGTTTTTGTTTTTGTTTGGTGATAATGTTGTTTTGTTTTCCTTCTTCAATTTAATTTGTGATTCTGTTCTGATTGGTGCTCCATTTTTTTACCCATCAAAAGATAATTTATAAGCCTGGGTTTGACATTATACAACAATAATACTATGTTCTTAAAATGTTGCGCACATACATACATACCTAACTATGAATTTATTCTCACATGGGCATAATAAATAAAAATGCAACATTAAAAAAATTATAGAACTTACCCGTGTTTCATAATCAACAAAACTATTCATTAATCCAACTGATCCAATTATTCTTCTATCAAAGATTTCTCGCGAAGTTCTTAAAAGTGTAGATCGCATCATAGAGAAAGCCATTGTATTATTATCAACTTCCAATATTTTGTTTAGTGTTTCAGATATTGATTGGCTAAATCATCCACAGTTCTTTCAAAGCACTTAATAAACAAATTATTGTTTATTCACACAAATATGTTACTAACAAGCACATACAACTTTCAAAAAACAACAAGCTATTAGACGATTTTCTCCCTTCTAAAATCTTAAACCGATCACGACCGCAGTGGAACTCATATTAAACTTATATGCCATCGAGATCTTACCAGGAAAACTGTGTAGAGAGTTTGGTGTATTATATAAGACGCTGCGTGTGACACATCTCTGCACGTAAACACAACGAGCTATAGTGGGTACCATTGGCGCACAGTGAACTTCTGCATGGAGGCATATCGCTGCTTGGTGCACGTTCGTCTTTTAGTATAATGGCTGTGCACTTGGTACATAACAGACACATTTTCATATCTATACATGTGTGTGTATATTTATGTCGGAATAACATGTTTTGGACTTCAAAATGGATTTTCTACTCATCGATACATCGAGTTCAGAATATAATATATTGATTTACTTCCAAGGTTTCAGCCTCTCAGCTGATTTTTGTTGGATTTAATCTGCGTCTGTGGAATTATTAAGCATGGGGGTTACGTGACAGTAGAATTTGTAAGATATAAAAATATGCTTATGTTTGATCAACATGAAAATGGATACCATATAAATACAGTATATACTAACATATGCACATATTATTTGTGGTGACTTCAAAATTATAGGATTTGGTTGTAAATACGCACTGTACCACGTGAGTAATGAGACAGACGTATGTATGTAAGTAGTTGACGTTAAGGCTACGTGCTGATCCAGAAGTACGGGAAATGCACTATAAACATGTACATACAAACTACATTTGCAAGTACATAGTAAAGTTTAAAAAAAAAAAAAAATAATTATATAAATATTCATATGTTTATATACATATCATTTAACTTTAAAGAACTTCTATTACTGAAGTTCGCCAATTTGAAAACGATGGTAAAAATTTAATTATAAATGTATACCTACAACACGGACATTATACATAAGTAAGTAATTCAAGTCAAGTATTAGCATACAACATGGCTATAATATTTTCCAGAGTTCCCATACGAATAATAAATATATGTACATATATGGGTATTGCACAATTGACCCTGATTCAAAATTTCCGCTTTTGGTGTCTTGGCTCAATCGTGCACGTACACCATCTGATTTGCAAATTGATGCGTCTCTCATAAGATCTGCCAATGACCCCTGTCTGAGTAAGAAAGCACTTTACTTACAACGTGCGTTGTTGAGCGTGCCTACTATGTATGGATGTACATATTGTCACTCGTCAGTTGTTCTTGTAAATCGAAAATACTGACAATTGAGGTCATTTAGCTGCTCATCGTTCCTCTACGTTTACATAAATATGTTTATCGGGAGAAATAAAGTCCTCTGAATTGTTACGAGTATATTATATAATTTCTAAATAAAATAAGGATATTGCTTTAAAATATTTAAACGTTTAAAGTATGCAAACCATCACAACTTCATTGTATTAAACCGGGGAGATTTTTAATTAAATCGTACGCAGCAAGTGTTTTCCTCTAAATTGTTAAACCAAAGTTAAGTCATCTTGTCGACAAAACTTGAAGCAATTCTCGAAATGGTTCATACATTAGCTAAGTAGAAAAATCGCAGACGAGAATCACTTATAATAAGTTGTACTTTTATGAATAAACTTTAATATTCAGTGGGTTATTTTATGCACTAGTCACAAAATTGTGCCATCCTAATATCCAAACCCTAAGCGTACAGCAAATGAATATTAAAATTTTTAAAATGTTTTTCTAAAAGCGTGTGGTTTTCTAATGATATAGGATGAATAATAAATCTCCGATTTAAGTTCTCTATTCCAATTGTAAAATTTATAATGCCTAGTTCAATTTTGTAACATTCTCAGTAAATACTTTTGATAAACTGTGTGATAGTACAAGTCCAGTAACATTTGTGAAAGAAATAAAATATCGAGTATTTGTTCGAATGGTTTTTGAAAGAGAGACACAAATTCTTCGGTGTTCCAGTTGCATGCAAGCACGATTTATTGATACAATGAAATCGAAATTTGGTGGCACCCACCGGACCATATAAATTTTATAAATAAATAAATTATGTCAAGGACATGAAGTACTGAAAGCGAACAAAAAAATCATGCATATGTGCATACATACATTCATGCATACATACATATGCATGTAATACGAGTGAAAAATCCTACCAGCTCTCTTTTGTTAGCGGAGTTTAACAGATGATTCATTCATAACGAGAGAGATCTTTTCTCTACTTTTCATTCTATTTTTTAATTCATCCTCAATTTTTCGCTCTTTTAGTATGGTTTACTAATCGCGGTATACAGTCATAATCTTGTATAACAAATTTGCCTGCTATTTAACATAGGACATTTTTCGATAACTTTATTCAAAAATCAAGAGAACCGTCGCTCGTTCTAAATGCCTGACCTGATTTGGAGTTTAATGTATTTAGAATATATCCCACACTCATGGACTGAGCTGCCATTATAGACGAGAGGAGAATAAATGGGCGTTAACTCTGAATATACGTGATTTGCGAATAGATTTACAAAGACAATACCAACATTTGTTTCGTTTTATCACTGACACCTGGCGTAACCTATTTGTTCATTATTTTGGGCCAACACGTTTTTTTATATCTTAGCGATTGTAGTGACTGTACAAAAGGCCTTTAAATTTCTTCTTCATATCGTTTTAGTAAAAAAAAAAACAATTGAAACTTGGTATATGCAGCAATTAAATTAATTTTACGATTATATATTTGTCTAATTGTTCTTAATACATATTGTACACATCAAAAATAGTAAGTTAATTTTGTTTAATGTATACATATGCATGAAAATTAACGCATGCAGGTATTTGGTGAATCAACTGCTCACTATAGAAATAATCAAATCATCTTAATATTGTATGTTATGCATGTGTATGTACTATGTAATGTGTTTTTCTCAAACTTAAGAAATATCACAAACAAAACATCACAAATTTGGGAAATTGGGTTGAAGTTATATTAATAATTGTTCAACCGATCACTTGGTTGTTTTCGTACCTTCATCTTACAAAGTCGATCTCATTTTTATTTTGAAACCCCAAACGGGTAATCAAATAAATATCTAAAGTAATATAATTTTTTCAAAATTTAAGAAATTTACATAAGTCTAAAACTTGTATGGCCAATAGGCAAACAATCAGTAAAGAAGTAAACAAAATAATGTACATTGTTGCATAAATGTATTGATCTTACTAATGCACCAGGTGTGTGGAAATGGGGTCAACACGTGAAAAGGCATACATATTTCAAATAATAATCAACTCATGGAGGAGTGAAGATGTTATTCAATGCCATACTATTGCTGTATCAGTTTCGCTTGCTAGACGCTGTAATTGCTACATCCACATAAACATATGTATATGTTTGTACATACATAAGTGCCTATTGTCCGTGGGTCATCTTATCGAGGTTAATCCTTAAGAGCAACTAACTCTAATTCGATTACCTAACTTTGGATATTGATTGCAGTACTCAATTGACCCTCAACCACGTTTTTAAAAAAAAAATTTAAAAGTACCTAGTACATGTGTATATGACTATATTTAGGTAACCGGGCATACATATGTACGAATGTGCTTTTGAACTAAAATCCGTTAGCTAACTACATACATATACCATACATCGTACATATATATTTCTGTTTGTCATATTTCTTCTAGAATATACGAATTGAATCTTTAATTTGTTTCCTAACATACGGGAAACGTGCGCAAGCGTCCTGCATTAAGTACTGCAGCGTAGCCGCATTTGCTACTCATGCCGTGTTTACAATGCTTCAACAAATAGAATACATATTGACAATAAGAATTTGTAGCTGCTCCCTTTATGCCTTAAAAACATTCTTTGCTCAAATAATTGTAGATACGTCACACATATCCATACATATGTATGTACCTACATCTGTACATATTATTGGCTTGGGTCAGAGCCTTGATACACAAGCCATTGTTAGGAAAGGTCGACTGAAAAAAATGTAAAATAATGATATTACTTTATATGAGTGTCGCGAGATCATTTATTTTTTATGAGATATACGCTATGCGTGTTTGAATTAAAATTAAAATAAAATACAAACAAATAAGTATATGATATTCTTTGACAACTAAACAATAAATAATCTAGGTTACACAGCGCAGATACGCAATAAATTTGGTTTTTCACACTTCTCAAGAAAGCAGAAGCCATTAGTGAAAGTTAATCAATATCTTAAATATGGATGTTACGCTAAAACATTTTCAGTATGAGTTATTCTCTCGGAGAAAAATCATGAATTCTCAGTATTTCTCTTAGCAGCGCTTTTCTCTTCTCTTTATGATTGGAATTGTCATTTTCAATAGCGTTTGTGGCTTCGAACGTACCTATGCAACCGTAACTATATTTGTACAAGAAACATCTTTCAGTAATTCCTGACATTACAACAACTGCAACAAATCTAAATTACTTTTTTACTAGTACTATAAAATTAACGTAAAGTTTGAAGTGAAAGGCGTCAAAATCTTCGTTTTGATAGGATACTATAGTTGCTGAAAATAAGAAATCAAATAGATATAAGAGAATATTTACAAATGATTTTGATTCATTTTATTGTTCGCATTTTGTGGACTCACATGGCTGGATCAGTGATATTTCTTCCTATAAAGTTTGAAATACAATATAATCGCGTAATTCGCGGCTACAAATCTTGATTTTGTTATCAAAAATAGGTTTTCGTAGAAAAGTATATAACCTTATATATCATGTATGTACATACAAGTTATCTTAACTCTTTCATTTGACCAAATAGACTTCATTTGCAATTTGTGCTTCAAGTACCTAGTTTGTTAATTTGTAATCAGTAAGTTGCTTTCTTTACGTTTTGCATGCTAGGACATCTATACAACACAAATAGTCCTTGGAATATTTAATCAACTAAAAAACAATGCGATATAAGAAAAATAAAACCACAAAGGCTTATTCTACCCCTTCCCATTGCCCGTGACTATCCTATTGTTAATTTAATTAAAATATCACAGTTGTATAATTTTCAACGTGTTACGCTTTGCTGCGCCGTCTAGATAGTTGTCGCTTTCATATATCTACGCGCTGAGAGAAAACTTCTTAAAAAAAGGCAACTTTACAAGACCGAGACCGAGTGAGTAGAATTTGCACGCATTGTAATTTTCAAGGTAAACTAAGCTGTCTCCTTTTTCCTATTAACATACATATATATGATAAATTGTATATTTATATGTACATATGAGTTACTTTTACAACTGAGTTGAGTCTTATCAATATCAACCAAACCATTATCTATACATACATACCTAGGTATTAATTTGAAAACCCAATTAGCTATATAATCTTATATTTAGCTACTGATTTGTTGCGATAGAGATTAACTATTAACCAATTTATTTATTCTTCAACGGGATAATATAATAATGTACAAACAAATAGTATGAACCAATTTCATGTACAGACATATAACATGTATATTTGTATATGTGGTTAATCGAAACAGTTGCAGTAACAAGCTGTAACAAGAAAATTATAAGAAGACTTATTTTATTCTTGGAATACTTTTTCCAAATATCTAATTCTGAATACAAATCTGCAGTTGTTCATCATAATCATAATAACGTGTAGATATACTGTGTAGGCATTCATTCATATAATGCTGATATTTACATTTTTAATAAAATATTGGACAATTGAGATAAAATCTTAGCATCTTAAGAACTTTCGCTTACCTGCTAAGGCAGTAACATAGCTATGTATGTTTCTAAGTAAAATGGATGATCTTTATTTATCTAATTTACTTATTTATTTCGAAAAATATTAAATAAGTTTCTAGTTCGTACTCTAAAATCATTTTCAATTACAATTACTATGATATCAATAATTTAAATGTATTAGGTGATACACTTACTGTCATTCCTACATTCTTGAGCTTTTCACCTTGAAATATGAAGTCTTCTTATTTTTCCTTGAAATTATTTAAATTCAGCGTAATTCTTGCATGTCATTATGAAGGTTGGCTTGGCGGTGCGTAAAAAATGTAGCTGCCGGTTCATAACCATCGGTGGTATTTACTGCATATGTAAATAAATAAGTATAGAAAGTATATTCACACAAACGCATCTGCATTTCTATGATTTACTTAAGAATTGTTATTATGGTCTTTGCGGCAACTAAGCGTTACGAGTAGAGAAGGTCATTTGCATCACTCCACCTAGTTATCAATGATAACATCTGTTTTACAGGTCAGTGAATGTGAACGAACGCTGAAAACCTCTTAAACATTTTTTATTATTTCTTCTCTATTTCAAAGTCAATACCAAAGCAAACGCGTAAATATATACATATATATGTATGGGTATTTGTATCAATAGGCAAATTTATATCCACCACTTCAATTTTAACCACTAGAAAGTGACTTGTTTTGTTACAAGTATCTACCTGACATTCCTTTTAAATTTGTCTTTCACGATTTTGATCTCTTCAAAACTGTATTTAATTTAAAATGATTCGTAGTTCGTACAAATAGAATATATGTATGGTCTAGAAATCAGTTATTCAATGCTCTTTATTATAATAGTCGCAAGTTTTAATAAACGTGTTTGCACTTACATACATATGTATGTATATTCCGCTAAATAATACGAGTACATATTAGTACGTGTAGTGTAGCGCATTCCCATGCGATAACATTGCGTTGTACACTTTATTCACGGACACTCAGTTGACTTTGAAACATCGCAGAGTTTATATTCAAAGTACGTCGAGGAAGGTCACCAATAAAGCAGCCGTCTTCAGTTGCTCCAAAGTATAGACGTTCATATGCGAGTAGGCTAGAAATTATGTCACTGATTTGATATTATGTTTCGTACGAATGTATTGCATATGTACTGCAAGCAATTGTTAACCTGGTATTGATAGTTGTGCTATGTTATGCAGCGTATTGTATCTTGTGTAAATAACAAGATATATTGATCGCACTTAATGTCATATGAAAGTTTCTTTAAATTCTTAAAAATCTTAAAATTAAGGAGTTTATTATAAGACTAGACTTTTTTCCAAATTAAATCTGCATTTGTGATATCAAAATGAAAGACCGTAAGAGCATATGTACGAGAATTTGTACATATTTTTAAATAGGAGTGTATATACATAAAAATACTACATGCATATTATTTTTAATGAAACTTTGAGCAACGTAATATCATAAGAGAAAAGAAAATTCATGTGACATGTACATAGGTATGTATGCACATCAAATTCTACAATGGGAGTTTATAATTGAATTGCAAAACGTGTTCGCTTAGTTAATATTTATCTTAACCTTCAAACTTCATAGTGTTCATTGTATATATACCTTTTTTTTCTTATATTATTATTTGTAAAGGTAGTCAGATCTATAAATACTTTATGAGTAAGCATTATTTTGAGACTAAGTTCTTTACACATAAGAATAGTTAAATCTTTGTAACTAGCTAGATGAATAAATGTATGCACTAATAAGACATATCCTAAAATCGTTTATACCATCCAAAAACTTGAATAGAAGATAGTTCAAAACATTGGCTAGTGGAGGATATGGAATGCAAAAATGATCGAATGTATTTTTTAGTAGCCATGAATTCAGCATATCTGTTTACTGAATTTGCCGGTTAACTACGAGTTCATAACTACGGTACGGTCAGTTCTGTGGGTACTAATAAGTGGTACAAATTAAATTTTATTATATTCATTACTATTTTAACTATTTTAACTACGAATCATAATCAGAATCCTCATTACAAAAAGAGCAAACCGCCACTCTCTTTTACATTTTATTTTGGTATGTCTTTTTCTTTGTTTTAATTGTGACGGATTGCAGAAGATGAAGAATGAGTTTGGCCACAACTTTCTTTGTAAAAATGAGAACAGTGGAAGAACTAGGTCAATTGATACTCAATTTTCAATTCTTCTGTCGCTTTTTATTGATAATCAAACTACATGTAGGAATAAAATTATGCCGAAATATACATACACATATGTAAATACTATGTACCTATAAGATGTTGTAAAATTATATGACATAATTCAAATACATATCTCTGCATGGATAACATTGTGCGTTAATTTTCTGAAGATGCTAATACTGAAAAGAAAAATCTCAGGTTATACACTGTTCGATCTAAGTACACATACGTACATATGTATGTATGTAACACATTAATGATCAAACCAATCATATTATGCTGAATTTACGTAATACTTTTTTTTCAAATTGCTTTAAAACACTGCCTGGTTTCATTGAACTTACAATTGAAATTGTAATTAAAGTTTTTGTATAGTCAATGTTATAAGTCTAAAATTGCTGATGTTTCCATATTCGTTTCATGCCAATATTAAACAATAGTATTATACTGGTGCTCAAATTATATGAAATTATTTTTTCTGTTTATCAGCATTTTTGCGGAGTGATTGCTGTATATTACCTTAATGTAAAAGATGCTCTTCACTCCATTGTACAGCTGGTGCAAAAGGCATGTTTTTCTACATAGAGGGTATAATATTTTAATTACATGTGTTATTTTCCGTAAATTAGTGAATGCTTCTGAATCATTGAAGTTAAATGTTTTGCCTTGTATACACGATAAAATGTGTAATGTAAATCTAGCAATATTCATGTTTTCTTTGACGACCTACTTGAATTGAAAACAAACAAAATTAAATTGGCGTGAAGATATTAGTGGATAAAATTAATTTAGATAACTGAAAAGTTCGTACCTACTTTGTTTCGATCTTACTCAAGTTGCATGCAAATGGGTTGTTTTATTTTTTATATTAATAAAATAGTAGATTCTATTAGTTTGAATATATGCATCCTACAGGGTGCTCAAAATACTTATTAGTATGTGTTCTTGGTATGCAGTTCATGGACAGCGCCTTCCTCTCTTTTCAGCCAGCTTAAATTTTACTTCTCAGAGAGGCAGAAAGAGAGAGAGAGAGAGACAGGAGAGCATTTTTGAATTGCAGAAGCATTGACAACTTGAGTTTAACATTTAATTTGTATTTGAACACCTAAAATTTAGTGAAAAAGGTAGTAGTTTAGTAAATAAATTAAATAAAGAATTAATTTTCGAATCATATGTTTGAAATACATATTTCTCTTTGATTTGTGTTCTCGCAAATCTAGCAGCTGCTTTCATACGATAGTGTTGGTGAATGGTGGTTTTCCATGCAGTGCTATTGTCAAGCTGAAATTGAATTGAGCGTCAGTTTGTAACCGGCTTTGCGTCTGTTTGGTCTGTTGGCGTGGATGAGTTAACGAAAATAGTGTGTGCGCGAAATATCTGAGGCTGATTTATTGCACTATAGCATTGATTACAAGTAGCAATGCATAGATTCAGTACCTGGCGGACGGAGTGCTTTCTCGGTTTATAGATCTGAGTAAAGTGTTTCAATTCATCTTTTAATGTGAATTAAAAAAAAAATAAATTGTGTTAAATTCAATGTAAAATACGTGTCATTCGAATATCAAAATTAATGCAACAAGTGATATTTTAAAAATTTTCAAGCGAAATCATGAGAATGTATTACCCTATGCCATAAACGGATTAAGAGAAACACCATTTTTTCTTTTCTTTAATTAAATTACCACACACATTATCGGAATAACTTTAAAAGGAATCTCTCAGGTGAGGATCTTAACCTGTCTGTTCTATTTATGTACATATGTATTTACATGCTATCACCTAATATATGCATACAATAAAAACATACACCCGTGCAACATTTGTATACAAACGTTTATTGACCCAAGTAAATGAATATATATGAATAATACATGACTTATATGTATATGATCTGCGAAATATATTCAACATCTATTCTGGGTTCGAATTCCATGACTATAAACATTTTTATGAAGTTGGATAAGATTCGTCAGACATCAGAAAACATGAAGGCATCCACAAAGCAACAGGGGAATAATGACGCAGAGCTGAATAGTGAAGGAACCGGTTTCTGACCTTCCTTCTACCTTCTTCCTTCTACCTTCTACACCTATATTTAATTTGATTATAGTTGAAGTACACGTGCTGTACGGATATATGACTTCAGATTCTATTTTTGTCGTATCAAAATCTATTTAAATATTGATCCACGTACATATATGTATGTATAAAATGAAATATCTAAACATTTCATAAGGTGATTATAATATATACGTACTTCAAAAATCAAACTCGCATGAAAAAGAGTAACGTGTTGTTTTTCATTTCAAAGATAAAATGTGAAACTTAAAAGTGTTAGGAAATAATGACTACAAAGTGGCTTTATTAAATAGAAACACAGTATATTTTATTTATATATAAACAGCATATTATCCCATGTCCTTTTCAAAACAGTGTATTTAAGAGTTATGTACAACAAGTCAACTAAAGCGAAGCACTCATTTTCATTAGTAATTCTCATCGTTCTATAGCCGTATGCATATATAATCATATGTAAATGTTGAAATGTATTAAAATATCTAGTGGATGTTAAAGTATGTATTCTAAGAACTGGAAAGATATATGTATATTTAAGTTGTAAGTAGGTCAATAATATAGGAAAAAAAACTAAATGTTCGTCAAAAAAAATTGTCTGTTATTATTTTCAACTAAAAGGGAAATGAATGGAAATCTTTTTGCTTACACGTTCGTTAAAAGTAGTAGTTTAAAACCAGGCACGTGTATGCATTCTTAAAAGCATACATATATGTATGTTTGCAATGAAATCAATTTATTTGTTTCTTTATTTAATAACACAACGTATACTTAATTTAACTAACTGCAAAAAACACAATTTTTAGTTATGATAATGGAAATTAAAACTATTATTAAACTAATATTTAAAATGTGCGTTGATTCACCACTTCTAGGTGTTTTTTCAATAGGCCTTGTTTTACAATTAGTTTCATTTTTAACAAATTTGAATATGGATTCAACAATATTGGAAGGAGTAATATCATTACATTTCTCCAAATGATTTAAAATGCATTCTTCAAAGTCCTGGAAATCATTGCACTCTTTTTTTCCTACAACAAACTGTGGAATTTCATTCACATCTGGAATTCCATTTCTTGGGATGTAACTAGCAAAAGATGTATTTAAGCAGCTGTTGATATTCTCCTTATTTGCTTCAAGACATTCTGGACCTCCTTCGGCAACGAATAATGCTATTTGATCTCCACCCTTTTGGCATATAAATCCCATTAGCCTTGTTACAACTCGTAACATTACTTCGTTATGTGCTTTTTCTTCTTCGTTAATGCATGGTTGAATCTTGTCATTAAAGTTTTTCACACAAAGTTCAGCTTCTGGACGCTTGTTGCAATATTTTGCAAAAACAGTATCTAATTCTCCAGTAGGGGTTGCTATTTCGATTTCTTTTTGTAATGCTGTTACATTCGCTAAGCCTGATACACATTTTACAAATTCTGCTACACCATTTTGGGCTTGTAGAAATATTGTTTCATTCCCTCCTGACACCTTTTGACACTTATCTTTTAAGATTTTTTTGGCGTCGTCAATTGTAAAGTTATTATTTGAAAATTCAGGTGGAAGGAATTGTGATTTGATTTTATTAAAATTATTTTGTGTTGTATCTGACTGCACTACCAAAACTACGGTACAAAATATAAGCGAGATGATAAATAACTTATACATTTTTATAATTAAATATTTTCACTGGGATAAAATGAACTGAACACTGTGGGTAAACTTATAAAAATAACTCAAGTTAAATGCCTTCAAAGTGAACATTGAACTAAATTTATGAATCTTATCTATAAATCGTGGCATTCGATTTTGTTCAATATGTTCAAAGTCCGAAAAATACACCAGTTTATCGTCATTCCAAAATTTTATGATCAGAGTTGCTATCAGACTCAAAGAAGTTATTGAAAAAAAAGAATAACTAAGCCGAAATAACTACAAAATATGTTTTGTATGTGCGATGTACATATAATTTATCACAAAATATCTAATGAAACAATTTGTAACTCAAAGATAATCCGCTTAAAGCGTTACGGCAGCATATACTATGTCGAACTATCATATTATAAGTGTATACCATTTTACAGAGATATGTGTATGTAAGAAAATTGTTTCCTCATATAACACCAAAGGCGAATGTCCGAAGAATATGAAATCGCATAAAACCATCACAATAATGAAATAAATTGTATTGTCGGAATTATTTTACTTTTTTCCACGTAACTCTCTTCTAATAATGGCATATTCATGCAGCCCTTTATAAGCATCATTATCGATCATCAGACGTAACGACTTAAAGAGCTTATAGAAAATAGTACAATTCCAACCAATGAACTACGATCTATGATGTTGAATGCGCACACTTTTCGTTTCGTACGCATTTCATAATACAAAATACGTAATATTTAAAGATGCTTTTTGATTTCATTCCTTTTGTCTTGAACCGTATTGAAATATTATACTAAATCACTTTAATTCGCATCGTGTTTTGAATGCGTCATAAGATGCACATTGTCAATTGATTTTCTATAAAAGCTTCGTTAACAGATAAATTACTTGAATTTATATTACTTTCTACATAACCATGCAACATGCAATAATGATTGCAGATAGATTATTTGGAGCAGAACAAGTTAACACGAGAGAAATTATTAAATTGTATGTATAAGAAGAGTTATAAAAAAACTAGAAACAATTAAGAAAGTGAAGTATAAATACTGTGAATTGAAAGCATGATAGATTTAGTCAGTATGGAGTTGGGAAATAACATACAAATATTTAAACATTTGCTGTCTGTATATTATTAATTTAGTAATCTACTTTTTTCTATCGGTTTGCTATTCACAAATAAGAATCATAGCTAGTTTCTAATTCACTCACAGAGCTACGGCGAAAACTAGTTTCTTAACCTCATGATTGTACATAAGCATAAGAGGAATCAAGAAAACTCACGCCATCATGAAAGAAGTATCATACCAGTATATAATCTAGTTTTCTGTTTGTTTTAATTTTAACATTTATTTCAGCACCAGATTTCATCAACCATCCGCAAAAAATATTAAGCTAAGAACTTTGGATCAAGAATAAACGTACTCATTGCAAAAGCAACGATGCCGAGCTCGAAAATTATTTTGAAAATACTTTTTACGCTATGCGTATGGTCCTTCGTTATGTTGGGATTGTTCAAACTACGAAGTGGCCAGATAGTGCCACAAGAATACACATCAGTGCCGATAAATGGTAGGATTCTCCTACAAAAGGACAACAAATATGGAGTCGATCCTACATCCACAACCACAGATCGCTTTGATCCATCGGAAATCTTAATCGACAATAGAACTGGTACTTAAAATTTTTATTTAATTATTTACATATGTATATTAACAACAATATCTGATGTTATTAAATTTCTTATTGCAGCCATGGACGATGAGCAGCTTGTTCGAGATGTTGAATCGCGCATTCCATCGCTTCCTATTGCTTATTGGAGTAAAAATAAAAATTTTTTGCAGCAAAAATCTTCTACTTGTGCCAAGTATCCTTCAATTTTTGAGCTAGAATTTAATAATATATACTGGCAAACCATGAGGACATCGAATGGCACATTTCAACTTTTTGGTGCCTACTACGACATTCGAAAGAATTCGTTGCTTGGTCCCACAGTACGTATTTTAGGCATGATAGATCGCATTGAACCCAAAGTCAAAACATTTTGCCAATTTTGGTTTGATGGACAAAAGGAGCCGTTCATAGTAAAGACATTTGAATATAAATATATTTGGTACAACAAATGGGGAAACTATAAGCAGGGTATATATCAACCTTATTTAATTGCTTGTCAAATTCCAAAACCATTTCATGGTATCGTCCCATCATCTGTGTCAATGGTTGAAAAAGAATGCGATACTGCAACGAATAATCTACGTGTAATATACAATCGACCGCAAGATGACCGAAAAAAGGGATTCGCCGTATGTGTAAAAGGCCTCGACTTTTTATACGATGACTTATCAGTTCGACTAATAGAATGGATCGAAATGTTGAATATTTTAGGAGCTGACAAAATATTTTTCTATAATTTACAAGTTCATCCAAACATATCAAAAGTGCTTAGCCATTACGAACAAGAAGGAATCGTTCAAGTCACCCCGCTAACTCTTCCTGGAGGACAACCAAATGTACCAGGCTTTCAACACCTTTACCTAACAAAGAAAACAAACCATAAACGACAAAATGAAGTTATACCTTATAACGATTGCTTATATAAAAACTTATATTTGTATGACTATATCGCCCTGCTAGATATTGATGAAGTGATTATGCCCAAACATAATGACGTTACTTGGATTGAACTTATGAATCGCGTTTTACCAAAAGCAAAGAAAATTAAGCCAGAAGGTTACGCCAGTTATAATTTCCGTAATGTTTACTTTCTTGATGATCATCAGCATGAACATGGTTGGCATAAAGACATTCCAAAATATATGCATATGTTGCAACATGTCCATCGAGCAAAAAATTATACTAAACCAAATCAATATGTAAAATGCTTTCATAATCCTGAAAAGGTGCTGACTCTGCACAACCATTTCCCTTTGGCATGTTTAGGAGGTGTTTGTAAATCGTATCCAGTAGACACAGATGATGCACAATTGCAACACTATAGGGCTGATTGTGTTAAAACGCTACTTAAATCGTGTGAGGAATACCGTGAAAATTCTGTAGAGGATAACACTATTTGGAAGTACAAGGAGACCTTAGTCCGACGAACAATAAAAACATTGGAGACACTAGGATTTTTCAAAAAGCCTCTAAATAACAATGTTAACCCATCTCCGAATAGCGCAACAGAACGGTGATTTTGACTTGACTGGTTGAGTACAATTAAGTTGAAAAATCATGCCTGCGACGATAAGAACAATGAATTCTTGTGACAGAATATGCCAGAAAGTTGCTCGAAATTCATTTTTATACATTAAATAAATAATTGTACAACTAATGAATAACAACATATCAGATCTATTCTAAATTGTATGTTAAAAATAGACCTAATTCGCTGGAGAATATACATATACATATTACATAAAAGTTAATGGTGCTGCTTGATCTTAAAGTGAATGCACATTTGCATAGAGAACTATTATAAAAGTATGATCAAATGTGGCCAACGTTTCATGCTCACATATACAAATGCATAAAAACGGGTGTTATCAAAATATTAGGTTATAAAAATGAATTTGTGCCTTAAAGTGAAAAATGAAAGGTAGTCTATTGAAGAAGATAATTTACTGATTTCTAAATGTTTTATGTGTATAAAATTAGGTAGTATGTAGTAACGATTCCCTTCACTTACAAAATAATATGTACATACCTGTTGAAACACGAAGCTGAATATCAAATGCATCAGTTATTAAGCCTTGCTTATTCTAAATTGCAAATTAGAGTTGTAGAAACATCTTGTTTCAACAAATTGTGGTTCAAATTTATTTTCTTATACTCCTAAATATACATATAAAAACATACATACACATGTAAACATATATAAATCTCTTAACGGTAAGTATTTTGAAGGACTTAATACATACATGATTTACTTAAGTTAAAGACTGATGGCGTTGGTAAAACGAAAAAATATATTTATATTGTTATACACTAGTTATGCATGTAAAAAAATAAAATCTATGATTATTTGCATACATATAAAATATTAATCAATTTTTTCATGTACATACATACATAAGCATATATATATTTATTAAATTCGCAGAGTATGGCTGCATATTTATTCGAAATAACACAAAAAAATAGAAAGGCTAGTTTAGCCGAAAAATTATAATTTGGGGAAGTATGTATTTTTCTAATACTCACAGTTCAAGTAGTCAGAGATTACTTTTCGTAGGCGCCTGCTAAGATGTAAATTCACTGAATGTTAAAGAATTTTTACAATAAATTTATTATTATTCCTATTTTGCCAATGATGTTAATTAAGTAGTCAATAAATTTATATATTTTACGAAAACGCTGTTTTATTTACATATATGCGAAAATCAGTGAATATATATGTAGCTATACAACATTTAGCTTCAACCAATTATGACATTTTTGACAGTGAATTCGATGTACATATCTATGTACTTCTGCAAATGAATCAATTTGTAAGTACATACATACACTAAATTATTTTAATTGTTTTTTTTATAAATATTTATATTAAATACGACTTCGAAAAAAATACAAAATTGTAGATATTTCCTTACACTGTGTGGAACATTTATGTATTGAAAACTTTACTTATTATTGGCTTCCAAATGTATTGGCACACGAATCTCCGCTCTAATTTGAGTATAGAAATGATTTCACAGCAGGAACTGCAATGAAAGCTTAATGAATACGAATGTGAGGCATTGTAGGAGTAAGATAAATACTAAATAATAAATGAAAACCGTTGAATATGCCACAATATAAAGAAACCTTTGTAGCAATCGATTGAAAAAATATATTTCCCTTTATCCGCTTGCTTATAGTGTTACTAATTCTGACATGCCTCCGACTGATGATGGTAGCTTCCAATATTCCAATAATACAATGTTTCAAGACTGCATATTATATGATAACGACAGTCGCATAATGGGAAAGTTGTAGAAGCGATGTATACACAATAAGACCCTTCTGATAAAAACTTTCGGTAGACAGATGATTAATTTTAATTTGCGAAAGACAATTTGTTCGATCTACATATATATATATATATTACATACGATTTTATTTTCATGATTTTCTATGCCTACATTTAAAATATATTACTATTATTTAAATAAATATTATGTCTTTAGTCTGCTTTGATTTTAATATCCTCGATTAAATCTTAGTACTTCTATGATTTAAATACGGTATTCAAGCTGAACGTTACACGTCTATAAAAATTATTATTTCCTTTTTATTTAACATACAATATCTGTACAGTAGAATTCAGTTGTCAGCAATCTTAATCAACACACATTCATGTGCATGTTCAATTTAGGCGTTTGTCATTTAACTTCGACTTGTAGTATTAATTATAATTGAGCTACATTAACTTATATACATCCAATAACATGAGTAGTATAAGTAAACACAAATTAGTTTACAGCAATGAAAGAATTCCGTTGCATTAATTTCAAGCGTTAAAATGGTCGTTTTTACGATGTATAAATGTTTGAAGAGGGCATAACCGTGTGTGAGACAATGATCCAATACAAATTATTTTCTTTATATATAAACGTATTGAAAAAAATTCTCATAAACAAATGCACATGTACATTATTATGAAAACACGATTTTGTATGTACATATATGTTTAAACATGTTCATTTTGCATAATTTTTGGGAAAACAGTCTTATCTTATTTTGAATGTCACCAATTAAAATAAATTTGTTACAGCAGCAAAACCAAAACCATAAAAATCTATATAAGAATATTGGAATTAAAAAAAGGTTAACAAAAACAGTACATGTTCACAAACGTTTAGGTAAGATTATTGCACTTGGTTGTTATAAAAATAAAGTAATCACACATCTAATGGAAGCCAATAATATTGTACGTTTTGTTGTGCGTTAAGCATCCTGATCTATTTCGGCTTCCTTATAATCAATACTTTCATTATTATCAAACCCGTACCAGTATCACATAATCATAACTTGAAGTGCCACTCATTGGTCTATCGTCCTATAAATTCTTCTCTGTGGCTCTGGTGTGTAATGAACACGAGTTCGGAAATGTTGAGGAGAACCAGGAACACTCTCAGATCCTCGTCTTGGTGGAGGAAGTGGTGGTGAAACATTTGTATGACTAAAGAGAAAGAAAAAAAAAAGGTTTTTATAAATAATTGTTTTTTTCTTGATATGTACACTCGTTGGTGTACACATGTTTCTTACCGTCTGTTTAACAGAGGTGATCCTGATTGTTGTACACTCAATTCCAACAAATTCTTCCGTAGCAATAGTGGTGATTGTCCGCGATTATATCTCGGAGGTGGATCAGGACTTCGGTGCCTTCGATCGATGCCAGTTAGAGTATGTGCAGACGGTTGGTGTACATAACTACGTTGTATTATATCAGCAGATTTTGCCAACTTTTCATCACATAAAGAACTATCAACTTCTGACGTTTTTTGGCTGTTTGTTGATAAGACTGAAGGTTTCCCTGTCCCACAAAATTCTGTGTTACGTAGAAAACTACTACAGTTGCGATTTGCTAACGTTTCTTCATGCTTTCTTGAAGGGGAGCTTAGTTGTAGTTTTGCATATGAGGAGAACTGTCGTTTCATCGCACCTGCAAGGGAATTAAACCATCCTAAAAAATTCAAGGTCGATGATGATAACAGCGTTGGGAGAAAAAAGCACATGTGTATAAACAAGCAAGCATAATATAAAAGTTATGTTGTAAAAGAAAAAGTTAATAAGGTTTACAAGATTAATATAAACTAGAAACTAAAAAAATATTCATTAAAAGTGCGTTCCTTTCAGTATTGAAGTATATTTTGCAGCAATGTGTTATTCTAATGTATGTGAGTTTACCTACCATTTTCATTTTTATTGGAACATTCTTTTAATTGATTTGCCTGTGAACCTGGTTGGCGGTTGATACCGAAATTCCCATATAACTGATTGGTTTTCATAACGTCATCAGAACTTTCCAATAATGCTGAGGAAGTTGAGGAAAATGTATCATTGGGTAGGGAAGGATCCGGGTCAGAAGGTGATCGAGTATTTTGCATATAATTGAGGGGTATGTACTGATTTCTGCTTAATATAATCGCACCAGGACTTTTATTATCATCGATAGATAAATTGGGTTTCGGGAATTGACTAGATGTTGAGAGCACTGATTGCGTTGTGGAAATAGGTATTTGTGAAGAATGGTAATGATTAGATGTAACATAGTTATTATGAAACGGATTAGTTACTCCGTCGGAACTTATTCGTTCCCTTTCTCGATATTGGCTTTGCTGATGATAAAACCTTTGAAGCACTAAGAATAGAGAACAAATTATTGTTATACTTATCAACTATAGATTGACTTACCGATAGGACTTTGATTGCCTTGGATTCTTGTGGAACATTGCGCTGGTTCTTTTTTACATTCTATAGGGTTCTGATATTTTTTTCGGACTACTACTGGAGATTGCTGCGTAAGAAATGGATCTGTACTAAGAGTGCTTGTGGTTTCAAAAACAGATTCTCTTGAACTGGGAGCTTCCCAAGTGGGGTCAAATTGATTTTGTTGATTTATTTGATGTTTCTTTTGACTGAACGGTGAAGTCGTAAAATTACGAATTATTGATTGACCTTAAATACAATTCTTAAGAAAATACTTATTTAAACAAATATTTAGGACTATATACCAATGCTGGTAAACATCGATTCTTTTCTGGAACTATCACCGAATTTCTGTGCAGCTCCCATTTTTTTTTGCATAAATGGTGACTTTTTATATGATTTTATATCATTAGCAGTAGTATTGTCTTCTCCTTTGGATGTAAGAGAATTATTTAATGCTGTGGACATAGTTTGAAGTATACAGGGCGGTTGTTGTGACCGCATTTCCTTTAGATTATTATACTGGGAGATCGACGACGGTTTAACTATTGTGTTACCTGTGGTCGCTAAATAGTACTGATAGCCCGGTATTTGGGTAATTTTCAGAGGAGGACTTTCAATTGTGGTTTTTAGTTGGAGTGTTTCAGAACTGGAATCAGTGGATGTTGCCGTGGAATTGTTTGACATTAAAAATCTGCAAACGGAAAATCAATAGCATCTATTTTAGTTTCACAAGACTCTGAAATTTTCAGGTTTTCAAAATAGTTTACAAAATATGATGTAGTAATTGTGTACGCCCTTTTCAAAAAGATTTATGTATACATTCTAATGCATTCAAACTGCATTATGTTGATGTCAACAGATAACTTATGTTTTAGTCCTATAGTCACAAGCACTTTTATATCGCGAGATTTACAAACAATAAAAATGGCAGTCTTTGTTTAGGTAACTTCCTGTTAATGATGAGTTGTTATGTTGTTAGTGTAAAATTTGATGCATATGCAGACTCAATAAAATGGCATGCGTAGTCGTAACTAGAGACATTTCGGGTTATTAAAAAATTATATTATAGAAAAATATGAAGACAGATTTATAGAGAATCCGAAATAATAATGTGCAGATATTGAAGTTATCTATTTTCATGCATCTTTAAAAAGAAAAATGTATGAATCTACTATAATGCGATTGCAAGAAAGAAAAAAAAACATAAACCAACAAAAAATTAAATCAAATATACTTACTGGGGACAAAAGATTAGGAATTAAGTAACCTACAAATAAATTAAAAAAAATCAGACAGTAGTAAAGAACAAAAACAAGACGGGTGTTAAAATCATTTCATATATATCAAATCAATTTTGTTTCAATTACAATCATAATACCTTTTATAATAAGGAACAAATATATATAATATAAAAAAAATCTCAAAACGAAAGAGAACAATTGTTATCGGATTTAATTATATCAAATTTCTTTACATGCAATTCCAAAAAATGTACGATAGCAAAAGTGTCCTCTCACCTTAAACTAATAATGATATCGCACGTTAGGTATTCATAAAAATCTATGGTCTATTAATTAAAATATGTCAATGTCATATACCTCTGATGCGTTTTGATCCCGGATGTCTCAACAACTGATCGAAACCAATGTGGTATATCTACAAAAGCGATTTCATAAGTTTTAATGAACGGCTGTTCTAAAAGTTCGGGGTATTTTGGTCTCTCTTGATGATTTTTTGTTAAGCTGTTAAGTGTACTCTTAATTAATATGAGAAAATACCTAAAAATTAAATAATCTTACCATTTAGTTACAAAGTCATGGAATTGCGGACTAAAACCTTTATCTTGTGGAAGGCTGGGTGGGTCGGAGTCTAATACTTTTGTTAGTACTTCGAAATCGGTGTTACAACCTTCATATGGGGATCTTGCCGTTGCAAGTTCAACCAGTGTTATACCAAGTGACCATACATCAGCACGAATGTCATATTTTGGTTTTTTGGGATCTATTCTCTCAGGCTTGAAACGGGATGTTCGAATTCAGTTTTTAATTATATCTATATATTTAAATTTAATACTTACTGCCATATAAGCTGCACAGCCGGCGGACCTCGTATTTGCTTTTGAGTCTACCAATCGACCACTAATGCCAAAATCACACAATTTTATGTTCCCCCGTTCGTCAATAAGAATATTAGAAGGTTTGACATCTCTATGTATAACTCCATGCTTTTCTTTTAGATACGAAAGTGCTTTCACAGTCTAGGATGTTATATACAAATTAAATACATGTATGAGAAATTTCTATCATAATCAAATATTATTATTTTACTTACGGCGACTGTAACTTTACCGAGAATTTTTTCTGGAACCGGTTTTTTGGATAATTTCAATAGCTTGTCGAAGCACATTGCCATCAATTCCATACAAATCCACACATCAGGATCACGGACGAAACAACCGAGGCACTGAACTATATACTGACAGTCGTGAGATTTAAGGACTACGTCCAAATCCATAAGTATTCTTTTATTTTCTTCGGTGTTTCCAGTGCGTCTCATTTGTTTCACTGCTATTATAGTCCCGCTGGGTTTATGCCTCATTTTAACCACATGTCCACTTGTTCCATTACCAAGGTCTCCTATGTGTTCTAAGTCTTTTATGTCTGTTCTGTATGATTGGTCATTTATTGTTAGAATTCCAGTCTGCTTCATTATTTTTTTTAGTTTTTTGTCTGTCTCTGTCTCTGCGACGGGATGTTGTGCGACCACTGGTAAGTTCGTGGGCTTCTTTGGTTTGAAGATTGATGTTGTTTCCACTAAATTATGTATATAGCACATTATAACTTTTATTTCGACTAATACACAAATAATACAATAAGTTATATTGAAATGAGTTCACTCCACTTGAACAAAATTAAATAAAGGCAAGTAAAGATTTAAATTTGGAAAATAATACATTTTGTTTTATTAAAATAACCTAGCAGAAACACCCAAAATATGTAATGCAATCATTTGAATCTTTAAGTTCACAATTCTTACATTGCTGCGGGCGGGGTGCCTGGCGAGGGGCAGGCAGTTGTGGAACTTCCATACGTGAATCATTTTCTGCTTGTAATCGTTCGACTAAAGTTTGTAATTTCATGCTAATTGTATCTATATTAGTCATTATTTAAATACAATTTTCTTGGTTAAGATAATAATAATTCACTTTTCGTAATATAGAAGTCAAAAAATTTTCTTCCAACAAAAAGGAAAATAGCAGAAACCACACCACACCGAAATACTTCTCCACTGCGGAGAATAAATTTGAAGTAAACTGCAAGTGATGCCAATACTATGAAAGTAAGTCTCCAAAGCATTAAGAAAAAAAGCAATCTGTAAGTGTTATTTGATTTAAGCGAACAGGCCCTTCTTCGCACGTCGTCGACTTCAAAAATGGCAAACAAAGAATCGGCGACGTGTGTCTCCACTGGCCATGGTTGATGTCCAACATCCCATCCACAATCTCAACATGCTCTCTTTTTTCGTGGACTTATTTGAACATTGAGTGCCAGTGTCAACCAGAAATCAACTCAACCAACCAACCACCAATCAAAAAATTAACTCTTTACTCTTCTCTCTTCCTTAATTTCGTCTGACAGCGTTTGTTTTATACGTTTCGTCGATTTTTGAATATTGGTAAGGTGGCAAGGGGGTAAAAACGGCAATACACCTACAGACAATCTGTTACACGCAATAAGAGAGATATCCAACTCTTCTTTCTTCCTTGATGGGAATGAATACATGAGCTGTTTTAAACAACTGAAGGTCTGAAACCAGAAATCATGTACACCGAGATAGTCGTCTTTCCAGTGGAAAACCCCTTGCCAATCGCGTTTCACCCTGAATTTTGCTCTAAACGCACGCATACTACTTTATTTTCACGCACACTTCTTAAGGCTTTAGAGCAGCCTGCAGTTGCTCTCTGATCAATCGTTTTCACAAACACTGTCTGTGAACATTTTATAAAAAACGCTGTCAGATGAAATCAAGGGGCAAGAGAGGTAGAAGTTGTTGTTGTTGACTATCTATACTTCATCTCTGAACATGGCGCTGTTCTAAGGCCTTACGACGTGTGCGTGATGGGTGCGCTTAGAGCAAAATCAGTGAAAAATCAAATTCACCTCGATGAATTTAGGTGGCTGCTGCTGTTCGCTTAGGTCACACTAGAGATGTAGTATTAAAGAGATAGTCAACTTCTACCTCTCTTGCCCCTTGATTTCATATGACAGCGTTTTTTATAAAATGTTCACAGACAGTGTTTGTGAATACGATTGATCAGAGAGCAACTGCAGGCTGCTCTAAAGCCTTAAGAAGTGTGCGTGAAAATAAAGTAGTATGCGTGCCTTTAGAGCAAATCAGAAATAGGCGAGGGGTTTTTTAGTAAAGACACAAACCCGAGTTGGACATCTCTTTACTACTTCATCTCTGGGTCACACGTATTCACGAGCCTCTGTATGTGCAATGTTATAAAAAACGATGTCAAATGAAATCAAGGGGAAAGAAACGAGGAAGTTGGCTATCTCTTTAATACTTCATCTCTGGCTAAAACCAATTGAAATGGCACGTGTGAAATACAAGAGAATTGCTCAGCACTCTAATTTTTACTTCTGGCGGAATTTGGATATCTGCTTGCTCTATTATTTCTGTACGATGATGGATGAAATAAGGGCCAGATTCTAAGTTCAATAAAAAAACGAAATTCGCACTCAGACAATGTGAACCCTTAGCACATTCACTCATATAAATGGATATACGATAAGAATCAATAAGACGTTAATTAAAAATTCCAAACACGTTTCAGATACGAATATGAAAAATGCTTTATTGGAAAATTATTTTACTTTTATTTATCACAAAATTATGTATATTTAATTGTTACATATTTTCCTTATGTTTGATTATATCAAAACGATCCAAAAAGTAATTATCTTACTAAAGACATGTTTTACTATATAACTTAGTCTAAAGTCATGTAAACAGACTGTCACTATACGACTTATTCCAATAATAATCACGCGCATCCTTCATAGACAATACCATATTGGTTGAAAAAAGCGAGTTTCACAAAACTTTTAAACTTGTTACTTCTTACATTGTTAGAACAAAATAAATGTCATGCTGGTAATTCATATGACTGCTTTTGTCTGTATGTATGTTTCTATAATTCCATACAATACTAATTACTTTATTTTTAAGATGCTATTGGTGGCAAGTTACATGTTTTTATATATATTAATCTTAAAATACAATTCAAATTAAATTAAAATCGTATAAGAACAAATACATCTTGTCCGAATTTACGTCCTTAGTATTAACGTATTAATTGTAAAATGGTACTTCTACTCAATCAGGTTTTCTAATTTCGCTGAAATATTTTAGTTTTGGCAATGCAGCATATTGTTCACTTATTTTACTTCAAGTTATTATATTTCAGACAGTCTTTATCAATATAAATTTTACCGTAATAAAATTTTAATATAAATTTATCTTCCGTATAGTTTACATTTTTTCAGACTTAAATTCCGGGAATGATTGCAGTGATTTGGAGAGCAATTAACCTGACCTACTACTTATTGAAACTTTAAATACATGCAATTAATTTCGAATATATAAAACTAAATACATATGTATGTGTATAAGATATATTTCATAGGCAAAAATGGATTTTATCATATAACATAGAACATTTATATACAATGTTTGGGTGGTTTCGGAATGAACACGAAGTTAGTCAATACACATCTTAAGGAAAGACTAATACAGTAGGTCAGTTTTTAAAGAACCTTCGCTGTATGCAATAGTGAGATCATCTGATGCAGGTTTTATGTATTCCAACGATTGATCGTCTTGTTCTCTGTAGAAGTTTGCGCGCAAATCGTTACAGGATTGTTCTGAATGACTGTTAGTTGGTACACGTGTCACTCCTAATTGAAATACGTTATCGATTTTCGCCTTTACTGGAGTATAACTACCCAACGGGGTTGATCCTAGAATAATGTAAATTTATTAATATATGAATATATTATGGGCTTATTAAATTCAAGGCTACTGTTGACTGAAATAAAAGAAATAGTACGATAAAATCATAAACTCTTTACAGTAAGGATTAAACCAAATTTATACACGTATTTTTCAATATTTTAGTTACCTCTCAATGATTAGTTCTACTGTTTGGATTATTAATTCTTTTTCTTGATTCAAGGAAAATATATATGCTAAATACGTGTGTTGATGAATGCTTATGAAAATACATTTTTGATGTAATGAGTTAGACACACAAAATACTCGGTAATTTTATTTTAAATATTATCTGGAAATATAATAATGTGGAGGCCAATAAATGGGCCCACGCAGAAAACAGATTAATTTGTTATTCGAAATTAATTGATAAGTATTAAAAAGTGCCAACCCACATCGAACACAATATGTTGAATCAAGAAGGTAGGCGTTTTTTAAAGATTCACAAAAAAATCGTAAATACATTTTGTTTTTGATTTATGTATATAATTCGACATATCATTGTCAAATTATTACACACATCACCAAATAATACCCATTCAATACCCTAATATAATCGGTCAAAAGTATCTATATGACAACTACATACACATGCATAAGAATAATCGGCTTGTGTAAGATAAATATGTTTTACATAGATACATAATTATATTTTATTTCTACAATATGAAAATGAACTAACATAACTGATAACCAAATGAATGGCAAATCTGTTGTTCTATATTTCATACCGCGCGTTATAAAATATTCTATCAGCAATGTTCTCAATGTATAAACGTTTTAATTATACAGTACTCATTAAAATGTGAACAAAACTTGTTAATTTTATCTAAACTCAGTATACTTTTTTTTTACAAGTTATCTGTTTTTTTTTTGAATACTACTTGTTTTTTTTGTTCCTGGAAACAATTGTGATCTTATTAAGCTAGGTGTAGAAACGTCAAACGTTCTTGTATTCGCATTTTGATTTAAGAAAAACTGAGCATATTGGGGTTTATTAAAAACGGAGTTTTTCATTTCGTTTGGTACATGAAGATGTCGAGGTAACATTATATTCTTCTGTCCTTTTTGGAAATCTGAAAAAGGATTTATTGCGACTTCATTATAATATTGATATGATGTCTCAATATGAAATTGGGAGTCTAGCCTAATTTTTAATTTCTGGTGGACCGGTTATGTATGGGGGTTATTGTTTACTAATAACTAACCTGATCATTTTGCAAAACTGTCGAAATGGACAAAGGAAGAATTTGAACAGTTTATTTTTACTTTTTATTTTACATGGTTTAGCCACTTGGAAACAGTTTAAGATATCAGCGGAAATATACCCTGTAAAATTGCATATTATGATACCTATACATATTATGTATATTGAAATTACAAAGCACATATTCATGAGATATTGTCTCCTTCATAAGTGCAAATTGCCGACATTAATTACTAACATTTATTATTTATAACTTAGGACAAAAAAGCGGATTTAGTTTTCATATAAGGAGGATGTGTAATCGACAGAATTATTTTTCTTTAAATAGTTTAGTAGTAGTGCAGGACAGCAAAAAGATTTTGGAAATTGTGAGTGTTTCTTGTCTTACCTAACGCTAGATTTCCAACTTTATTATTATGTGGGAGCTGTATAATTTCGTCAACTGCAACGTGATGATGAATGATTGGAGACTCTGCTTCATTCAACTTATTCATTCCAGTTTGCGTGTTAGCAATGCCAGCCAATGGTAATGATGCGTTCATACTAAGATCATTATAATCGGCAGTAGCGTCGTTAATAACTGATGTTTCAGATGGGTACTCGAAAGTCGATGTAAGACTATCATCAAATTGTACCCTGAACTATAATTATAAGAACATTTGTTGTTAACAGATTTCTTTTTGAATTTTACAGCTTTTTTTAAGATTTGGGTTATATTATATACATAGATATATTTCCTAAAAAATACTTACGTGAATCTCTTTAGATCGGTTTTTTATGCTAGATTTTCCATCTATTATTACATTGGCATTTTCAAATTCCACATCACATGGGGAAGGTGGGCACATTGGCCATTCATCCTCCGGATCAGTAGAAGTTTCTAAAGACAAATCACCTAGCACCACGTAACCTGACTCATTTGGCTAATTAAAAACAGAGATAAATACACAAGGATTTTAATTATGTTATTATTCTTGTTCTTGCGAATCAGTGAAATTATATTTTTTTTCAGTCAGATTAACACGTTTTTAGTTGTTTTCATATTTGACCATCATTACTTATATTTGAAGCAAAAATACATACACAAATTTTAAATAACGCTATCTTTCTATTTCCTTCTGAACTGAAGTGTTTTCTTTTTCGAAAGTTAAATTTGATAAGGTATTTCTAGTTTGTATGTATGTATGAATAAAAATGGAAAGACATTTTGATTAGTCACATAAACTTTTACGTACAAAGAATTGTGAGTAAGTTGAATGTGTCATTATTTTGTATATCTACCGTATTCACTTATAAGTAAAATTATATTATAAATACCTTTGGTAATTCTCGTTTCCTCTTAAATATCAATCCGTCGTTCTCAATATAATCTGGAACTTCCTTCCGATCCTTGAAATTAAAGACCATAGAATTATTTTCAGTTGAACTAACTGAAGGAGTACGTTTCTTTTTTCCTATAATAGCCGAGGACCAAGCAGATGGTTGGACAATATCTGCTTGTTCGCTTTTTGAAGTAACAGCAACAATATTCTTATTAGTATTATTAAATCCAGAACAATATTCATTAATTTGTGAATTTACTGTAGGTTTTTCTACTTTTTTTTCATTATTTATTCTGTTTTTTTCAATTTCTCTACTTGTTAATGTCGACATAATATCTGAAGAATATTTATCGCTGCCTTCTTCATTACAATTTCCTTCCATAATCTTTCGTTCTGCCAATAAAGGCCTTATAACTCCTATCTGCTTTACTGTCGTTGATCCCACGGTTGGTAAAGTGGGTATATCATGCAAGGGCTCACTAAATTTAACTGAATTGCCATTTGAAAGTGACTGGAACTGATATTGCTGGCTTGTCCCTGCTTTTCCAATATTTTCTAATGTTGATTTTGTTATTTGCTTTATATGCCCACACTCTTCTTGATTTACTTCGTATTCTCCATCAAGAGAATCGTCTTCTGAATCGCTGCCGGAAGATTCTTCAGATAGTCTATTTTCTAATTCCTTATGTAAGGATAGCTGTTGTTGTGTCTCAACCACTACTGTAGGTGATTCTATCCGCAAGTGTTCAATTCTTTTGGTTAACTGTGTAACTGGTGAATCAGCAGCACCAACTGCGGATAAGGTTTTATCAATTGACATATGGCGCGGAATAATATCGGGCGAGTTCTCTGATAAGCTCTCCGCACTACAAACATTACTCGCATTTCTTATCGGGGTTATGTCCATTTTCTGACGAAATGCTGTTGTTCGACTGGTTGCTGGTGTGGAGCTTTGAAGAAATGCATTTTTATCCGCTTGCACTGATGAAATTATGTTAGGCGTTGTGGGTGGGGATGAATTTGGTTTCTTTATTTCAGTAGTAGAATTTTTAAGACTCGGTTTTTTAGGACTAACCGGTGGCTTGGGAAAAGTTATTACCGGTTTATTTTGAGTGATAATTGATTTATAATTCGCGACTTTTGTAGCAACCTCGCTTCCGCTATTTCGATTAGGACCACGACCCCTACGGTTTGCGGAAGCTTCAAATATTTTAAGCGTCTGTTTGACAACATCCGGTGGAGGCCTTTCTGTATCATCAATAATCGAAGTTAATCGCTTAGGTGGGTTTTCTGAACTAAGTAAAAGACGATCTCGTGCATGATTAATTTTGTCTTCTATCGTTACGGAATCTCCACTACTGTTATTTGATACAGTAGATTTTTCGGTGAAATTCCAAGGTGACTTCTCACATAAAAGAGCTTCCACAGATCTTGCACGTTTCAATGAATCGTTTCCTCTTTTTATATGCCGCGAGCGATGCTGTTGTTGTTCCCCGGAAAGATTTTTCAATTTTATTTCCGATCCAATTGTTTCACTAAATTTTACTAATGTCGTTTTAGCTTCTTTTAATTGCATGGTATCAGATATAGCACAAACGTTTTCTTTGCTTCTTACGTCTATGTTGTGCTCTTCTTCATCATCATCCTGAATATCATTATCATCCAACAGATTATTTAATGAAGTAGCGCGTCGCATAGATAATCTTTGTTTTCCCGTTGCTTGTCGGAGAGCTAGATTCAAGTAACGACAACGCAGTTTTGACACAATACCCGGACCATATTGCAGTTCTTCAGACGGATCAAAATCCAATTCGTTATTGCTGATTTCGTTCATTTCTTGGACGGCAACCATTTTCTTTTTATTATTAGTCACTAATGAAGGTGACTCGATAACAGAAGTCTTTGCGGAAGCAGAATAAAGGGGTGTGGAATTCTGATTAAAACGATATTTAGTATTTATTTTATAATTATGATGTGATGAAACCAATGTGGAATTTATTTTCTGATTCTTAACAAAACAAGACGTCGACATTAATGATGTATCCTCCGCGCTCGCAAGTCCACATTGTTTTTTATTTAATGGAACTTTTCCAGTTGTGACACTATTCAAGTTATTATTTCCTTTCAATAAATGTGAATCAAACTTTGTTAATGACCCTTCATCTACACCCGCGCCCACCAAGTTAACAACTTCGTGTTCAGACTTTAACTGATGGTGCAATGGCTGTTCGTCATCAACGCCATCACTGCTGTTGTTGCCGCTTACATGTGTAGTTAAAGCAGGTTCTTGTAATGTATGTGTCTTATGTTCACTAACACACACTAAAAAAGTGTCTTTGTTCAATTTTTTATAATTTTCTGCTGCTACTGCCACTTTCTTGCTTGAGCTCAAACGGGATGTTGAAGCTATGAGAGAATCAGCACTTGTAGTGTTAGGTGCTTCATGGTGTTCAGTCGGATTCTTCCGAAATTGTACATTCTCTTGTAGTAAAGTTGAACTGGCTTCGTTACTGTATTGTTCTACTACACTGTAAGATCGTGTTTGTGGAATGTGTGCCTGTTCTTCCTGTGTGATACCTAGTGTTCTATCTGCCAGTTTATCAGTGTAGTTGTAGCCGAGTCCACTGGGTTTATTATTAACTGGCGTATAATGACCTCCGCATGGAGAATCGAAATCGTGTTGTTGAAGCATACCCGGCATTTTTAACGTCAAATTAACGTTCACTGCGGATGCTAAGGAATGTTGACTAGTATTATTCTTTGTATCCAAAATTGCATTAGTATTTAACGATCGTGACATATGTTTGTCAGTACTATTTTTCAGGTTTATAAAAGATGCCTTGGTATCTGATGCCAGCACTAAGGTTTCTAACGACACCGGACAATTTCCTATAAAATATAAATATTCCAATTTGAAAAATATTCAAAAATTAATTAAACAAAAAAGATGTCTCCACTTTATCAGATCTTAATGAAATATTTAATTTATTTATCAACAAAATACGAGTATATTACACGTGCCGCAAAAGCATTTTTGTTTTGTTTTCATTTGAAAGTACATAACTAATTAAATATATAATATATTCTACGACTATACTGACGACCGCAATTCCGCACAGATACAACATACATACTTTCATTTTCGATTTTTCGTACACATAAAATGTATTCAATATACCAATCAATTAAGGCCATAGGGGTTTACTATCATTTTTTGATAAAATATTGAACGTTAGATATAGATATATATGCACATATATCACACGGATCCATGTGAAAAAAATATACAGGCGAACTTAAGGCGATACAAAAATATAATTAGTTCGATAGATAGCCAACTTATCTGGCATTGATAATTCTTTCAATGGAATCTCTAGATACGAAAAATATACATGTGGCTCAAAATATGCATATGTTTTCCATTGCTACATATAATTGTAGTTCTTTGAAAAATTTAATTTATTTTATGTTCGTAAATATTTGCGTTGGTATATAATTATATTTTAATATATGTATACTTTATATACTATGTACCTCGTTAGTATGCATATGTATGTATGTTTAATTTGTTACTGGTTTTCCATTAAATTGACGTGTCAGTCAATTTGTATTGCTCAAATGTAAATACGCTGAATCCTATTATTAGGAAATTCATACTTAAAATAATTTTAATAAAAAACTGTAACATAAACATTATGTGAATGAATACGTATGGGGCTATTTTTCGATTGCTAGAAATAATGAAGTAACTGATTTTTGTATCACAAGAAAAGTAAAAACAATGAAATTCTTTGAATTAGGTCGACTATTTTAAATTTGTATGGCTTCTATCCATGTCGATGCTTAATTTGTTTTACTTTAAAGTTAATAAAGCTTGTTGAGTACAAATACATACATACCTCCAAAGGTTGAAGTTGTTGAAACACTTTGATTAGCGGCCATCGTTTTGGCAATATTTATCCTTCTCCGCTGGATTAAATCTTTTTTCCATTGAGGTATTTCGGTAATAGCTGATGGCGTAGATCCATCTGCTGTAATATGATGAGTTTAATGTGAGATAAAATTCCGAAATGAGGTATTTTCTTTACTACCCGCAACTTCGTTATTAGACTCTTTCTGAAAAGTATTAGATATTTCCAGGGGCTTGGACTTTTCAATATCCGAGTCAGGCGTTATCACAGAAGATAAGCTTAAAGAAGACGCCATATTGCAATGCGACGTGTGACTGCTCTCGATTTGAATAATTTTTTACTACTAAAATTCGAATAGTATTCGTTTGAATATATGTACCGCGTTATAAATTTATTTTTAACACAAAATTAATTATATTTACTGTATGAACTACTTGCGTATTGTCGTATGAAATACATCAAATCATATAATTGGATTGAAACCCTTTTGCGGTTTGAATTTAATTAAGAATGCACGAGATAAAGTAGCCAATGTTTTGGCATATATCCATGTTTGTTTTAAGTCTCGCCAAACCGATTATATCTTTTAAAAGTATTCACTCTTGTTGCTAGCAAAAAAAAAATAGTAATCTTAAAACAAATCAACCAGACAATCAACGTATCGATTTTCGGAAATTAATTGCAAAACAGACGCCATTATATTATGCGATTGCTTTTTACCTGAATGGTGAAAAGTTTCAAATATTCCATATACAACTCCAATTTAATTCAAAACAAAGCCTTCATTTAAATATGCCTAAACTGAAATGCGAAACGCGTATATAGGTTTTGTACGGTCAATTTCCTACCATTAAATTTTTTTGGTATGTAAATCGAAATAGCAAACGCCTTTCTTCCAACTGACAGTTCATGCAGGTAACAAATTGCCTTACATTTATGTCGAACATAACTGACAGTACTAAAGGGTAATGTTCAGCCATTATATGTAGATATAAAATGGATGCGTTTGAGTAATAAGAATAATCTTTTGTTCGTACAAGTTAATCGTTATCTATTATATTATATATCCGAAACTTGACAAGTCAAAATTAAACAAAACTAAATTTGTGTATGATCTATCGAGTTTCACTGTCACGATTCCAAAACTATAATGGATGCTTCCACATGGATATGGCTCTACATAAATATTAATTATAAATTTCAGTGCAAATATAATTCATAATACAATAGTTTATTTTTACAATATTTCTTTCGTACATATATATATACGCCTAATAAAAAAAATAATCATAATTACAATTCATATTTCTTATTAAGATACCTGATTTTGCAGTTGATTTATTTTCTGATGTAGTTCTTCATTGCTTAAGCGTAATTGATCATTTTCTTTTACACATTCATGGAGGCTAAAATTCAAAAACCAGAACTGTAACTATGCTGCTTACTAAGCTTAATAAGATCTTTACCTCTTTAATTCTTCTTGCATATATTGTATATAATCATACGCTCGAATCAATGTTTGACTTTTTGAATCTGTTGATCTAGATTTACAATCCACTTTTGAACATAAATCGGTTGCTTCTATTTCAGGTATAAGTCCTTTTAATTTGAAAATACAATTATTGATATTGTTCCGACGTCGCCTTTCTATCTCATTGTGTGTTGCCCGTCTTTTATCATCTTTCTAAAAGAAATAATAATTAGTAATAGTTCATAAAATTTTTGTAGTTAATATCAATACTCTTTTCTTAGGATCAAGACAAATGTTTTTTCCTGTTTTACTAAGATGTACATCTCCTAGCTTTGGGGCGATAGCGCGATGACAATTTCTTTTGGTGGAAGTTTTTTGTTTTAAAATTGTGTTTTTCTCTTTTTGGATAAATTTGCAATCATTAATATTAATTGAAATTGTATCTCCTTGAAAATAACCAAATTCTTGTTTCGTTGTAATAGTTCTGTACTTGTTTATTACATGGTCGGTTATCATATTTGATATCCCCTTATCCTGAACTTCCATTGGAATACATTCATTAGAACTATCCAATTTTTCTTCCATGCTCAGCAGCGTATTTTTATTACCAGTGCGTCTATTAATGAATATATTATTAATTTTTATACAAATCCATAATAAAAGACACTCACCCAACTGTTATTGGTATATTGCATTCAGTATGTATTTTGATTGCATTATCCAAGCTGGTAAATTATAATAAACACAAGTGAAGCTAATTTGTTTTATTCTACGTGCTATACATCAGAAATCAACTAATAGACATATTCCACTTTCCAGGTAAAAATAATATGACCTACCGCAAACACACGCATACTTCTTTATTTGGAAGCTATATTTTACGCATACTTTCACGAGTGGTGGTTTCTTTTCACGAGCATTTGAAAATTAAAATATAAGGTATATATGATAAATTTACAAATCTTGCTGCACAATTTATGTGTATTACGAATTGCTTCAAGTAATGACTTCTGTTGCGACACCATTAATTCGAGTTAAT
The DNA here is from genome assembly GCA_907269125.1 of Eristalis pertinax. Taxonomy (NCBI): domain Eukaryota; kingdom Metazoa; phylum Arthropoda; class Insecta; order Diptera; family Syrphidae; genus Eristalis; species Eristalis pertinax. The sequence continues at coordinate 71,997,501 of OU026149.1, forward strand.
TAGCAGAACGAAAAGTGTTGGTAATCGATAAATATCCAATGTAAAAGTGACAATACGAATAAATTCAAGGGAATTATGTTGTTTTCTGTAAAGTTGTGTCGTTTATAACACCAACGAACAGACATACCTATATGTGTGGGAACTTCTATTTCATCGTTATTACATTATTATGAATTGTGAATGATTATTTACAAATTGAATTCAACCACAAAATCATATTAAACCCCCTTTACTTCACTAATACTCTAATATTTCAAGAACAAATTATTTGATGTAACGTATCAATGATCAGTGCATTCCAATATACTTACAATTATATGAATATACCTTCTGAACACAATCAGTTCTTTAAGCTCCTAGTGCTCTAGTTCACCTCGTTATTTCTAAGGGGAAGACTTTCAGCTGTTCGAAACGCCTCGCACGTATTCACAGACGCTAAAAAAACAACAAGCTGTCAAACAAATTTCAGGGGCAAGAGACGAGGAAGTTGGACATCTCTATTAGTTGATTTCTACCATACATAAATCAAAATCAGCTGTTATATATTGTCAGCATTATTCTTTGACATCGAATGGATCTTGTGATCCATACAAAAAGAAAATAACCATATAAGCAGTAAAAAAATAATAATGTAAATATCTAAGATTCGATAGCGGCACCTACCATATTATGCGCATATACGATGAAATAAAATATCCAGGCACAATTTCCTATCTGCGATGAATGTGAAGTCTATTTATTTAATCGTCAATTGCATGTTATATGCGTCTCTCTTTTACAACAGACATTCAGCTATCTAGTACTTATCTCTGATATATGTGCAGTTTATTTGTAAGCAACGTTGACGTTTACATTTGCTGTAATCTAGTATATAAAGTGTTCTTCAAAGGTGTTATTGAAATATGTTTTGTATTAATTAAATAGGAAAATAGAAAATACTTATTGTGCTACGTATGTACATAAATATTCATTTGTTGCAATAAGATTAAGTGTACAAATATCATATGTAGTGTCTACTCGCATATAAGAACTTATATTTATACTATCGGGGATACGCAGGTATTATTATTTAACATGCGAATTACGCATTCTTAAAACAATGCTCTTATTGGAGAAATAGTTGAAAATAAAGCAAATTGTATCAAATTTATTGGCGTTTAAAAAAATGTGTTATGATTTTATTTCGTTTATCGTTTATATGTAGCTTGTACAACGTAAAAATGCTGAGAATTATTTCTCAAGTTGTGGTGAATCATAGCGCACGGATCTATAAGAGGCAATTGTCTAACACGCAGTTTTACTCCAAAACATTTGTCATTAAAGATCACTATGATTTTGACCGCAGGGTTTGTTTACAAATTTTAAATTACGTTAGGAAGATAATATATGAATTTTGTTTTCATTTTAGGTTATTAATAGTGACAGTCCGGTAATTGTAAACTTCCATGCGGAATGGTGTGATCCATGCAAAATATTAACTCCTAAAATGACAGAATTGTTAGAAAGCTCTGATGAAATAGATCTTGCAATTATAGACGTGGACCAAAATACGGATTTGGTAGAAACATTTGAAGTAAAAGCTGTACCTGCTGTCCTGGCTTTCCGGAACGGAGTAGTGGTGGACAAATTTATTGGCCTAGTAGACGCTAACAGCATAGAGTTACTCATGGAAAAACTTAAACCTACTAAGAAAGATGATAAATGATAGTCGGTTCTGGGTTTTAATGAACTTTTTAATGGTACTATTAAAGCCCATGAAATATATCTGAATTTCTATAATATAAACAAGCGCATTGGGTAATATCTTTTATTCACAGATTTTAGTTTGCAAACTTTAGAGCTTACTCCAAACTGGTAAATAAAATAAATCGAAAATATAATTGTTTGCTTTATTTTCATACAACTTATTTGTTTTTAATATTTGCTTAAAATAACGAGACGAACATGCTAATACATTGGTATGCACATATCCATATATTCACCAAATATTGAATTTCTAAACGCGTGTCACATACATCATTTCTGAAAGTATTTAACGTGCAAGCTGAATAATGAGTGCAGCACACATTTCAAAAAATTCCATTGTATGATGCCCAGTTGGTTGTTGTGGTATTGTCCCAATATTTGTAAGTGGAGGAGGAGTTAAACTTTCCATTATAACATCATCCCCTTGTTCAACCTCATCATTAGTTAGAGATTTGAAATCAAGTAAGTAACTCTTTGCGTCAACTTGATACAATTGAAGAGACATTTTAGAGAACTTTCCATTTAAGGTATTTTGGCGACGAACACGCACATGATATGGATTAATAATTTTCCATTCATAATCAAGTGCTTTCATGGCACGATATACTTCTAGCATTATGTCGTTAGGTTTGCTTTGTGATCGAATACCAAGATGCCACTTAGCCCTTTTAATAGGAGTCCCTTTAGGGCGATCAGGATAGGTGCCGCCTCCGGATGAAAGAACTGACATTGCGTGTTGGCGATCTCTCAGCGGTGCAATGCGCTCTGGATGTGGTCTAAAATTTGAATTTATCCCGGCCGTTCCACTAACTAAAGCATTGCTTGTCTCTTGATTTTTTTCATTTGGAGAATGTGCAACAGGAGGAGGACTACCAGCGACAAAAAAATTAGTTATCTCTGCTTTAGCGGCTTCATCTGCAAAACGTTTATTATCTATTATCAAATGGTATGCTATAGCGAGCTGATCGTGAGGATCTCCACTTAGAAGTGCATTGTGAACTTCACTTTCTTTCACTCCAAATTTAGCGCAAACTTCAGAAACTGCATATGTATCTATCACGTTACTATCTTGTTCAATAGATGATGGGAACAAATACGACGGGAGATCTTTTTGAAACCAATCATGTTTCTTAATCTCTTCAATGGTTGCACGTTTTAAGGGATCCACTTGCAACATTTGACAGACCAAATTGACAACCTGTTTATTTAAATATTCCGGAATAGGAAATATTCCAGACTTAATTTTGCGAAACAGTGTTGGAACATGTTCGTCGTCAAAAGGCAGAGTTCCACATAAAAGAGCATAGAGAATGACACCACATGACCAAATATCTACCTCCGGACCTGCATACAACTTTCCAGATATAACTTCAGGAGCTGCGTAATTTGGAGATCCGCATGAAGTACGCAAAAATTCGCCATCCAACATCATATTTGATAAACCAAAATCAGCGATTTTCACATGCATGTTATGGTCTAGTAGCAAATTTTCTGGCTTTAAATCGCGGTGAACTATCATGTGACGATGACAATAGTCTACACCCGATATTATTTGTTGAAAAAAACGTCTGGCTTCGTGTTCTTGTAGTTTTCCATTTTTAACAATGTAATCAAAAAGCTCTCCTCCACTCACGTACTCCATTATCATAAATATATCGGTTGGTGTCGATATAACCTGAGAAAGAAAAATTGTTATGTATATTCTTTTTCTTTATATGTATAAAACATGTTAATATTAACAATAAATTCCAAGCTGACCTGATACAATTTAATAATGTGTGGGTGTCTAAACAGCTTTAGATTTTGTATTTCTCTTCGTATTTTTCCAACGACATCCAAACTTTTAATTTTTTGTCTATTTAATATTTTGATTGCCACTTTGTGTTTTGTTAGCTGGTGCTCTCCGATTTTTACTTTGCCAAAAGTACCCGTTCCCAAGGTCGCTCCCAAGGTGTAATGACCAATTTTAACAAGAGGTTGGGGTCCAGCTGTATTGGCTACTGTAGTAGCATTTGTTTCAACTCTTCCTGAATGTGGCATGGTGTAACGCAATAAGTTCCTGTACCAAAGTTCCAATTGGGTTTCTTTCTATTCTGAGCCTCCGTGTTTTTAGTTAATACTTGAATTACTATATAAACATAGAAATTACTCCAAAAAAACATCTAACACTGAAACATTAAAAAATGTTTGCTAGTAAAACTAGCCTATTGAATAAAAGATAAAACGTAAAATGACCATGAATAGCTTAGATGAAATAATATCTGAGATATTTTTCGCAATTTGTGATAAACGATTGACGATGTCGAATTTTTCTCGTCTGTGTTTTGACAATCACTCACAATAGTGTATTCAGCGATGAATTAAGTATTCAGCGAATTGTGATCATTTTTCTTACAATATTTCTATACAAACTTGTGGACGTGGGAAAATGAAAACATCCAGTTTCGTGATAAAAAAAGGATTTTTTAATTTGACATTAAGCACACTGATGTTTGATTATGTATATAATATAAAAAAAATATATAAAAATATAAAAAAAATCAGTCTGGGACACCAATGTGTTGTTAGCTAGCTTAATAATTCTCAGAACTCTGCCTTTGTCAAAATGGTACTAGAATATGATCTAGAGAAATTACTTGAGGTGATCGCAGTTGAGTTGCGGATGGCAAATTCATTTGCGATGCATAAAGATTTGTTAGACGTGCTTCAGCTGACGTTTTCTGATATATATTTACAAATATTTTTTTTTCGAATACAGTTAAATAATTTAATAGAAGTTCATCATCATCAGCTCCAGTGATTCATAAAATTCAATTATATTTCCTGCTAATTTAAATATTCCAAACAAAAATAAAATATACATACTTACATACCATACATGATATTAGCAAGCATTTAATATGAGAGTAATATTTCACGTCATTACAATTTACTTATTGCTCTTTCTGAGAACAATCACTAGTGAAAATGAATATTTTTTGCAAGAACCAAAATATTTGACAAATGAAGAAATCGGAGATCTTTTTACCACGCTCAGTGAAAGTAATCCACAAATAGCGAAAAAATATACTATTGGAAAATCATTACAGAGTCGTGAATTGAATGTTATACGAATAAGCAACAATGTTAATTATCCGAATAGGGAGCTCTTAAAACCAATGATAAAACTCACTGCAAATATTCATGGTGACGAAGCTCTTGGAAGGCAAATATTGGTGCATCTAGCTGAGTATCTAACAGCGAATTACGATCAATTGGATGTGCAAACAATCTTAAATAACAGTGATATCCACATTTTGCCATCAATAAATCCGGATGGATTTTCGAAAGCAAGGGTAAGCCGTATGTTTCCTCTATATTTATATTTCTTGAATCTGGGTAGAAAATACCTATGTACATACATACACACATGTACATATATCAACATTCAATCAAGTATATCACTTTTATATTTAAATATATTTTTCATTCGTAAAATTATCTGGGATAGATTTATAGTAATGACATAAACGTACATATGCATGTATGAATTTCTTAAACTAAAAAGCTGGTAAAAAGTAAACAAAAATAGTAGCATGAAATCCTACTCAAAAAATGTTTAAGTTTCTCTTTGATTACTGCCACAGATTAGTGACGTTAATTAATATTGGAAAAGCTTTCTCCATCGTACTACAAATGATCAATGGAGTGTATGGGTACGCGTATCTCTTATACATTGGAACTCTTAAAACAAGAGCTTTTATAAACGGTAATTGTGACAGATGTCATTCTATGTCACATATAAAAGGATATCCTAATAAACGTTAGTAAGCTTGGAACATTAATAGAGTGTGATAGTGCTTCGAATCTCGCACATAGGGAGACTCTCGTGAATACATCTCGTACATATATATATTCTATAAGTCACATAATTTCAACGTCTTAAAAGTATCAACTTATACTTATAATGTTGCTCAACACTTTACTACACATAATAATTTTTGTATGTACTGCAAAGTCTTATATTATAAAAGACGATGAATATTTTATACAAAATCCATATTATCATAGTCAAGAAGATCTTGAGGATCTTTTTTCGCGCCTACAAAAGTCGTTTCCAGATAACGCTCGACTACATAATGTGGGGCATTCTTTAGAAGGGCGCAATTTAGTCATACTGCAAATATCAAAAAATGTCCAACATCGTAATCTTCTTACACCGATGGTAAAATATATTGGGAACATGCATGGTGATGAAACGGTTAGCAGAGAAGTGCTAATTTATTTGGCACAATATTTGCTTCACAATTATGAAAAAAATTCTGAAATTGCGAATTTAATAAACAATACAGACATATACATAATGCCATCAATGAATCCTGATGGCTTTGCTATTTCAAAGGTAAATACGTGAAATGTTTTTGAATATTTTTACAAATCAATATAATATGTACTAATGCATATCAACATATGCATGTAATATGCTGATGTAGTTGCTTACAAATCTGTTCTAGGGTTAATTTTTTGGTGAAAATCAATACAGCTGTGTTGTATTGACGCGTGGGCAATATGTGAAAACATGAAATTGTGAATAAATTTAGATTATCAAGCTTATTTACATATATGTACATACATTTGTATGTACAATATTTATTTATTTCATGTAACATCTGTTACTGGCATTTTTGTAGACTTAAGGTATTTTTATATATTTTCGTTAAAAATTGGATTTATTTCAAAACCTAATGAATAGACATCAATTAAACAAATGCAATGTACATTAATATACATAAATATCTTAAAACCTAAAATTACAGAGTTACATGACCTTAAATATTTAAAGTATTGAATTATAGACTAAATTGAATTGTATAAACAACTTCTTGTTTTATTAGGAAGGAAATTGCGACTCACTTCGTAACTATGTGGGCCGTCACAATGCAGCAGGTGTTGATCTTAACCGAGATTTTCCCGATCGTTTAGAAGACGAACAAACAATTCAACTTAAAGCAGAACAACGACAACCTGAAACATCTGCTGTAATAGAATGGATTCTTAATAACCCTTTCGTTTTATCTGCAAACTTTCATGGTGGGGCTGTGGTGGCAAGTTATCCATATGATAATTCAGTGTAAGAAAACACTCGTTATAATTTCTTTGAACATAATATTAAATAACATTTTAATTAAATAATAGAAACCACCATGACTGTTGTGAAGAAAGTTTAACTCCAGACGATAAAGTTTTTAAGTCATTGGCCCGTACATATGCTGATAATCATCCTGTTATGAGAACAGGAAAAGATTGCAACGAAACTTTTCCGAATGGAGTAACTAATGGCGCGTTTTGGTATGAGTTGAATGGTGGAATGCAAGATTTTAATTACGCGTTTACAAACTGCTTTGAGCTTACAATTGAACTTTCATGCTGCAAATTTCCATTGGCATCGACCCTTCCAACTGAGTGGCATAAAAATAAGAACAGCCTCATAAGCTTATTAAAGTTAGCTCACATTGGTGTGAAAGGTTTGGTGAAGGACATAAATGGTTATCCTATTAATGATGCAAAGATCGTTGTACAAGGCATTGAAAATAAAATGATACGAACAACAAAACGTGGAGAGTACTGGAGGCTCCTTACACCGGGTGTATATAATATACAAGCATTAGCATTTGGGTACGTACGATATTGAGAACAAGACCGCATACCTATAACACTTTTTTTTATAGATATGAAGCGAGTTCATTGCAACAAATTGAAGTTACAAATACAGATGGTCCTCTTCGCCTCGACTTCAACCTGAAACCTTCTGAAGCAATTAATGACGGTATCAACAGTTTTTATAGTCCATATTATTTTAAACACTAAACAACAAATTTAACTAAAGGGATATGGTTATTTATTTAAAGATTTCGTATATATTACATAATCATTTAATGTTGGTATTTATTATTTTATTTATCATTTCTCTCATTAACATGTTGAGTATATTATCTGGCACTTAATCCACTCTGTGTAGTATTGTGTGTACACATATCGAAATTTGTATTCGCACATATGCAAACATACATACTCACTTAACACTTTCATATTTGATTAAATGCTATGTTACTGTTTTATTAGAATAATAAACTATCACCCGGAAAATGTGATAATGCATTATCTAGTCTCCTATTCATATGAATGTACATACCTAAATAATTATATAATACATGAATTGATTATTAAAACCATGACTATATATACATACAACTATTGAGTAAATAAATACATAATACAAAGATACTTGGTAATGTTCATTGCTGCAGCTTTATAAATTTAAATGCCTTTCTTCATGGAGTAATAGAAATGGTATAATAGATTTTGTAAAGGTGCTTGGGTTCTCGATTTAAGGACAAACGGGGTTTACTCCATATTTTGTTCCTGAATTTCGCTTTGAATTTAAAATAATTTTTACCAGAACTTGAAATTTAAAAGCATATGAAAAATACATTTACAGATTCTTTTCGAAATGTCAACATGAAATCGCCGGAAGAGAACTTGTACGGATTCATATCAACAACCAACTTTCAACACCATAACTTTACCGAAATGGAAATGTGTGTATTTATTCTATTGACATTTCTACATATGTACATACATATATACTATTCAATATTTTTTAGAAGAAAATTAGAATAATTTTCTCATCGTTTTGAATCCTTAGCTTTTACAAATATTAATTGTATGTGATTGACGAAGTATACAACAGTTATTTATACTTATATTATATATTTAAAATTAGATTCATACGTCATATAGCCAAAAGTTATCCGACCATAACAAGACTTTACACAATCGGAAAAAGTATCCAAGGACGTGATTTGTGGGTCATGGAGATTTCTTCACACCCCGGGCAGCATATCCCTGGTATTCCAGAGTTTAAATATGTGGCTAATATGCATGGGAATGAAGTAGTTGGAAAGGAAATGCTACTTTATCTTTCAAAATATATATGTGAAAATTACTTGCGAGATGGGCGTATAACAAAGTTGGTAAACAAAACGCGTATACATCTTCTCTTCAGTATGAATCCGGATGGTTATGAGGTTTCCTTAGAAGGTTGTATATTTTTTTAGAAAGAAAACAAGCAATAATTTCTGTTTACCAATATCTAGGAGACAAAATGGGTAATGGTGGTCGAGCGAACTTTAACCACATCGATTTAAATAGAAATTTCCCGGACCAATATGGCACAGACATGAATAATTTGAAAACTGAACCAGAAGTGAAAGCAGTAATGAATTGGACACTTTCTATACCATTCATTTTATCAGCAAATCTCCACGGTGGCTCTTTAGTTGCGAATTATCCTTACGATGATAATGCAAATGATTTTGAGGATCAAGTGAATAAATTTCGTTCTCTAAATATTGAGAGAAAACCTAATCCAACCGAGGATAATAATCTTTTTCGTCACCTGGCTAAGGTTTATTCAGAGGTAAGTCCAGTTTTCCTTTCAATGCACAAATATGTTACAATATAAAAATATTCGGATAGGCACATCCTACTATGCACGAGGGAAATCCCTGCCCACAATTTAAATCCGAAATTTTCCAAAGTGGAATCACAAATGGAGCACAATGGTACAGTGTAACAGGAGGAATGCAAGACTGGAACTATATACACGCAGGAGTTCTTGAGTTAACGCTTGAACTGGGCTGTGATAAATTCCCACTAGCTTCGGAATTACCGGATTATTGGCAGGCCAATCGTGAACCTCTTATAAAGTTTATAGAACAAGTTCATTGCGGAGTGCACGGATTCATTCGCAGTACAATTGGAACTCCGGTTGGAGGGGCCATGATATCACTTGATAATGCCAAGCATAACTCATATAGTGCCTTAGCCGGTGACTATTGGAAGCTTGCTTTACCAGGAAGGCATAATATTTCTGTTATGGCAGATGGGTGCGCTAAAGTATTTTAACGTAATTTGGTAGATATATTAACAATGTTACTCACTTTCAGATTTGAGGCCCATCAAGAAGAATTTGTTATTTTAGATGATGGATCTTGTGATTTACGACTTGATATAAGTTTGATGCGCGACGATCCCCAACACTGGGCATCAGCACATGATTACCGAATAATAGAAAACGTAGTACACACACGTTACCATTCAAACAGGGAAGTAATTGAACAAATGATTGAAATGGAGAAAAAAAATGTACACGTAGCAAGCTTTGTACATGATAATTATTATGATAATGAGGATGAGGGAAACTACTCGACACTTAAGATTACTTCAGACGTAAATATTAATTGATATTGTGAACAACTTGCAAACTCGTTCTTACAACATTTATTTATATTTAGATTGGTTCGCCAGAAGAAACAAAATTCCAAATACTTGTTATAAGTTCTTTGTTCGATAGCACTTCCCCTATGGGGCGGGAGATTATCCTTAACATGGCGCGGCACCTTATTGAAGGCTATCGAATTCAGGAGCCTCAAATTTTGAAAATTCTTAATAGTAGTGTCATCCATATACTACCAACAATGGGTCATTTTGATGACATTATGCAACTATACGAAAAAAAGTAAGTAATTTTAATGTCATGTACAAAATATTTTAGTACGGCATTCCAGTTCTTCACTGTGCGACCCTATAATAGCGGACGAATTAGCTGAAAAAATTCTCAATTCAGAATCGGATCTTCAGCGTCAACACTTTTTGCAACTTTTGGATAGAGAAAAGTTCGATTTATTATTAGCCTTTTCTGGTGGAAATACGGATCTGAAGTATGTTTAACGAAATACATGATATTTTGAACAAATTTACACTTCTTTTTAGGTACCCTCAACACTTAATCTATGAAAACTATGCACGTGTGATAGACAATACCGATATAAGCTATTCTAGATTGAATTGCCCTGAGACGCCTACGCGAACAGCACAAGAAGACTATACACAGCGGCTAACAAATCTTTTCTATAATATATATCATGTTCCTTTGTTTACACTTGGTATTTCTTGCTGTCGTATGCCGGAAAAGACAGGGTTAGGATCTGTCTGGCGTAAAAACATTCAAAGAATTATAAACTTTTTACATATAATTGATACTGGAATCAAAGGTCGTGTAAATTCAGAGAATGGCATTGCTCTTCGCGATGCTTATATTAAAGTCGTAGAAATTGAACAGACATTTAACGTTAGTAAGAATCTTGCCTACTTTAAGTTGATATTAACTCCTGGAAAATACACTTTGAATGTGTCGTGTAAACAATATAGTACAAAATTGTTTCACATAAATGTATTTCAAAACAATATATTAGATTTAGGTGTGTTAACACTTGTTTCAAAGGAGTTTTATGGTACTGGTAGGAGTGAAGTTAATGAAATACATGTTAAAAACCTAGCTCAAACAAGTATAGCTGGTGAGCTCCTATTAATTAATATAACTTTTTAATTAACTTAATTATGTCCTCCCAATAGGTTTTATATTGGATTCAGAAAACCATCCTGTGAAAAATGCAAAAATATATACTGCAGCGGATGATCTAAAGAATTATTCAAACATTCATGGTGAATATCTTTTACGCAACTTACCGTTGGGAAATATAACTCTACAAGTTGATGCGGGAGGTTATTATTCTGCATCCCGAATTATCACGCCCGCAGAACGAAATACTAATATTATATTCCACTTGAAAAAAGATGAAAAAGTATTGGGTATTCCTCGCTTGGTGTTTGTCTTGCTTTCTGGCTTTGTACTGATTCTTGTAGTAGTTGCATGCACTCTTATAATTCAATGCACTCAAGAAAAAAGGCGAGTCAAACGGTACTATAGCTTTTCGTTACTGCCACAAAAGTCTAAGGAACTGTTTGAAGAAGATGAACTTGGTGAAACAGAATTATTTCGTACCCCAATTAAGAGTAAGTTAAGTTAAGTTGGTTACGAATTTAAAATTATTTATTTATAAAATTTTGTAACAGAAGGCATGATCTTAAAGCCATATTATGATGAAGACTTCGATCCTATTATGAATACAGATGACGAAGACTTGGATCCTATTATGAACACAGATGACGAAGACAGTGCTGAAGAGAATATAATAATGCTTAATAAAACTAGATTAAGCTCGGAATACTGTGATGATAAAAATACATTAATTCCTTATCCATCCTAGAATATATATAAACAAACCTGAAGCACAATATAAAGGCAAAGACTGACCACCAAAATTTGGTTTCAAAACCGAATCGTGCTTTCTTTTATTATTTGGAATGCAATGATAAGTTTTATTGTTTGACATTTTTTTGATTTCTCTTGCACAATTTATAATAAACAAATTACAATCAATGAATGAAAAACGCAATCATTCTTTTGTTGAGTATAAAACGTTTTTCAATACCTGTAATTGAGAGAAACATTACATAAGTACAGCAAAGATGTCCATTTCCATAATATTATCTCATTATTTTATACCTGTATTGATAATAAAAACAAGTTTTATTTTGTATGCAAGTTTATTTCATTCGTTAGTGTATGCTACAGTTGATTTATGTTGGCATTTAAATTCCGAGGTGGAAGTTGAAGTTTATTTTATTCGTTAGTGTATGCTACAGTTGATTTATGTTGGCATTTAAATTCCGAGGTGGAGTTGAAGTATTTTTGCGTAAGACATTTCCGTAAACAGTTTGCTCTTTCTGGATGTGCTATGGGGGTATTACATGTATCTACATTAATATAGATACAAGAATACTAGGTTAAACACACTTCAAGAAATATATAAAATGTTTGTACTCTTCAATGGTATTAAACGACCCTGGAAAATTAAATTATCTTGAGCTTTCTTTGTAATAAAAAATACACTGCAGAATTAGTATAACTGTATTGTAAGACATGAATTTACATTATTTCATCAAATATGAGCAAGTGAAGACATAAAGCTTGCTCATAGCAACAGCGCAAAATTACTAATCGACTACCAAGCTGGGATTATGTACACACATGCATTAAAAGATCACATACATTTTATTGTCTATGGTGCTCCCATTCAACTCAACGCGAAAATGTTCTTCAATTAACTAAGTTATCTAGCTGCCACGTCCCTTTAACTGTATAAAGTACAGTGTTTCTAATTTACATGAATTACTTATCGAAAAACATATAATATGCATCAGTGCTTCATCTTATATACTATATAATAAATGAAACGTATAGAGCGTTATTTATGAAATTTCTTGAAGTGCTTATCTCTAAGCCTGAGAATGTACATACAAGCAAAATGATTTAGTAATATAGCAGAGGTTATCATGTTATGGATTTCCCAGATAATACAGCATTTAAGAATTTACAAATCGTGCAGCAATATTGTTCGATTACAATATCATGTTTCTTAATGAGCGAAGTTTATACCAAACAATTTAGTTTTTAGTGAATATACTCATATGCGGTGTGTATATGCTCAAGAATGGGTACTTCACTTTTAAAGCGGCTTATATTTGCTCGGCAATTCTCGTGTTCTCCAAAAAAATCATTAGGTATTATTGGAGTACCTTTCAGTAAAGGTCAAGGAAAAACCGGTGTTGAAAATACTCCCGAAATGATGCGCGACATTGGTTTAGTTAATATTTTACAAGGTATATTCATCACATTGTAAATATAATGCTATCGAAATGATGCGTTGTTATGCCCTAAAAATAGAACGGTTGAATGTTACTGATTATGGAGATATTAAATACAAACGCACGGAATTAGACAGTGGAGTGAATAACATGAAGAATTATGGTGACTTCCTCGGCTGCAGTATTGCGCTTATCCAAAAAGTGAAGCATATACTAAATGAAAACGATATGTACTTAGCTATTGGTGGGGATCATGCGATTGGCTTTGGTAAGTTATAATATGGATAATAATAATTATAAATATGTGTAATTTTTTTACCGTAGGATCTGTTGCTGGTCATTTACAAGCTAATCAGAACATCTCGCTGATATGGATAGATGCTCATCCAGATATAAATCTTAACACCACGTCCAAATCCGGAAACATACATGGCATGCCTGTTGCGTTATTATTAAGGGAGCTGAGACAATTTTGGAACAATCCAAATATTGAAAATATTGCCCCCAATTGGTAAGCATTGACTATTAGAATAATTTACATATTATTATGCCTCCCAATTGGAAGGTAGAGAGCAATTATAATACGTTATATATTATTCTTTCTCGTAATCTACACACTACAAGATCTGTTCGCTACATTTTATATTAAGACACAGATTCAAATCTGTAATGAGGAAGAACTTAATGTAGTACATGAATATTAACAATTATAACTGTTTATGAAAACAAACTATTATTTTCGTAATAATGTTGTCCCCACAAAGTAAACAGTATACCCATATTTTTTTCTAATAAAAAGAGAAAAAAATACAGAAACAATGCGCACATAGTTAAATATATTTAATGAAACAAAAAAGAAACATTTATGCAACAATAGCCTTGCATTAGTATATATTCATTTTTTTTAAATTAAAATATATCCATATGTATGTGATGGATTTAAATATTTATTTGCACCCACCGGATAAGAAAGCAAGTAACTTAAAGAGTAGACTGTATCCATTTACGTTGCTCAAATTTGTATACAGTTAAATATATACTCAAACCTGCAACACCAAAGTATGTAATCCAGAAACTGAATCCAACCACAATTTTTGAGAACACAAATAAGGTTATTGAAAAGAAAAAAAGTTGACACTGGGTCTGAATGAAAACATCAATGTTTTTTTCTAATACCACATGACTCCTATGTATCATTTTTTAAATTGCTTATCGAAAGTTCGTATACTTATTACTATACACATGGTATGTATAAAAACTATTTATTTATGTATTTAAAATATCACAATTACAGCTTTATTTTTCAGTCTTATAATTTGTATCCGTGGCTTTCAATCCTGAGTTTAAGTCTTACTAGTTAATTACAGTATATTAAACAATTCATTTCTAATTCTTTATACTCAATTGTTATAAATGTATTGAGAAATATAGTTTGTAAACAAAAATTACGAACTTTAAATGTACAACAGGCCAAAAAGGGATTTTGCAATATTAAGATTATAAAACTGAAAATGGAGTATTTTAACACAAGCTTAAAGAAAAACACATTTTTATGTTAAAAAAATATGGTGCTGTGATGAAAACATACATTACTAACTACACATGTATTGCTAAACAAAAATAACAAGATCTCCTGAAAAATTAAACAAATACAATGTAGAAGAAATCAATATTCAATATGATTAGAACGACTTCTACAAAATAAGTGTTTAATAAAATATCAGCAAACATTAAACCAATAAAATTGTAATAGTAATTACCATTTGCATAAACTCTAGAATAATTAAAGTTAAATAAATATTATATTTGCTGTAGCTATAAATTAATAGAAAACAATAATTTTACTTACCGAAAATATACAAACATATTTTATATATACTGAAAACTTTAAAAACATAAGGTTAAAAACCAAAAATTTAGCACTATTTATTCTTTTCTTTAAACAAATAAAATTTGTAAAAGAAAATCACTTAGAAAATGAGGTCATTTAAATTTTTAGATTTCACGTGATTTGCATATTTAAAACTTTTCTAAAAAAGAAAAAGCAAGTGCTTTCACTCGTTTTACTCGGCATTAGACCAAAACACATGGCAAACCACAACTCTTATTCACCTAAAGTACAAAGAAGTAAAGAAAAATATTTTTTCTCAAAAATATTCCGATTTACCTTAATAATATACTTTATTTATGACATGTTCCGGATAATAGCAGTCCTTAAAACAGACTGAATCAAATGAACATATTTGTACGCACATACCGATCTTATAAAACAAAGCAGAAGTTTAAGGTATTTCCACGATCACGTTTAATTAAAAACAATACATATATGAGCAGAAACAGAAAATTAAAGAAAAAAGTCCCTAACATAAAAAACCATATGTCTATTAAAATGAAAGATTTAGCCTTTGACCCTCGGCAACGGAAGCTTTAAAAGTAGCGGCAAGGGGATTCCACATGAAACAAAATGTATGCCAAATCAACAATGAACTAAAACTTAAAACACCAAAAGAGACAAAATGTAAACATGTGCGATTCACCTCTTTACACAATATACACAAAATGTTACCAAATGGAAAAGAAGAAAATACTGAACGAATCCAAAAAGAAAAATAAAAAACTCATAATTATTTTTAATTCTTTAGTTTTCTTCCAATCTATATATATATATGTGTTATAATATGAAATATTTGATAGGTTAAAATTGTCCTTCAACTTTATCTTAATTGTAATATAAAGATGCTAATGAAATAATTGAGTCTATATTCTAGAATAGAATTTTATTTTAACTTATGCTATATATTCTTTTGGAATGTAACCTTTTATAATACGATATCAGCACAAGGAAATAATATCAATAAAAAAGTTTTAATCAACGTAACACAGAAAAAGTAATACATGTATTCGTTTTACATTAAAAATGCAGAAGATAAACTTAAAATAAAGTGTTTACAAATTCTTATATATATTATCTGATATACTTATGCAAGAAAGAACAAGCATATATATATATATATATATATGTATATATATATAGATATATAATTGTATATTTATACATACAAGTGTGTATATATATATAAATATGTTTCATGTATGCATACATCGATTACATCAAGAGGTACTAGATAATAAAAATGAGTATCTTTTCTGACTAGAATATTGTTGATCCTGAACATAACTGAAAAAGTAAACAGGCTTAATAATACTTAAACTGAGTAGTTATAATTTCAGTCTTGCATTATTTTATTCTATTGGATTAATGTTTATAAATCATACGAAAGACTCGAGATAAAAAGTCTCCGAGAGCTGGGCATTTGTTAAATGAAAAATGAAGAGCGGAAAAAATAAAACGTTATAAAAACAAACAATAAGTCACAATTTTAAACCAGTTTTATTTAATAAAGTAAAAAAATGACACAAACAAAATAAAAAATGATGGTGGTGTTAAATAATAAAAAAGAAAAACGTTTTGAACCAAGAAAACTGAAGAAATAATAAAAAAATATTAAGTCTAAACAGCACATAAATAATAAAAACAAAAAAAATAATAAGTTGAAAATAAAACCAAGCGATACAGCGTGATGGTTTATTGAGTGTAAAAAAAAGAAACAATAATTTTGACTTTAGTTTTGTCATATTACTGCAAGGACACATCTGTCCATCTATATACTATCGCATTGTGAGATTTGATAGATAAATATTTGTATATTCTATTGCACACAAATAAAACGCTAAACAATTTCTTTTTCTAAATGTATAAGAACTAACATATCATTTTTGAAGTTAACATGTGTTAAGGGTGTAGTGCATAAATGAAAGCCAGATTTAAATTACAAGAAAACCCACATTGCATGTTTTCTCTTTGGACAATATACGTATTACTAATTATAAATAAATTGGTAAATAATACAACTGTTTTTTCTACAATCATCTTTACAACAATATGTAGTCTATAATAGTTTGTATTTGTAATGTGAGTAGTTAAAGCTAAAAATAAATAATTTCCATTGCATAGCTTACTTTAGGTTTTTCTACGTCTAGTATTCACTTCATAGCAAAAGAAAATATTCTGAAGAATGATGGAAATGTGAATGGGTATATAACTTCTTATGAGCTGCTTTGAAAAGTATGTAAATTTATTTTAAAAAAATGTTCTACTTCCATGCAGACATTTTTCTATAAAATTCTTGACTAGAAATGTTATTATTATATATATATATATATATATATGTATGTGTGTATGTATATATGTGGGTAGAATTATATTTGATTGGGTTACATCTATAATTTTACAATAAATATTTTGCTTTCATTATACAGAAACTGTATTTGTTACTTACTACCTATAAAGATAAATAAGGGTTGCCCAAATCGTCATGTGAACCAAAGAAATCAACGAATGGGTTATTGTACAATACAATTTATGATCTTTAAAGTAAGAATAGTATTTTTAGAAGAAATCTTTAATTATTAGCAATTGATTAGAACTTTTTCCGTACTTCAATCATTAATAACGGAGTATAATCGCCGGTATAAAATCCGGTTTAAACAAAGAGAGTGGCTCGTGATTGCATTTGATTATATCATAATTCTGGCCATCATTATTTATTTACACCATATAACTGATCTTTCGAAAACTCGAAATATGTGTTTATTTCCATTATGGTATTGCTTCTCCTAAATGGAAGTGATATTACTATATGGTTTGTTGATTTCTTTAGTTTTCTATAGAAATTAACATTCATTTGAAAGTTGGGCGGAAATGTAGGATCCTTTAGCACTTCTAGTAACAAATTCAGGTTTAATATTTTACCAATTTAGTGCTTAGTGAGCACATTAAGAGACGAAAACCAAATGTTTTCACAGCAGTATTTTGGAACTGGGAAAGAGCCCTTTTCATATGTGTGTATCTTTTGTGTTTTCCAAAAAAAATATTAATAACATCAAAAATATAAAACACCACAGTAATATACATACATACATCATCTTACAATTTCGATCTTAGAGCTGCTTATTTTCGGGTCATTTTCTAAACTTAGTGTGTAGTAATAAGTTAAATTATTTTTTACTTAGTTGCAGTTAATTTTCTTCATTGCATCCGCGGAAAATACTTTATGCTGGTCAAAAGATGAAGTCTACATATTTAAACTGCATTCATACTATATTGGAAGAAAATAAGAAAAATGTTGATTATAGTTACAAAGCGTATGTTCTACTTAGGTCAAAAATTATATTTTACTTTGCCTTGTTGGTTTTGAAGCTCACTTGGAGGACGCGATTGCCCATAGTATAACCATTTAACGCCCGTATTGCCATCGCTGCTTCATCATAATTTGTCATAGAAACAAATCCATATCCTTTACACTGATTTGTGGCAGGGTCTTTCACTATTTTTACGCTTTGGACTGCCCCAAAAGGACCAAACAGTTGCCATAAAGCACTTTCTTCACTTTCGGGTGCAAGGTTATAAATAAATATGGGATATGCTCCACCAGGTCCAGTCGCTAATGATGTAGCGGCGGCGGCAGCTGCCGCACCCAAGCCATTTGGAATCATAACGTCGAGCATATCACCTGCCATTGGCGAAAAGCGCGCTAGGCCCTTATTAACTGGAGTATGCATGGCTCCTCCAATACGACGAACCAACTGAGGATTAAGAAATGCTGGAATTTGCGGCTGTATAATTTTACTTGTGCTGCCTGGAGTGTTTGAAAATTTAACTACAATAGGGTCCGTGCAATTTTTTGGTGTTGTCCCATTTAGAGCAATAATTGCTCGGGTAGCTTCTTCGCGTTTGTCAAACCTAATAAAACCAACGCCTTTGGTTTGATTGTCGCTTCCAGCATTTTGAAGAATCCTAGATGTTATAATCGTACCAAAAGGTGAAAATACTGCCTCAAGTTCTGGTTGACTCATTGATTTTGGTAACCCAGAAACATATAAATTTGCCCCCTTAATTGCATCCGAACTTGGTCGAGCAAACGAAACTTTTATTGTTTTGTTTTGCAGTCGCAGTCCATTAAGAACATTCACAGCTTGCTCTGCATCTTGAGGACGCAAATAATTAACAAAGCCATAACCCAAACTTTGACCCTTTGGAGAATTTTGAGGATTTAATGGGTCAATAAATGCTTGTGATTTATCCCTGATCAATTTAACGCTTTCTATTTCACCAATGCTAGAGAACAATGCACGTATTTCATCTTCTGTCATTGTTTGTGGCAAATAATTAACTATAAGATTTGTTCGCGTTTCCCCTGATTCCATTTTCCCATTTTGGCTTATTGGCGACTTTGGTTGTTGAAGTTGTTGAGAAACCGCAGCTGCAGCAGCAGCAACTGCTTGTTGGTTCTGTTGTACCTGCATTATTGCCTGCTGCACTTGCTGTTGTTGTTGTTGAAGCTGCTGCTGTAGTTGAATTTGTTGTTGTGCTTGGGCAGACTGCTGATTTGCTCCTTGAATTATTGTTTGAGCTTCCACACCAGGAGCGTTGGTCATCATGGGGGACACTTAGTAAAACTTATGAATGACAGTATATACCTTCGGGGAAGTTAATCCAAGCACCAAATTAAGAGGTGAGAAAGAGATGCAAATATGTAATGGCTGCCGATCAATTTATCGATTTTTCTATTGCTTATTTCAAAGATAACCGAATACACAATTTTTTTTGCAAGAAATATTGCACAATGCGGATTGTTTTAAAAGAAAGCTGCCTTTTATCTTTATATATCTCAGATTTTTAGACAAAATATGGATCTACAGAAGTTAATTGAATATTTGTTGAAAAAAAATAGTTTTATATCAACTCTTCGAGGATTTGAAGTTTCAATTATTAATTCAGATCTTTTTTTTATATTTAATTAATTTTATATACTTTTCCCGTTTTCAACGACAATTAAGAATACTTTCTGTATTACATCAAATAATAAAAGTAAATCGAAGAACAGCCAACCAAACTACACTATGAAGATTTTCACACGAATGAGGGAAAAATCAAGATGGTGACCAGAAATTAAATTTTCCCCTTTACGCACACAGCGACAGAACAATTTTCCTACATTAAACTAGTCAGGTAATGCGCAGGCACACAAATGAAATCCATTAGATTCTGTTGATGTTTCTTTTTTTATAAAGGCGTGTGAATGCTTCAGATATTTCTTATAAGTGGAAAAAGGATAGAAACTGTATGACTTCCTATATAAATATAGCCGATTATTCGAAACCAATGCGTCTGCTGAATGCTTATATATGTATAGATACAAATGCAACCCTGTATTCCGCGTTAAGCGCTGATAAGATATAAGAATAGTACTGAATTGGTATTAGATACTTCGTAATGGAACTACGCAGTATTGCCGTTACACTAAATCCCTGATTTATTTTAAAATAATTGAACAAACAGGTATTTAATTTGTGGTGAAATTCTGATCTGTATAATATGTTTGAAAAATACTTAGTAAAACTTAGTTTTGGAAGTGAATATCTTTGTAATGTTATAATATTCTCAACTTTTATATTATTTTAGTGTTCCAATTAAGGAATTAATTTATATCGGTCTGAGAGACATCGATGCCAAGGAAGCTTACATGCTAAATAAGTTGGGGATTACTTACTATGCAATGGATGTAAGTAACTTTTTATGCTGTAAATACTATAATTTTTAGAAAGCCCATTATAACTTTATCTTTTTTAAGTGTATAGACAGGTATGGAATAGCGAAAGTCGTCGAAATGTCCATGGATTCTTTAAGCCTTCGAAACAAACTTCACATTAGTTTTGATATCGATTCTCTGGACATAAATTTTGCACCTAGTACTGGTACAGCTGTTTCTGGTGGATTAACCTTACGAGAGAGCTTATATCTCATGGAAACATTGTGTGAGACTGGTCGTGTAGAAGCGCTTGATATAGTGGAAATTAATCCTAAAATTGGATCGGAAACAGATATTAAAAAAACCATGTCTTCTGGAATTGATATAATAAAATCATGCTTTGGCTATAGACGATCCGGAAACATCTGTTTTACGGGCAGTAATGATGAATTATAAAAGTACTATTTGATATGTGTAAAAATAGCACATCTTTAATAAAAATAAAACGAAATAAATGACATATGCCTATTTATGTGAACCAGTATTATATTTGAATTAAATCTCATTCATACTACATACATAACTACCTATATAAAAGATTCAGCATGGAAAATAGCAGCATGGTCATGGTCACCTTTTCCGACGCTCTTGTCGACCTTCATTTCTGCTAACTTCTGACACCGACAGTCATTCACGAACATAATTTTTTTTGTTTAATACTTGTTAGAGATCATGATTATATAGTGCGTAGATAGTTTCTTCATTGTTTCGACGGTAGTCCTGAGTATAAATCGAGTGAATTCACTGCAATTGCTTATGATGACGAATGTGAGCTCGACTATTCCAATATATTTTGTTGAAAGGCCTGAATGAAGTCTATTTGATTGTTTAACCTAAAATGTAGTAATTCAACAGAGTATTGAAGCAATTGGTCAAGATTTATAGTAGATGACAGCCAACATATGGCTAGTGTGGTATGATTCCTAGGCATTTTATGGTTTCGGTACTAATAACGAGGTCTGTTTGATTATGGCCCAATATTTCTTCTTTATTACAGCATTTTTTTTAATTTTATAATCTCATTGTATATTATTTACTTACCTGCCTATTATTTCTTAGTTTATTAGACAAATTCAATTACATACACTTAACTTTTCTTAGCAAATATTAACTTTTCACTGAGCAGAACTGGAATTGTGTCACCTTTCGCAGAAAAAATACTCAATGAGAACGAAAAGTAAATCATAAACATAAAAAAACATGAACTTCTTTTAGCAGTGATGTGGAATTTACTGATGGCACTAAAACAAATAGGATTTATAAGGGAAAATTGCAATTTAGTAATATGAATGCAGCTCGTGGGTCATATGTGTTCAGTTAGGTCTGAAAGGGTTAAAGCTTCATATTTGGTGGATGAAAACGGTGTCTTGTACTTGATACATACCGTCTGTGAATACATAATGCTATATTTCAAGTTTTAGCGCAGTTTTAGCACGAATAATGTTCCGGTATACTATTATTGCGGGGGGTAGGGTCTGTGCACACAAGGCAAAGTTGCTGATCACTCCCAACTCACTCAGTACAAGGCGGATATTACTGCGATCCAGGAAATACGCTGGATAGGACAAGGAATAATGAAGAAGAAATAGTGCGACATATATACAGCTGTCACAAAAGGTTGCACATATGTATTTGGATGCGGATTCGTTGTGGGAAAACGGTGATTCCTTCGGAGATTGCCAGAGCCTACGAAGAGCAATTAAGAGAGAGACTTTCCGGTAGCCTACGTCGAAATAATAGTGCTCTTATCTGTTTCATGATTCGTATGAATGTTTTGGGTGTATATAGGTGTATCATAGATAAATGCAGAATGAATATTGAGTTGGCAGGCGATTGTTGAGTACACGGGTAATGTTCCGGTGTGTTCTATGATGTTTGTAGATGATTCATGCGTTTATATTGAGATGTCATAGGCAGTAGGAGATCGTAAAGAATGTTTGGTGCCTTAGGTGAACGCCTTTGATAATATTGGGTCGGTAGATCGCGCACATCCCGACTCGATACCGCCGTACTGAACAGGAGGAGACCCTCCTCAGCTCGTTGTGCGACGGAATGGTCGTGGTTGAGTCGCCCATCCACAGTTGAACGGGCGATGTGAAAGATGAGCGCATTTATGTCTTGTAACAGCACGTACATATCTAAATGGAGAAAAGCTTCTGGGGGGACGAAGCCACAGTGACGTACCCGTTCGTGATATTGTGCATTGAGGTAGTAAGCCCCAGAGATCAAGTAATTGACTGAGTTCATAGCTCTGGCAGTATGGCCTCGAATCAACTTCAACAGGAAATTGTCCATCAAGCTTGCACTCACGTTGAATCACACGGGACAGCCATAGGTGAGCATTGGCCCGATGGGGCCATGTAGCAGATTACCTTCATCCTCGCATCAAGTTGGCTGTTGTAAAACAAAATGCAGACAACGTTCTGATATGCTCTGTGATGCTTGTGGTTTATTCTAGTATATTTGGGTATGTTATTGACACGTGTAGAGTGATATTTGGGTCTGTAGATGATTGTTGAGAATGCAGACAATGTCCTGGTGTGATCTACGATGCTTGTGGTTGATTCTGATGTATTTGACGATGTTATTAACACGTGTAGTGTGGTCTTTGGGTCGGTAGATGATTGTTGAGAATTCAGACTATTTCCCGGTGTGATCTATGATGCTTGTGGTTGATTGTGATATATTTGGGTATGTCATTGACAGTTGTAGAGTGGTTTTGGGTTGGTAGATGATTGTTGAGAATGCAGACAATGTACTGTTGTAATCTATGACACTTGTAGTAGATTCTGATATATTTGGGGATGTTAATGACACGTATAGAGTGGTTTTGGGTCGATAGATAATTGTTGCGGATGCAGACAACGTTTTGGTATGCTCTGTGATACTTGTGGTTTATTCTAGTATAATTGTGGATGTTATTGACACGTATGGAGTGGTATTTGGGTCGGTAGATGATTGTTGAGAATGCAGACAATGTCCTAGTGTGATCTATGATGCTTGTGGTTGATTCTGATATATTTGGGTATGTTATTGACACGTGTAGAGTGGTATTTGGGTCGGTAGATGATTGTAGAGAATGCAGACAATGTCCCGGCGTGATCTATGATGCTTGTGGTTGATTCTGATATATTTGGGTATGGTATTGACACGTGTAGAGTGGTTTTGGGTCGGTAGATGATTGTTGCGGATGCAGACAACGTTTTGGTATGCTCTGTGATACTTGTGGTTTATTCTAGTATAATTGGGGATGTTATTGACACGTATGGAGTGGTATTTGGGTCGGTAGATGATTGTTGAGAATGCAGACAATGTTTTGGTATGCTCTGTGATGCTTGTGGTTGATTCTGATGTATTTGGCGATGTTATTGACACTTGTAGAGTGGTCTTTGGATCGGTAGATGATTGCTGATAATTCAGACAATGTCCTGGTGTGATCTATAATGCTTGTGTTTGATTGTGATATATTTGGGTATGGTATTGACACGTGTAGAGTGGTTTTGGGTCGGTAGATGATTGTTGCGGATGCAGACAACGTTTTGGTATGCTCTGTGATACTTGTGGTTTATTCTAGTATAATTGGGGATGTTATTGACACGTATGGAGTGGTATTTGGGTCGGTAGATGATTGTTGAGAATGCAGACAATGTCCTAGTGTGATCTATGATGCTTGTGGTTGATTCTGATATATTTGGGTATGTTATTGACACGTGTAGAGTGGTATTTGGGTCGGTAGATGATTGTAGAGAATGCAGACAATGTCCTGGCGTGATCTATGATGCCTGTGATTGATTCTGATATATTTGGGTACGTTATTGACACGTGTAGAGTGGTTTTGGGTCGGTAGATGATTGTTGCGGATGCAGCCAACGTTTTGGTATGCTCTGTGATACTTGTGGTTTATTCTAGTATAATTGGGGATGTTATTGACACGTATGGAGTAGTATTTGGGTCGGTAGATGATTGTTGAGAACGCAGACATTGTCCTGGTGTGGCCTATGATGCTTGTGGTTGATTCTGGTATATTTGGGTATGTTATTGACACGTGTAGAGTGGTTTTGGGTAGGTAGATAATTGTTGCGGATGCAGACAATGTCCTGGTGTGCTCTATGATGGTTGTGGTTGATTCTAGTATAATTGGGGATGTTATTGACACGTGTAGAGTGATATTTGGGTCGGTAGATGATTGTTGAAAATGCAGACAATGTCCTAGTGTGATCTATGATGCCTGTGATTGATTCTGATATATTTGGGTATGTTATTGACACGTGTAGAGTGGTTTTGGGTCGGTAGATGATTGTTGCGGATGCAGACAACGTTTTGGTATGCTCTGTGATACTTGTGGTTTATTCTAGTATAATTGGGGATATTATTGACACGTATGGAGTGGTATTTGGGTCGGTAGATGATTGTTGAGAATGCAGACAATGTCCTGGTGTGATCTATGATGCTTGTGGTTTATTCTGATACATTTGGGTATGTTAATGACACGTGTATCATGGTTTTGGGTCGGTAGATGTTTGTTGAGAATGCAGACAATGTCCTGGTGCGGTCTATGATGTTTGTGGTTGATTCTGATATATTTGGGCATGTTATTGACACAGAGTTGTGTTTGGAGATAGATAAT
This sequence comes from Eristalis pertinax, assembly GCA_907269125.1. NCBI lineage: Eukaryota > Metazoa > Arthropoda > Insecta > Diptera > Syrphidae > Eristalis > Eristalis pertinax. The sequence goes on from OU026149.1 coordinate 72,023,118, forward strand.
TGTGTTATTGAGAATGTAAACAGTGTTCCGGTTATAGAACACTTTAAAGATGTTTTAAAAACCAATATTTATTCCGATGCATCCTAAATATTCTTAATGAAATTTGGCAACAGCCCATTTGTAAAATCAATCCTTGGGTGTTCGCCTTGACTTTACTTTTTTTCAAGCCGTGCACCCTTGCGGATTTTTTGAGTAGCTTTGTAATATTGTTGCGTGCCTTGGCTATGGGTGCACGCCTTGACTATACTTTTTTTTTCAAGGCGCGCACCCATAGCCAAGGCAAATGACAATATTACAAATTCAATGCAAGTGGGACAAGTAATTCCAATTAAACGTAAGGGCGCGTGACATATTTTTCAGTTTTACTCCACTTGTCTTTTGCAATTTTTGTCTTATTTTTATAGAATTAATGGGTTTAAATGGCCATGTTATTGACACATAGAGTTGTGTTTGGAGATTGATAATTGTGTTATTGAGAATGTAAACAGTGTTCCGGTTATAGAACACTTTAAAGATGTTTCAAAAACCAATATTTATTCCGATGCATCCTAAATATTCTTAATGAAATTTGGCAACAGCCCATTTGTAAAATCAATCATTTGGTGTTCGCCTTGACTTTACTTTTTTTCAAGCCGTGCACCTTTGCGGTTTTTTTCAGTAGCTTTGTAATATTGTTGCGTGCCTTGGCTGTGGGTGCACACCTTGACTATACTTTTTTTTTCAAGGCGCGCACCCCTAGCCAAGGCACGTAACAATATTACAAATTTAAAGCGAGTGGGACAAGTAATTCCAATTAAACGTAAGGGCGCGTGACATATTTTTCAGTTTTACTCCACATGTATTTTGATATTATTGTCTTATTTTCATAGAATTAATGGGTTTAAATGGCCAAATACATTAATTGCAAGTGTTCCAAATTTTTCGGGACTTTTACAGCTCTTAAAATGGTTAATATATATTCAAAAACATTTTAATGAAATACTTTCGCATGAGCTGCCTTATCGACTTTCATGTTTTACGAGCGTGTCCTAATTAGCAGGGACAACTTCACAATGCAGCAGAAGCTATAATTTTTTGGACAACCATTATGGAGGCCCCATAACGAACTGAAAATGGCGGACCATCATGGCCGCGGCTCTTGACAAGTAATTACAATTAAACGTAAGGGCGCGTGACATATTGGTTCAGTTTTATTCCACATGTCTTTTGCAATTATTGTCTTATTTTCATAGAATTAATGGGTGTAAATGGCCAAATACATTAATTGCAAGTGTTCCAAATTTTTTGGGACTTTTACCGCTCTTAAAATGGTTAATATATATCCAAAAACATTTTAATGGAATACTTTCGAATGAGCTGCCTTATTGACATTCATGTTTTACGAGCATGTCCTAATTAGCCAGGACAACTTCACAATGCAGCAGAAGCTATAATTTGACAGCACAGAATCAACTGCATGAATAATCGTATTTTTTAAAGTAGCAAATTAATTACTGCGCCAATAAAGGAGAAAAACACATCGAAAATTAAGTTATGCTTTATTTAATATTTCTAACTACTTTTTCAAATGAGAAAATCAATATTTTGGCGACTATGGTGTGTTGAAGTTTTGCTGAATGCTATATAGATAATTGGCGTGAAATTTCGTGGGTGTCATGTTGGACACCCATGCTGGAGCGTGCCTTGGCTATGGGTGCACGCCTTGACTATACTTCTTTTTCAAGGCGCGCACCCATAGCCAATGCACGTAATAATATTACAAATTGAAGGCAAGTGGGACAAGTAATTCCAATTAAACGTAAGGGCGCGTGACATATCTTTCAGTTTTACTCCACATGTCTCTTGCAATTATTGTCTTATTTTCATAGAATTGATAGGTTTATATGGCCAAGTACATTAATTCCAAGTGTTCTAGATTTTCTGGGACTTTTACCGCTCTTAAAATGGTTAATATATGTCCAAAAACCTTTTAAGAACATTTTAATGAAATACTTTCACGTGAGCTGCCTTATCGACATACATGTTTTACGAGCGTGTCCTCATTAACCGGGGCAACTTCACAATGTACCAGAAGCTATAATTTGACAGCACAGAATTCAACTTCATGAAAAATCGTTATTTTTAATGTAGCAAATTAATTACTGCACCAATAGAAGAGAAAAACACATTGAAAATTAAGTTATGATTTATTTAATATTTCTAACAACTTTTTCAATTGAGAAAATCAATATTTTGGCGACTATGGTGTGTGGAAATTTTGCTGAATGCTATATTGATAATTGGCGTGAAATTTCGTGGGCGCCATATTGGACCACCCATTATGGAGGCCCCATACCGAACTGAAAATGGCCGACCATCATGGCCGCGCACCCTAAGTGGCTGTCATATATGGGACACCCATTAAGGAGGCCCCATACCGAATTGAAAATGGCGGACCATCATGGCCGCGAGCTCTTGTATTTTTCAAAATGGAGCCCACGGCCATTATGGTACGGCAGAATTATCGGTAATGTGGGTAAAACAGGGTTGTTATTAATTTTAAGTGCAGATTTTTGGTTTTAGGATATGTTGAGATTTATTATTTGGCTTATTTTTAAAGCTATTTTTGGACAATAAAAAAAGCTTTTCCAAAGCTTTCAAGCTTTTTTTTTACATTTTGTTTGGACAAATGTTTTTCCGGAGCTTTTACACTTTTTATTTTACATTTTTTTGGACAAAATAAAAGTTTTTTAAGAACTTTTCAAGTGTTTTTTTTTTATTTTTTTTGGACAAATCATGGCCGCGCACACATAGTGGTTGTCATATGGGATACCCATTATGGAGGCCCCATACCGATCTGAAAATGGCGGACCATCATGGCCGCGTGCTCTTGTATTTTTCAAAATGGAGCCCGCGGACATTATGGTACGACAGAATTATCGGTAATGTGGGTAAAACAGGGATGTTATTGATTTTAAGTGCAGATTTTGAGTTTTATGATATGTTAAGATTTATTATTTGGCTTTTTTTAACGCAATTTTTGGACAATAAAAAAAGTTTTTCCAAAGCTTTCAAGTTTTTTTTTACATTTTGCTTGGACAAATAAAAGTTTTTCCAGAGCTTTTACATTTTTTATTTTACATTTTTTTGGACAAAATAAAAGTTTTTTAAGAACTTTTCAAGCTTTTTTTTGGACAAAAAAAATGTTTTTCCAGAGCTTTTCAAGCTTTTTTTTACATTTTTTTTGGACAAAAAAAAAGTTTTACCGGGCTTTTCAAGCTTTTTTTTTACATTTTTTTTGGAAAAAGAAAGTTTTTTCCAGAGCTTTTTAAGCTTTTTTCTAACATTTTTTTTTGACAAAAAAAAAGTTTTTCCAGAGCTTTTCAAGCTTTTTTTAAATTTTTTTTTTGACAAAAAAAAAGTTTTACCGGCGCCTTTCGACCTTCCTTTTTAAATTTTTTTGGACAAAAAAAGTTCTTCCAGAGCTATACAGCTTTCATTTTAAATATATTTTTGACAAAAAAAAAGTTTTTTAAGAACTTTTCAAGCCTTTCTTATACAAAAAAGCTTTTCAAGCTTTTTTTTTACATTTTTTTGGACAGAACAACGTTTCTCCAGAGCTTTTCAAGCTTTTTTTTTACATTTGTTTATATGAGAAATTAAAAAACAGTGCCTAAAAGTTGTCCGAAGGGGTGACATGAAGTAGTTTTAATTGGTAAGTAGGCCATATCTCGGAAATGGCTCCGTCGTTTGGGATGCGGTTTGTTGCGTTGGATTCAGCACGCACATGCGCTTCTTTTGTGTCCCAAATCATGCCGATGCGACCAGTAGAAACTTGGAAAAAATGGCGGAGTAGGTCACCTGAAATGGTTCACCTGAAGTGGTTTATTTTACATAATTGGGCATATCTCGGAGACTGTTCGTTCGATTTGAATGCTTCGGGTCTTTTTGGATTCAGCATAGATAGGCGCTTCGTTGGAGCCATCAAACATGTTGCTGCGACTTGCAGAAAGTAGGGAAAAATGCTAGAGAAAGTGACCATAAAATTCAGAATCATACATAATGGGCCGTATCTCGAAAACTAAGCGTTTTTCGAAGTTGCAGATGACATCTTACGCCATTTTACGGATATAACCGCGTTGCAAAGACGCTTCTTTAGAGCCAGAAATCATGCCGCTACGACCAGAGATCAAAAGTTAGTAAAAATAGTGTATAAAAAAGCTTTTCAGAGCTTTTCAAGCCAAGCTTTTCCAGAGCTTTGCGACCTAAATATATTTTTCAATGCTTTTCTAGAGCTTTCAAGCTTTTACAGATGTTTAAAAACATTCGAGAGCTTTTCCAGAGCTTTTTAAGCATTTCTAGAGCATTTTGAGTTTTCCAGAGCCTTTTAATCTTTCGCAGAGCTTTTAAAGCTTTTGTATTGCTTTTTGAGCTTTCACAGAGCGTTTTGAGCTTCCACAGAGCTTTTTGAGCTTTCATATAACTTTTGTAGCTTTCACATAGCTTCTTGAGCTTTCGCGGAGCTTTTGAAGCTTTCACAGAGCTTTTATAACTTTCGCAGAGCTTTCGAAGCTTTCACAGAGCTTTTTGTGCTTTTTGAGCTTTTGCAGAGCTTTTTAAGTTTCGCAAAGCTTTCACAGAGCTTTTTAAGCTTCCTTCAGTATAGTCCGGATGATTCTCAGACACATTATACCGGAAGCACGTGAGCTTGTTACACTACATACGAACTAATTTGAATATAAGATCACTGCAATCGTTTATGATGACGAATTTGAGCTCGACTATTCCAATATATTTTGTTGAAAGGCCTGAATGAAGTCTATTTGATTGTTTAACCTAAAATGTAGTAATTCAACAGAGTATTGAAGCAATTGGTCAAGATTTATAGTAGATGACAGCCAACATATGGCTAGTGTGGTATGATTCCTAGGCATTTTATGGTTTCGGTACTAATAACGAGGTCTGTTTGATTATGGCCCAATATTTCTTCTTTATTACAGCATTTTTTTTAATTTTATAATCTCATTGTATATTATTTACTTACCTGCCCATTATTTCTTAGTTTATTAGACAAATTCAATTACATACACTTAACTTTTCTTAGCAAATATTAACTTTTCACTGAGCAGAACTGGAATTGTGTCACCTTTCGCAGAAAAAATACTCAATGAGAACGAAAAGTAAATCATAAACATAAAAAAACATGAACTTCTTTTAGCAGTGATGTGGAATTTACTGATGGCACTAAAACAAATAGGATTTATAAGGGAAAATTGCAATTTAGTAATATGAATGCAGCTCGTGGGTCATATGTGTTCAGTTAGGTCTGAAAGGGTTAAAGCTTCATATTTGGTGGATGAAAACGGTGTCTTGTACTTGATACATACCGTCTGTGAATACATAATGCTATATTTCAAATTTTAGCGCAGTTTTAGCACGAATAATGTTCCGGTATACTATTATTGCGGGGGGTAGGGTCTGTGCACACAAGGCAAAGTTGCTGATCACTCCCAACTCACTCAGTACAAGGCGGATATTACTGCGATCCAGGAAATACGCTGGATAGGACAAGGAATAATGAAGAAGAAATAGTGCGACATATATACAGCTGTCACAAAAGGTTGCACATATGTATTTGGATGCGGATTCGTTGTGGGAAAACGGTGATTCCTTCGGAGATTGCCAGAGCCTACGAAGAGCAATTAAGCGAGAGACTTTCCGGTAGCCTACGTCGAAATAATAGTGCTCTTATCTGTTTCATGATTCGTATGAATGTTTTGGGTGTATATAGGTGTATCATAGATAAATGCAGAATGAATATTGAGTTGGCAGGCGATTGTTGAGTACACGGGTAATGTTCCGGTGTGTTCTATGATGTTTGTAGATGATTCATGCGTTTATATTGAGATGTCATAGGCAGTAGGAGATCGTAAAGAATGTTTGGTGCCTTAGGTGAACGCCTTTGATAATATTGGGTCGGTAGATCGCGCACATCCCGACTCGATACCGCCGTACTGAACAGGAGGAGACCCTCCTCAGCTCGTTGTGCGACGGAATGGTCGTGGTTGAGTCGCCCATCCACAGTTGAACGGGCGATGTGAAAGATGAGCGCATTTATGTCTTGTAACAGCACGTACATATCTAAATGGAGAAAAGCTTCTGGGGGGACGAAGCCACAGTGACGTACCCGTTCGTGATATTGTGCATTGAGGTAGTAAGCCCCAGAGATCAAGTAATTGACTGAGTTCATAGCTCTGGCAGTATGGCCTCGAATCAACTTCAACAGGAAATTGTCCATCAAGCTTGCACTCACGTTGAATCACACGGGACAGCCATAGGTGAGCATTGGCCCGATGGGGCCATGTAGCAGATTACCTTCATCCTCGCATCAAGTTGGCTGTTGTAAAACAAAATGCAGACAACGTTCTGATATGCTCTGTGATGCTTGTGGTTTATTCTAGTATATTTGGGTATGTTATTGACACGTGTAGAGTGATATTTGGGTCTGTAGATGATTGTTGAGAATGCAGACAATGTCCTGGTGTGATCTACGATGCTTGTGGTTGATTCTGATGTATTTGACGATGTTATTAACACGTGTAGTGTGGTCTTTGGGTCGGTAGATGATTGTTGAGAATTCAGACAATTTCCCGGTGTGATCTATGATGCTTGTGGTTGATTGTGATATATTTGGGTATGTCATTGACAGTTGTAGAGTGGTTTTGGGTTGGTAGATGATTGTTGAGAATGCAGACAATCTACTGTTGTAATCTATGATACTTGTAGTAGATTCTGATATATTTGGGGATGTTAATGACACGTATAGAGTGGTTTTGGGTCGGTAGATAATTGTTGCGGATGCAGACAACTTTCTGGTATGCTCTGTGATGCTTGTGGTTGATTCTAATATAATTAGGGATGTTATTGACACGCATAGAGTGACATTTGGGTCGGCAGATGATTGTTGAGAATGCGGACAATGTTCTGGTATGCTCTATGATGCTTGTGGTTGATTCTGATATATTTGGGTATGTTATTGACACGTGTAGAGTGGTATTTGGGTCGGTAGATGATTGCTGAGAATGCAGACAATGTCCTGGTGTGATCTATGATGCTTGTGGTTGATTCTGATATATTTGGG